>CALYLW010001097.1:266986-427676 GCA_944989445.1 Ampullaceana balthica
CCCCCCCCCCCCCCCCCCCCCCCCCCCCCCCCCCCCCCCCCCCCCCCCCCCTTAGGGTACTGCCCCCCCCCCCCCCCCCTTGGACTGTTGCCTCTGGCATTTTTTTCGTCGTGGGGGCCCCCTTTTTCTTTCTCTGGGTCTCTTCTGGTTTCCACACACTCTTGTGCACCTATTCTGCCGTCACACACACACACAATTTGCCACTTGCGGTGGTTCCCCCCCCCCCCCCGGGGGTTGCCCCCTAGTGGGCTCTATGTTTCCCTGTTCGTTTTCGGTATACCCCCGCGTTCTCCCCCCTTGCGTCCCCCGCGGATGGTTGGTTTCCCCCCCCCCCCCCCCCCCCCCCCCCCCCCCCCGTTTCCGGCCCTTTCCCAGCCCGAGTTTAGCTCGGGGTTGTGGTTTGCTCCCGAGTTGTTTTGGGTCCATCACGGTCTTTGCCGCTAGGCCCCCCCCCCCCCCACCCCCTCTCCCCCCCTGCCTCGGGTGGACGCTTCCTGCTGGTGTGCGCTCTGGTCGCTGTTGTGTGCGATGGGACTCTGCCCCCCCGATGTCCCCCCCCCCCCCCCCCCCCTTTGGTCGTTGTGCCCTTCCCCCCCTCCCCCCCCCCCCCCCCCCCCCCCCCCGCTGGTCTTCGTTCACGCTGGCCCTTCTGTGCCGGGTGGAGCGTGTGCTCTTGGGCCCCCCCCCACACAATTCTGTGCGCTTTTCCCTTGTGGTCTTTCTCGGGCTCCTTTCCTGGTCTCATGGGGTTGCTTGGGCTGGAGGTTGGCGGGGGTTCCCACCTTGGTTTCATGTTCATTTACCCCCCCCCCCCCCCCCCCCCCCCCCCCCCCCCCCCCCCCCCCCCCCCCCCCCCCCCCCCCCCCTGAGCCCCCCCCCCTTCGCTCGTCTCGTCATTGTTTCGTGGGGAAGTGGACTCTCCCCCCCCCCGCTTCACTTTTCTGTCCCCCCCCTCCCCACCCCCCCCCCCCCCCCCCCCCCCCCCCCCCCCCCCCCCCCCCCCCTCCCCCCCCCCCCCTTTCGTTCCCCCACCCCCCCCCCCCCCCCCACCCCCCTATTCGCGTGTATTTTTCGACGCCCCCCCCCCCCCCCCCCCCTCCCCACCCTTGGCCCCTGTTTTGGTTTCCCCACCCCCCCCCCCGCCCCCCCCCCCCCCCCCCCCCCCCCCCCCCCCCCCCCGGGTGGGCGTTTCTTTTCACCTCTGTCCTTTGCGCCGTGATTTGCGCCATGTGATTGTGCGGGGTTCGCGGGCCCAACCCCCCCACCCCCGTGCCAGCTGTTTTTCTCCGGCCGGTGGGGCTCTCCCTTCGTACGGTCGGTCCGTGCCCGGTCTGTTGTTTGGGTTTTTGGGGTCCGTTTTTTGTTCTGGTGTGTTATTCGGTTGTTTTTAAACATACAACATTGGTCTTTTTTAGGTTTTGCTTTTTGTAGGTACCCCCCCCCCCACCCCCCCCCCCCCCCCCCCCCCCCCGGCGGCTCTCAGTGTTTCCCCTTTGGCGCCGTGGCGTCCGTTTGTGTTGTGGTTGCTCTATTCTCACCCCCCCTATGGTGTCCCCCCCCATTATTTGAGTTTCCCCCGCGCTGTTACAATTTCTATCCATTGTCGTGCCCCCCCCCCCCCCCCCAACCTTGTCCCCCCCCCCCCCTCCCTCTGTGGGCGGATTCTTGTCCGTCTACTGTCCTTGCGCTCGCCGTTCGCGTTTTTTTGGCTTTTCTGGTTGTGTGTCGGATTCTTGGTACCCTCCACCCCCCCAGCGTGGGGCCATGCCCCCCCCCTCCCATTTTATTGACTTGTGTTCCCCCCCCCCCCCCCCCCCCCCCCCCCCCCCCCCCCCCCCCCCCCCCCCCCCCCCCCTGCTGCTGATGTTTAGTTTGCTTGGGCTGCTTTTATCGTTTCTTGGGGCCCTGTTGGTTGCTCCCCCCGGTCTCGCGTAACCCTAGATTTGGTTTTTTTGCCGGGGTCCCCTACCCCCCCCCCCCCCTTTCTCTGTCTCCGGGTACGGCGTTCGTGGTCAGGCTTTCGACTGCTGTTTGCATCTTCCTGCTTGTTTCCTCTTCCTCCTTTGGTGGGGTGTGCCATCTGGCACGCCCCCCCCCCCCCCTGGTTTGGTTCCTTTTGTGTCTCTTGCCGCTGGTTCCGTTTTCGTGTGACCCCTTGCCCCCTTGCCCCGGCCCCCCCCCCCCCCCCCCCCCCCCCCCCCCCCCCCCCCCCCCCCCCCCCCCCCCCCCCGCCCGTCGCCTTCACGGGAGTCTATGTTTCTTTCACCCTGCTCCTCCCTTCCCCCCGTTGACTCCCCCCCCCCCCCTGGTCCCCACCCCGTGTTTCTTCTTTCTTTTTTTTTACCCCGCGTTTACCTGCTCCGCCGTTTGCCCCCCCGCTGTGGTCCCCCCCCCCCCCCCCGATCCTTTATCCGTTCACTGGATTCGTTGTCTGTTCCGTGCTTGCGCTTCTTTCAAGTTCCCTCCCCTTTTGTTTTTGGTTGTTTGTTTTTGTTCGTTTTTTGGCCGTTTTCTTTGTCGCTTTCTGTTCTATCTCCACACCTAATAACATAATATATTATTTCTTCCCCCCCCCCCCCCCCCCCCCCCCCCCCCCCCCCCCCCCCCCCCCCCCCCCCCCCCCCCCCCCCCCCCTATACCCCCCCCCCCCCCCCCCCCCCCCCACCCCCCCCAACAAAAAACTCACACACACACCCCCCCCCCCCCCCCCCCCCCCCCCCCCCCCCCCCCCCCCCCCCCCCCCCCCCCCCACTAAGAACTGACTCTGATGCCACTGGGTATGAAACGTTTTTTTAAAAAGTTAAGATAGAACTCCTCCCCACCCACGCCCCCTTTTTTCACCCATGCCCTCCTTGTCCTTTCTTTGTGACAACAATGTGAATGTTGATTGGAAGATCCCAGCGGGCGAGTAATTGTGAAAGGACGACAACGTCTGATGAACGGCGTTGATGTGGGGGAATACAACAGCTTCATAGCCTTTGTCTTATCTTATATTATCTCATTTTATCTGTTACAGACGCTCCTTCTATACAGAATAGTATTGCTTCATACGATTTGTTTATGTCTAGACTTGATTTTTTTGAATCGTTTTATATTAACTCGTGGTGTCTGCTTGCTTGCTTGAATACAGAAAAAACTTTGGATCGATTTTTAACACACTTCCTCGTAAGCTAGCGAGCTGAAATTTTGCGTGCCGATGATAAAAAATGATGTATCAAAATTTCAGATTATATCGAATTTACCGTAATTAAATTAATGTATTTTTAGATTATCTTTATTTATCTCTATGTAACATGTTAAAAAAATTTTTTGCTGTAGTGTCGTGGTGCGTATTATATTGAACAACATTTCCTGTCGCGCAATAAGGTACGTATTTTATTGACAAAACTCTTTATAAACATGTTCCTAATCGGTGCGCATTATATTAAACATGTTTTACGACATATAACTACAATTTTGTATTTTTGGATGGTCTTGCGCTGCGTATTATAATAAACATTATTTTAGTTATGTCTCGTACATAAAGGATTTATATTGAAAACTTTTATTTTGTACGGGTTTTTTTTTAAATTTCTATTCAGTTTTAAATGTTGATAGTGTGTTTGTTTTCCTGGTTTGATCAGGCAACACATTCCACGCCTGAATTCCAGACAGGAAGAACGAGAATTTGTATTTGTCTAAGGATAAAACATGTTTGCAGACCACTGTGGGAATACGTGGTACAAAGAAATGGTCTGACAGCAGAAATATCAGAGAATTATATGCTAACATACCCAACCCTAGCCAAATAGACCAGTGGTGAAATGTGAGTGGCCATCACCAGAGTCTGGTGACTCTAATGAAAACAGTGCCTTGCACTAACAAAGGATGCGAATAAACCGCTAGACCCCAACAGGTGCTCGAACTGCCGGTATTGCAGCATGGCCACTGAAACTGAAGCTCACCTATTGACTTCATGCCCTGCGCTAGACATAGGGGCCGTCCATAAATGACGTCACGCACCTAGGGGGGGGAGGGGGGTCACTATTTGTGACGATGCGTGACGAGGGGGAGGGAGGGGGGTTGAAGAAATGTGACGTCACATCAAAAGGGTAACTTTAAATAAAACTTCCACTGAAATATTTGGTCGCTTACAATTTATTTAATGACATTTTTTTTAATCAGTGCTTCTCAATGTGCCGGTCGGTAGGCCATCAGACGCTGGTTGGCGTAAGCTATCAAGACACGAAAATTAAATCTAATTATAATCCTTAAGTTTGAGAATCCACAAGATAACATATGAAATTGTTACAATGCGTCGTTTGATGTTGACATCAAAGCATTTGTGATGTAACCGCAGCTCCGTTTAGTTCTCTCATGGCAGGAGTCGTCGATTATTTTGGCAAAAATATACAAGTTTATGTGTGCGTTAACCCCCCCCCCAGACCCAGACTAGAGGTCCTTCTCACATGACTCGAGGATTTGGGGGGAGCGTCGTTAGCCTCGAAAATGCTACTGGTGAGTTTTACAAGCATGACAAGTGTCTAAAAATGATCTGAATATGATTATGTGTAGATATTTTAAGTCAAAACGACACGGAATATCCCTTTTTCTTTAAAAGGGGAAAAAAAGGGGGGGGATCTATTTGAAAAATTAAAAACGTTTTAAGTTTGATATAATTGTTCGATTGGTTTTGGTCAAACGGCCCTGGCCATTCTAGTCTTCTAGATCAGTGCTTCTCAAAGTGGTGGTCCGCGGACCGGTGCCGGTCCGTGGGCCATCCGCTGCCGGTCCGCAGATGTTCTAAAAAAAGGACCGAAAAAATTGTCAGTGCAGGGAAAATGGTGCACCGGTCCCTGGTGCAATGGAAAAAAATTCCTGCCGGTCCGCCATACTAAAAAGTTTGAGAAGCACTGTTCTAGATATAATGGTAAATGAGCCCATTTAAAATTAGTCAACTATTCATTAACTTTATTGAATGCATCAAATTCTTGACATCGCAATTCGAGAGGAGCACAAAAACTTTTCTTCTTAGCTCAGTTTTTAAGGCATTAATTTTAAATATCACAGAAAGGATACATGATACAGACAAGTCATGTGGATTAAGATTATTGTCACTCGTGTCAATATAAATGAAAGTAGGGTAGATTTAGGTGTCTTCGTATAGTACGTAGGTAAGAAATTTACATAGTTGTCAAATTTTTAAAAAATGCATTTTCTGGAAGGAACCGGTACAATAATGGGCATATGTTCCAAGCGTACACGTACACATGACGTATTTTAATATATCTAGTGGATTGTAGTGGATGTTATATGTCCCAAATGAGTCTGCATTACCCCCAAGAATTCCCTTTTTGACCCCAGATGAGGTTATTTACCTCTGTGAGCTGACCCGTCAGTCAATTGAGGGATTTTTAAAAAATAAATTTTAAAAATGTTTTTTTAAATTATTTTTTTTCTAAACAAAGACGTTAACCGTGATGATTAATAGTCAATGTTTAATTTGTATGCATTAAAATAAAATATAATTAAGGATGTTAACACAGTTCGTTTTCTGAAGGCCGGTTAAAACGTTTTTAAAAAAATGCTTCACGCGGGTTACGATATTACAATGTAGATATTCACTAAATAAATAATAAATACTTAAATGACATTAAGGTCATTTGAAACATACTTATTTTCAAATAGAAAATAAAGTGTTTTTTTTGGTCAAAGATTTGTGACGTATTTTTAGAGGGGGGTCTAAGTTTTTGTGACGACGCGTGACGAGGGGGTGGAGGGGGTAAAAAATCATCCAAAATCGCGTGACGTCATTTATGGACGGCCCCATAGCTATCGAACCTAGGGCGGCGAGTGAGTCCTGCGCTCAGACAATATCAGGAGATGACGCAGGTTTCCCCGGGCGCGCGGCAAAGCTTCCAGAAAGTAATCTCAAACATTCTAGAATAGTTGTTAGTTGTTTGGTCCAGATTTTGATACGTTTCATAACAAATCAGTTACAAATGTTGGACTAACAGCGGATGGGTCTCTGATGATATCAACAATTAATCTATTTCCCATCATGACATGAAAGTTAAGCCTGCTTTTGAAACGTTCAACAAACGACACGACTCAAATCCTCGGATGACGTAATCAGTTTGTTGCAAAACGACAGCCCTCGACAACGGCCTCACACATTACACTTACACTCCATTTCGCCACGAGTTGGGGTATGGGTTGACGTCTGGAAGACCCAGATTTATTGAGTGTGGGGTGGAGCGTGGCTGTAACTTACTGGTCTTACAAGGATAGAACAGACAGACTGACTGATGTGTCCGGTTCTGTTCTTTAAAGTGACCACTCGTAATAACTAGGACATCTGAGAGGAAACTGAGTTCTGTGGGGACAGGAGGTATTTCTTACAGTTACTGCCGCCGACGACGGAACTGGGTCCAATGCTAATGACGATCTGAGTGTTCAAACAAACATTAAAAAATGGAATTGCTGACACCAGCAGATTTATTCGGTATAGTTCCCCCTTGAGATACCGTGCTACTAAACAGATCGCACTGTCGTTATGCGAGTCAAGTTTTGTATAATGGAGACATTGGTCTTTGGTCGGTGTGGAGAAGATTATTGGGGCGGGGGGGGAGGGGTAGAGCGAGAGGGAACCACTCTGGGACTTTAAATCGTATGTGTGAAACTCAACTACCGGTATATACATGGAACGCCCCTGCAAGTTTCAATGGCGGGGAAAAGGGACACTGATAGGGGACTATCAACAGTTGTTTGACACCCACCCCCTTTTTTTTGTTGCCATTAGCTCTCCCCTTTTCCCCCACCCCCTCTCTTTATTTCTCCAATACTCTCCAATGTAGCGATTCACTTCTTAAATGGTAGCTTCACTTTCCAAGCTTGGTGCTTGCGCCAGATAGTCACTATACTACGGGATGGTTTTGTGAACCTGTGGAGTGAAGTGTGCACACTCTGTGCTTAAGTGCAGATTTCGTGACGTGTGCTAACAAAACTAACAACATCTGTGTCACCAGTGGCACGTGTACTGAATTAAAGAAATGTAGTTGGTCGTAATTCGGGTAATAAGTGGGGGTGGGAGGGGGTCGCGTTAAGTGGGAGGTGAGGGGCTCTTTTGATGGCTCGTTTAAAGAATTTCATTTTAGAAAAAAACATGATTAAAATATTTTAGAAAGAACAACAACGTTTGCTGAAGATATTTGTCACAACACGCCGCCATTTTGAGGTTTTTGAAAATGTTATTTGTTCTGTTCCGTGTTGTCGTATTCAATAGCACCAAATATGTCAATGTTATGAGGTCAAGTATTTAGAAAGAAAATAAATTACTTCACACCTTGTTATGTATGCATCGACCTCCACACCATTCCCGCCCTTTCGTGGGGTTAGAAGGGGGAACATTATGGAATACCCCCTGGTGGAAAGGTGAGGGTATTCTTTATGTATGGGGAATGGAGAAGATTTCAGCACATTTAAAAGGGGGGGGGTTCTTAGAAGTTGCGAAAAAAAATTCCCAGCTCCCCGGGTTGCCTTTAGATTAGTGACGCCACTCCCACCCTCCACACTACCCCCATTCGCACTGCCAACCCCCACACTCCGTCCCCCACACTGTTACCCTCACACTTCCAAACTCCCGCACACCAACACAAGAAACGTCATTAAAAAAAGCTGACACACATTTGCAAGCAGTGAAATTTTGAGAACACACCACAACATGGCGACTAAGCACACTGATGGCTACACGAACTTGTGAAATATCGGGCAAAGCCATCCCAACGCCGCAATTCGGTCACATTATGATAATCCCACCTGGTCTTAATAATCCCAACCCACTATTGAAACCTTTTGTTGACCAAAAACTCGGCCTGAGCCGGTTGCAGTATTTCCACTTCTGCCGGGTGTATCCGGGTCAGCCTCGGGCTCAGCCCCACGAATAACTTCAACATGCGTGCTGAAATTGGAAACCGTTAAAACTCGGGCCCCCTTGTGACGTTCATCCGTTATGGGGCCTTAGAAAATAGGTCTGGCAGGGCTGTTGAATTAAGTTACGTCAGAGAACCCAGGTCTGACAGAGCTTACGGCTGTTGAATGAAGTGACGTCAGAGAACACAGGTCTGACAGAGTTGTCGGCTGTTGAATTGAGTGACGTCAGAGAACACACCATTAAAACGTATTCATAAAAATTAAAACTTGTTGAATGACATACTGTCCGTTAGATTGCTTGGGGAAGGGAGGGGGGTTTTAGAGGAATGACATACGGTCCGTGTTAGATGGCTCGGTGAATGGAGATAGGCTTTTGAGGAAATGGGGGGGGGGTGGCTGGCCATTTCCAACTTCTCATGAAAGTAACCCACTTTAATTGTACATCCTGGTCGTTACTTTCACATAACTAGTCGGAGACCCGTGATGAGAGGAGACATAGTAGCGCGCAAATCGAACTAGTAATTCTCAACAACAACAAAAATTGAACCGAAATAATCAACATTAAAAACACTTTTTAAAAACTAGTCTTATATTAAAAATGCACTCATTTTCTACTTTTTAGTCTACGCATTTTACAGTAAGTGCAAAGTCAGCTTACCTTTTGACTATAAATCGCTTATATATGAGACATAACTAAAAGTAGTGATTATGTTTAAACGCGACATTTACAGACTGAAACACATTTATCTCCCCTGGTTTTAAAACTGGGCGCAGGGACGGTAGGGGGTGTGAACAGTGACGGTCGGCGTCAACGCGTGAACTGGGCACGTGAAAAAATTATAAACAAATAGTGGGACGGTTCCGATTAAACTTACAAAGCAAGTTAATATAAGACTAGTAAAAAATCACTGACTATATTGTACGCAGAGCAATTTGGTTCTGTGAAACCACAATAATGAACCTTGAAATAGTGTGTTCCCTGTCAAATGCACTAAACCCCACGGGTAGCGCAACCTGCGGCCTTTGGGTAGGGGAGGGGAGAATCCAGAGAGCATGGAAAACGTTGAGCGTGAAATCTAAATATTGGTGTAAGTTGTGATCATGTTGGTGTAAGTTGCGATCATGTTGGTGTAAGTTGCGATCATGTTGGTGTAAGTTGCGATCATGTTGGTGTAAGTTGCGATCATGTTGGTGTAAGTTGCGATCATGTTGGTGTATGTTGCGATCATGTTGGTGTAAGTTGCGATCATGTTGGTGTAAGTTGCGATCATGTTGGTGTAAGTTGCGATCATGTTGGTGTAAGTTGCGATCATGTTGGTGTAAGTTGCGATCATGTTGGTGTAAGTTGCGATCATGTTGGTGTAAGTTGCGATCATGTTGGTGTAAGTTGCGATCATGTTGGTGTAAGTTGCGATCATGTTGGTGTAAGTTGCGATCATGTTGGTGTAAGTTGCGATCATGTTGGTGTAAGTTGCGATCATGTTGGTGTAAGTTGCGATCATGTTGGTGTAAGTTGCGATCATGTTGGTGTAAGTTGCGATCATGTTGGTGTAAGTTGCGATCATGTTGGTGTAAGTTGCGATCATGTTGGTGTAAGTTGCGATCATGTTGGTGTAAGTTGCGATCATGTTGGTGTAAGTTGCGATCATGTTGGTGTAAGTTGCGATCATGTTGGTGTAAGTTGCGATCATGTTGGTGTAAGCACTGTAGGATTATCGAACTTTGTACTTAGTGTAAGAGATCCCCAGAAGATGTAAACTTTGACTTATATCAAACTGTACTCACAAACATTCAGTTATACACTTTATTCTTTACTATTCGGAACTGGATTAACAATTTTCAAGAAATGCATACCATGACAGCGGTACCATTCATACGTGTTAAGGCAGTTAATAAATCTAAAGGCTGTTTTAATATGTTTCAGGTTTATGTATCTTTGATGACCGCAGTGCTAAAATTTCATTGGTTGACTGATAGGAATGTGATATTATCCCCCCCCCCTTTTTTTTTCTCTCTTCCTATTTCTATAATTTTGACTGTGACGACGCTTTCCTACTGTTACGTCATTTCAGCACCAAGCACCGTGCAGGATCGCACGTCTTCCCGTCGGATTGTCCCCCCCTATCATCTGATTTATCGCAGAGAATTTCCTGAGCTATCTTACATTGCAAGATCCTGCTGTGAATTTTTTTTTCTTTGCGCACCAGATCTGAGTTAAATAAAAATGTGCAATCTAAATGCTTTTGCGCTTTAGTGTTTTCAGCTAGATGAGAACAGAATAAATAAAGGAACTTAAAACACATGTCTAAAATAATATTTATGTGAAATCCGGTTTCCAGACAAAAATATGTGAAATTTCTGTGCAGGCATAGACTATATATCATCTAACATAAAAAAAAAGGAGATGGTCATTTATCGGTAATGCACTTCACATGGACAGCTCGACGGATCCTAACATGGACAGCTTGACAGACCCTCACAAGAACAGTTTGACATACCCTCAAATGGACAGCTCGACAGATCCTCACATGGACAGCTTGACAGACCCTATTATAGACAGCTCGACAGACCCTCACATGGACAGCTCGACAGACCCTCACATGGACAGCTCGAAAGACCCTCACATGAACAGCTCGACAGACCCTCACATAGACAGCTCGACAGACCCTCACATGGACAGCTCGACAGACCCTCACATGGACAGCTCGACAGACCCTCACATGGACAGCTCGACAGACCCTCACATGGACAGCTCAACAGACCCTCACATGGACAGCTCGAAAGACCCTCACATGGACAGCTCGAAAGACCCTCACATGGACAGCTCGAAAGACCCTCACATGGACAGCTCGAAAGACCCTCACATGGACAGCTCGAAAGACCCTCACATAGACAGCTCGAAAGACCCTCACATGGACAGCTCGACAGACCCTCACATGGACAGCTCGACAGACCCTCACATGGACAGCTCGACAGACCCTCACATGGACAGCTCGAAAGACCCTCACATGGACAGCTCGACAGACCCTCACATGGACAGCTCGACAGACCCTCCCTCACCTGGACAGCTCAAAAGACCCTCACATGGACAGCTCAAAAGACCCTCACATGGACAGCTCAAAAGACCCTCACATGACAACCAAAAGGCATGATGCAACCAGGCAGACCAAGAGAAAGTTAAAGAAAAATAATCAACAAAGAATCTAAAATTTTAGGTCCCATGGTCTTATCGAGCTGCAACAACCGAAAGAAAACACAAATACCCCATTTCCCATAGCTTCACTTCCCCCAATTTCCCTTAGCTTCTCTTTTCCCAATTTCCCTTAGCTTTAATTTTCCCCATTTCCCTTAGCTTTACATTCCCCTCATTATCTCCTAATTTTACTTTCTCCCATTTCCCTTAGCTTTACATTCCCCCATTTCCCTAATTTTACTTTCCCCATTTCCCTTAGCTTTACATCCCCCATTTCCCTTCCACTGTCCCCCATTTCCCTTAGCTTTACATTCCCCCATTTCCCTTAATTTTACTTTCCCCCATTTCCCCTTCACTGTCCCCCATTTCCCTTAGCTTTACATTCCCCCATTTCCCTATTTTACTTTCCCCCATTTCCTAGCTTTACTTCCCCCATTTCCCTATTTTACTTTCCCCCATTTCCCTTAGCTTTACATTCCCCCATTTCCCTTAGTTTTTACTTTCCCCCATTTCCCTTAGCTTCACTGTCCCATCTTCCCAATGACTTGCTCTATAAGACTAAATGAAACATTTCTTCTCTCTCCTTTCAACTCTTGTCTGTCGCCGTCTGTCAGAGTTAACCCCTTAACTTCGTCATCAACCGGGTCTTATCAGGCTGATCCACAGGCCCATTTATTGTCGTCTGCTGAGGATTATTTACAAACAAACGCGCCCCCCCCCTCCAAAACAAGCAATGATAATCAAGCCGAGGCATGTGCATAGCGCCACCTTGCGGTTTTCTAATCCCCGTGTTTTTTTAGCATGTATTTTTATTATTATCATAATTTTATCAGTTCCTTAATTAAGTTTTGTATTTAGACAAATGCAGCATGTTCTTTCCTATTTCAACCAAATATCCTACAGTATTTGTATCCATTTTTTATCATTTGAATCCCTTTTTTTCTCACTGCCCCTCTCTCTCTCTCGCTCTCTCTCTCTCTCTCTCTCTCTCTCTCTCTCTCTCTCTCTCTCTCTCTCTCTCTTTCTCGTTCACTTTCTTTATCTCTCCCTCTCTCTCTATCTGTCTCTACATCAAGATCTCACTGTAACTGCTCCTTTTACCCCCCCCCACCCCATCCTTTTCTACACCTCCCTACCACATGTCTCCCCGGGAGACCAATAACTCTCATCACATTAACTAACTTGGGTCTGAACAACGTGGACAAAGATTAATGGAAGTACAAATAGCGACTGGGCATTTACGTTGTTACAATAGTATAACTACATAATTGATATCATGAAGTGATGGGTGGGAATACACAAAATTAGGGGGAGGTGAGGAGAGAGAGAGACAGAGAGAGAGAGAGTGAGAGAGAGTGACAGAAAGAGAAAGAGAGAGAGAGAGAGAATAAGACTTGTTTATATCATGAATAATTTATTTAAAGAGATGCAGACCTTGACCTTTTAGTGGAATTTCGACAATTATCCCATTAGACACGGTGCAACAGATGCCTGTGAAACATGACTTAAGTGACCTAGTTGTCACATCTTGTCACAGTGTCCCCGTTGTCACATCTTGTCATTTCCTGCTGTTGATCAAATCGTACGTGACTAAAATCAGATGTACCACAACGGTCAGCAGGGCCAACTATAGTCTCGTGTGTACATGGGTACATGTGTAACACAGGGCCAAGTATAGTCTCGTGTGTACATGGGTACATGTGTACCACAGGGCCAAGTATAGTCTCATGAGTACATGTGTACCACAGGGCCAAGTATAGTCTCATGAGTACATGTGTACCACGGGGCCAAGTATAGTCTTGTGTGTACATGGGTACCACAGGGCCAAGTATAGTCTCGTGAGTACATGGGTACCACAAGGCCAAGTATAGTCTAGTGGGTACATGGGTACCACAGGGCCAAGTATAGTCTCGTGAGTACATTGGTACCACAGGGCCAAGTATAGTCTCTTGTGTACATGTGTACATGGGTACCACAGGGCCATGTATAGTCTCGTGTGTACATGGGTACCACATGGCCAAGTATAGTCTCGTGTGTACATGGGTACCACAGGGCCAAGTATAGTCTTGTGTGTACATGGGTACCACATGGCCAAGTATAGTCTCGTGTGTACATGGGTACCACATGGCCAAGTATAGTCTCGTGTAAATGTGTACATGGGTACCACAGGGCCAAGTATAGTCTTGTGTGTACATGGGTACCACAGGGCCAAGTATAGTCTCGTGTGTACATGTGTACATGGGTACCACATGGCCAAGTATAGTCTCGTGTGTACATGTGTACATGTGTACCACATTGCCAATTATAGTCTCGTGTGCACATGTGTACATGTGTACCACAGGGCCAAGTATAGTCTTGTGTGTACATGGGTATTACATGGCCAAGTATAGTCTCGTGTGTACATGGGTACCACAGGGCCAAGTATAGTCTTGTGTGTACATGGGTACCACAGGGCCAAGTATAGTCTCGTGTGTACATGGGTACCACAGGGCCAAGTATAGTCTCGTGTGTACATGTGTACATGGGTACCACATGGCCAAGTATAGTCTCGTGTGTACATGGGTACCACATGGCCAAGTATAGTCTCGTGTGTACATGGGTACCACATGGCCAAGTATAGTCTCGAGAGTACATGGGTACCACAGGGCCAAGTATAGTCTTGTGAGTACATGGGTACCACAGGGCCAAGTATAGTCTTGTGAGTACATGGGTACCACAGGGCCAAGTATAGTCTAGTGAGTACATGGGTACCACAGGGCCAAGTATAGTCTCGTGAGTACATGGGGTACCACAGGGCCAAGTATAGTCTTGTGAGTACATGGGTACCACAGGGCCAAGTATAGTCTTGTGTGTACATGGGTACCATAGGGCCAAGTATAGTCTTGTGAGTACATGGGTACCACAGGGCCAAGTATAGTCTCGTGTGTACATGGGTACCACATGGCCAAGTATAGTCTCGAGAGTACATGGGTACCACAGGGCCAAGTATAGTCTTGTGAGTACATGGGTACCACAGGGCCAAGTATAGTCTTGTGAGTACATGGGTACCACAGGGCCAAGTATAGTCTAGTGAGTACATGGGTACCACAGGGCCAAGTATAGTCTTGTGAGTACATGGGTACCACAGGGCCAAGTATAGTCTTGTGAGTACATGGGTACCACAGGGCCAAGTATAGTCTCGTGTGTACATGGGTACCACAGGGCCAAGTATAGTCTCGTGTGTACATGTGCACATGGGTACCACAGGGCCAAGTATAGTCTCGTGTGTACATGGGTACCACAGGGCCAACTATAGTCTTGTGAGTACATGGGTACCACAGGGCCAAGTATAGTCTCGTGAGTACATGGTACCACAGGGCCAAGTATAGTCTCGTGTGTACATGTGTACATGGGTACCACAGGGCCAAGTATAGTCTCGTGTGTACATGGGTACCACAGGGCCAAGTATAGTCTTGTGAGTACATGGGTACCACAGGGCCAAGTATAGTCTTGTGAGTACATGGGTACCACAGGGCCAAGTATAGTCTCATGTGTACATGTGTACATGGGTACCACATGGCCAAGTATAGTCTCGTGTGTACATGGGTACCACATGGCCAAGTATAGTCTCGTGTGTACATGTGTACATGGGTACCACAGGGCCAAGTATAGTCTCGTGTGTACATGGGTACCACAGGGCCAAGTATAGTCTTGTGAGTACATAGGTACCACATGGCGAAGTATAGTCTCGTGTGTACATGGGTACCACAGGGCCAAGTATAGCCTCGTGTGTACATGTGTACATGGGTAACATGGTTACCACAATCGGACAAACAGAAGACTGTAATGTTGCTATAATTGCAGACTTTTTTGGGCCTCATTGTACCTTTTGTAGCCTGTACTATCAATAAGCAATCCGTGTTTAGGTAAACAAATATATTCATTACTTTGTAACGGAATCCCTGTAACAATCTATGTTATACGTCAGCAAATATACATCGCTCTGTACCATACGATGACACTATAACACAATATAATTGGAGATGTGTGTGTAAAATTCAGTGTATTTGGATTTATTCACGTTTCTAGCGGCTTACTTGCCACCAACAGAATTCTGCATTAAAATAACGTTAACCACATCTCCTGCAGCTTATGATAATACCGTAACTTACAACCCAGGGTTGCCAGATTATAATTTGGGTAAAAGGCCAAACTGACTGCCAAAAAAGGCCAAAAAAAGGCCAAACTTATGTTATATGAAAAATGTCAACAAAAATGACGTCACGCACCTAGGGGGCGGGAGGGGGTCATAGATTTGTGGCCATGTATGACGAGGGGGAGGGTGCTTTTAAGGACAGTGACGTCATATTTGAAACGGTCTAGCTCTTGATTACGTGTGACGAAGTGGGAGGGGGTGAAAATACATTGAAAAATCTGCCAAAATCGCGTGACGCCACTTATGGACGGCTCAAAACGGCTGAAAATTAGTTAACTATTTAAAATGAAGATAAAACCAGGAGAAAAAGGATAATAAATGTGTAAATGCCAATGTTCGTATGTATGGTTGTATTCACAAAATAAAAAGACTATGATACTAACATACAAATTTGAAAGAAAAGCTTCAGGT
Organism: Ampullaceana balthica; assembly: GCA_944989445.1. Taxonomy (NCBI): domain Eukaryota; kingdom Metazoa; phylum Mollusca; class Gastropoda; family Lymnaeidae; genus Ampullaceana; species Ampullaceana balthica. Next base: position 282,697 of record CALYLW010001097.1, read on the forward strand.
CATCCTTTTCCTCTAGACTACTATTTGCAGTATTATTATAAACTTTATCAGATGTCAAGTCATCAAGCATTCTTGGTGACATGACAAAGTTCTTACTGCATTTATTTGTAAACAAAAGCTCACCCCTTACTCTAACAATAGCGTCTAAAAGTGTGCGCTGAATTCTGTATCTGGCTTTGTCTTAATAGCCTCTTCCTTAAACTTTTAAAAAAACTTTTTAAATATCTAACATACACGTAAGCTATCGAAAAAAAAGAAAATAATTAATAAGGTTATTGACTTATTGGCGAATTTTTAATTTTTTAATTTTTTTGTGTGATAAAGATTATTTTTATATATATTTTATATATTTTTATTTATTTTTTAAGAAAAAGGCCAAAAAAAGGCCAAAAAGCCAAAAAATATTTTTGAGGCCAAACCCTCTTAAAAAGGCCAAATTTTGAGAATTTGGCCTTTAAAAGGCCAATATGGCAACCCTGTTACAACCTATGACAGGCAGATGGAGCGAAGTAAAAGTATATTTTATATTTTTTTAAAATTTTTAACGATAACCTTTGGGCTTGACGTGAGCTCGGTTCAAGGTCACACTGTGGAGGTCACATATAACCACTTAGTTAAAACAGAGGTCAAAGACTTGGAGGAAAAGGGCCGAACAGAAACATTCAGTGCAGTGCTGCCAGCGACATTTTTGAGAAAAACCTAGCCAACATTTCAAAAAAACCTAGATCCGAAAGAAAAAACTAGACACGCTAAAAATAACAAATATGACGTCACAAAGCTCTCCCCCCCCCCTACCAAAAAAAAATCCGTATTTCCTACTTAAAATTTAGCATGTTTCAAATCAATCTTTACGTTTTTGTTAAGTATCTATTTAGTGTAAGACTACATTCTATTATAGTAAATCGCACGGATGCATTTAAAACGTCATTAAATAAATTTGTTGCAAGCAATCAAATATTTAAGTGCAGCTTTAATTTAAAATTGTTCATTTTTGATGTGACGTCACAGTTCTTAAAATCCTTCCCCTCATTGTCACACATCTCACTTAAGTGTGACACCACCATCCCCCCCTTTTTAGATGCGAGTAATCATTTATGGACGGCCCCTAAGGTATGTTGTACATAACTATTTGTAAAATATACCCACATCTGCATTTATTCATCATTTTTGTAATCTTTCTTATAAATCTTATTGAAAATCTTTTCAGCATTCTTTGCATCATTCTTATTTTATCTAATTAAAGAAGCTCCTTTTATACAGGATATTATTGAGTACTACTTTTATCCATTGTTTATTTCTAGTCTTGTACTTTTATTTGAGTTTTAAATGTTGATAGAGTTTTGGTTTTCCTCGTTTGATTAGGTAACCCATTCCACTTCGAAAGCCCAGACTCAAAGAACGAGAATTTGTATGAGTTTGTTGTTGCATACGGAGTAGGAAAGTGCTTTTATAACTTTGTCTATCTGAGGGTTGTATTAGATTATCTTTGGTCTATATCATGAATACTTGAAATAATATGCTCTCAACGCAGGCAGAAGAAAATGGTAGAGCTGTTAGTTTGTGATGAGGTCTGTAATAAAATTGAATATTTTGGCTCATTTCATTGGTTTTATCTCGTACCAGATTTCTTTTGACAGATGGTTCTGGTACCGCAGCAGCGCCACCTTTAGAATTCAGTGAGGTAGAGCTATATATATCAAAATATTTTATATAAAATTACAGAGCGAGTGAAAAAACTGTTACCATCTAATGCCTAATTTTATTTTTGAAAAATCGAATTTGTTTAGGACATTAATTACGCAGATTTATTTTAATTTTTTAAACTTAAATATCGTTGATTTGCTTTTTAAAAAATAAAAACCTAGATTATAGCTATTTTTGAAATAAAAAACCTAGAAACCTAGACGAGGTCGAAAAAACCTAGATCTAGGTTGAAAAACCTAGCGCTGGCAGCACTGATCCAGTGGTGCGTTCATAAAATGTGGCAGAAATTTAATAAAGATTAGAATTAAGAAAATAACTCGAGCGTAATCCTTATATCATATCCGATGTTATAATTTATTCATCGTTTTTTAAATATTTTAATTCATCATTTTAAAAAATAAAAAAATAGAAAACCAGAAGTAAAAAAAACGATTGAAGAGTAAAGAGAAGAAGGTATAGTGGAGATTTTTTTCCTTAATTCTATGAATTATTCCATACGTCATTTTACAACTTTAAGAACTGGGTTATACCCGGATGATTAACCTCAAGACATTAACATTGAGTTACGAGTGAAGATTTGAGATAATAATATTGGATCAAATCCACCCACACCCCCCAAAACCACAAACACGCACCACTTAAATTTACATTAAATAAATCAGTATAGGGGCCGTGCATAAAGTACGTCACGCTCCAGAGGGGGGAGGGGATGTAAGAAAGTGTGACACTTTGTGACAGGGGGAGGAGGGTCCGGCCATGTGTGACGTCACGGTGCTTTATATTAAATTTAAATTATTTTGTTAATAAAAAAACAAAATTTTTGTTCGAAAGTGTGACGTGGGGTCTGAGATTTGTGACAGTTTGTGACAGGGGAGGGGGAGTTTAAAATGGTCAAAAATAGCGTGACGTACTTTATGGACGGCCCCAAAGAAACAATTGGAGTAACAGTGGCTGAACTTCCCATCTACTGATATGTCTTGACACAAGAATCTCTAAAGTAATGCATTTCATCTTTACACCACTCCGAATTCATAAACAAATGTAATATCTTCACATATTAGAATTTTTAAAATTATAATTCACCAATCCAGCTGTGATATTTTTTAAAACTTTTTTTTTGTTGAATATTTGTTTACTGAATTGTCGTCAGAGTTATTTATAGAAGCATTGGCCTTGCAGGTCAAGAGGCCACGGAGCTAATCATGTATTTTCATAAGAAGCAGTTTCTGAAGTCTTCAACTGTGTTTAGCGGAATTAAAGTTTGAAAGAGTACGGTAAGGGGAGATAATAGAATGCAAGATACACAAACGAATCGTGTGGTCAAAACTATTAAATTAAAGCTTCAATAAACGGCTAATACGCATGAAGACGTTACGGCTAATACCCGCATATGTATAAATAAATAAACACAAGTATTCAAATTTAATTTTACATCCTTCTATGCTGTAATTTTTTAAAATCTGGAGTTCATTTATTTGTACTGATGAAGGCATTAACCGAAACGTCCACATGCGAATTAGTGTATTAAAAAAGCTTTAATTAATTTAATGGTTTGATCATACCATTAATTTATCTTGTACTTTTATTTAAAAGCAATATCGCAATCCTGTTCCATATGGGAGAGAATAGGCTCAATATCAAAACTAAATAGTATCCCTTGTTTGCATTGTTTTGATTTTTCTAGTTTGAATATGCAAGTAAAGTATTGTGTGTTGTGTGTGTTTTAATAAAAGAAAGGGGCTGTAAGCAATAAACCATGGGCCTATATAAACAACGGTTCTTTTTTTTTCTTTCGAAGTCTAAGTGAACTTGCGGTGAAGAAGTGACCCGAAGCATCGTGGTATTATCGTGGTATCGAGTCATCATGGTATCGGAGCTTCATGGTATTTAAGTCATATACATAACAATAGCAACGTGGTATCGAAGCTCCGTGGTATCGCGGCATCTCTCCTGAGACCCACTCACGTAAGGTTTTCTCGGTGCATTCGATAGTCATGATGGCACAGGATATCCGCCGTGTTTCTGTTGAAAGGTGAAGGTCGTTCTACGAGAGAAATGCACAAATCAAAAGTATACCCGATGGAGGTTGTCAGAATTTATTGTCTGCTGAGAAGAGACGTAACGATGGACTTACATAGCCCCGGATAACAGACTTTTAAACAATAAAAGAGGGGGTTGGGCTGGTGGTCTGTGAGGGTAGGGTCTCAAACGATGGAATTTTTTCGTGTTTTTTTCCACCAAGAAAAAAAAATGTGATTGTTGCAAAACGAAAATAGTATTTGATATAACTACAACAGTCACCCGTCTATATTGGTATTCTAAAACACAAAAAAGCAAAACAAAAAGGGGGTGGTATTTGTTATATAAGATATACAATAACATATCCTAAAACCACCATGTATAAAAGTTTTATTAAAACCGTTACAATCCAATAATCCTAGCACACAAATATATTCAATAGTAATAAATAAGACAAAAAGTTTGTTCTTGGCGGAATGAAAATTTCAGTGTAAAATAATTGCGTCCGTTTGAAGCCACAAATTAAGCGAAATAAAAACATGTATTATTTATTTTAAATTTAAAGAAATTTTGTGCGGAGTTGGTCTCCAACACTCCCGGCTCGCTCCAATATCGCAATTTAACAAAAGGACCAAAACAGTGAGTTTTAACATTCGACAGTGGTCACATATCTTTGGAAGTGATAGAAGCCTCGCGTGCATTCACCAAATGAAACACCGCGCTTATCTTGATTAGTGTCTTGATGTTCTGAGGTAGTTGGGAGTAACAGAAACTGCGATAGCGCTTTTGTGCTTTTTGAGTGTGCTTTTTGCGTGTGCTTTTTAGTGTGCTTTTTGTGTGTGCTTTGTGTGTGTGCTTTTTGAGTTTGCTTTTCGTGTGTGCTTTTTGGGTATGCTTTTTGAGTGTGCTTTTTGAATGTGCTTTTTGAGTGTGCTTTTTGAGTGTGCTTTTTGTGTGTGCTTTTTGGGTATGCTTTTTGAGTGTGCTTTTTGAATGTGCTTTTTGAGTGTGGTTTTCGTGTGTGCTTTTTGGGTATGCTTTTTGAGTGTGCTTTTTGAATGTGCTTTTTATGTGTGCTTTTTCTGTGTGCTTTTTTGCGTCATGGAGGATGGTATGAGCCCTCGGTGCTAAAGGCAACTCCGTGAAGCCTATCAGTAAACAAGTTAGTAAAATAAACATCAACATGGACGCACCGCACTTTGATTTTCTAATTTCTCCTTACTTTATCTTCCGCCCGCCCCCTAATAAATGTACTGGAATAGTTGTCTCTCCAACTACCTGAGTGATGCTCTCAAACAAACACCCGCGCGTTCCTGTCTTCTCTCTGGCCATGGAACCTGGGGGACAGCTCTCAAATACCAAACGTTCCTGTCTTCTCTCTGGCCATGGAACCCGGGGACAGCTCTCAAATACCAAACGTTCCTGACTTCTTTCTGGCCATGGAACCCGGGGACAGCTCTCAAATACCAAACGTTCCTGACTTCTTTCTGGCCATGGAACCCGGGGACAGCTCTCAAATACCAAACGTTCCAGTCTTCTTTATGGCCATGGAACCCGGGGACAGCTCTCAAATACCAAACATTCCTGACTTCTTTCTGGCCATGGAACCCGGGGACAGCTCTCAAATACCAAACGTTCCTGACTTCTTTCTGGCCATGGAACCCGGGGACAGCTCTCAAATACCAAACGTTCCATTCTTCTTCATGGCCATGGAACCCGGGGACAGCTCTCAAATACCAAACGTTCCTGACTTCTTTCTGGCCATGGAACCCGGGGACAGCTCTCAAATACCAAACGTTCCTGACTTCTTTCTGGCCATGGAACCCGGGGACAGCTCTCAAATACCAAACGTTCCTGACTTCTTTCTGGCCATGGAACCCGGGGACAACTCTGAAATGCCAATGTTTTCCAAGGTAGTGCCACGTAAGGGTTATATCAGTGCCTATAATTACTGCTACTCTGGTTCACATCCTTATTGTCTTCGTCCAACCCGCTCCCCCGAATCCACAATTACATGTACCGAAATAGTCCCCCCCTTAAACTAGCTGAATGATGCCCTCAAATACCCCGTGCGATCCTGTCTTCTCTCTGGCCATGGACCCTGGGTGCAGTACCAATTGTTACCCGGAAAGTGGCACTCGTCGATATTTTATGTCACAAACCGAGTGCTCGCGAGACAAACAAAACACTACAGCCACTCACGTCCTGGTCGTCGACCGTTTTAAGGCCTGGATTTTTTTTTAACAACCGAGTTTATGACTGTGAAAGTAGGTCATGCTCTCCCACCCCCACCCCCACCCCACCCCCCAACCCTCGTTATTTACCTCGTGTTGTAAACTGTTCGCACTCATCCTCCAACCCTGTCCACTCCGAGCAAACCCGCCAGGTATTATGATGTCTCGAAACAAGGTCAGCCGACAGGTGTGAGTGAGTGTACACCTGACAGGTGACGTGAGTCAGGTACAGTATGTTGACTAGAAGCACAATGTTGGAGATGAGAAGTGGAAGGGGGGGGGGTAGGTTGTTATTTGTTGAAAGGCAAATTTGAAAATTGGGTGACGTTAGTGTGATGAAAATTACATTAAGCGAATTGCAGCTCACGTGTGAGTGAAGGCAAACTGAGCGACGTGAACACGAGGGCGTTGTGCCGAGTTATCCCGTATGTAAGTAGGACTGAAGAATCTCCGCCTCTGGGCGTGCATGCATGGCAAGCTTGCAACATGGTCTCCGACTATTGGGCTAGCATCGGCAATGAACCTTCCATGTGCTTGTTTGAATCCCAGGAGGCAGGCTGCTAGAGTCCTCCTGAGAAACAAAAGTCACCTTGTTCATAGTGGAAATATTCTTTTGGTTGAAATTCTGAGTTAAATATTCTGAAAACGCCTTCAGTTAACCATGTGTCGAATACTCGAAGATGGCTTTTGAAGATTAGGTTTTAATTTTAAATATTTTGGTTTCTTGTTTGTGTGGAGAAGAGTGGGGGGGGGGTGTTGGCTTTGATTTAGTTGTTGATAGTGGGAGTGGTGTACGTCACCCATCATACGTCATCATCTTATTTTAAAATGTAAACAGCAAACAAAAAATTTCCAGTTTAGCAGCTGGCAGTAATTGAAAAAGTTTTCAGAACTATGTAAGCAACATTTGGCAATACATGCACTTGGACTATGTAAGTGACATTTGGCAATATATGCACTTGGACTATGTAAGCAACATTTGGCAATACATGCACTTGGACTATGTAAGCGACATTTGGAAATACATGCACTTGGACTATGTAAGCGACATTTGGCAATACATCCATTTGAACTATGTAAGCTACATTTGGCAATAAATGCACTTGAACTATGTAAGCAACATTTGGCAATACATGCACTTGGACAATGTAAGCGACATTTGGCAATACATGCACTTGAGCTATGTAAGCAACATTTGGCAATACATGCACTTGGACAATGTAAGCAACAATTGGCAATACATGCACTTGAACTATGTAAGCGACATTTGGCAATACATGCACTTGAACTATGTAAGCGACATTCGGCAATACATGCACTTGGACAATGTAAGCGACATTCGGCAACACATGCACTTGGACTATGTAAGCAACATTTGGCAATACATGCACTTGGACAATGTAAGCGACATTCGGCAATACATGCACTTGAACTATGTAAGCAACATTTGGCAATGCATGCACTTGGTTAAAGACAATTCAAATACCGTATCTCAGTCTGAGAAGAGCGATTATGTCGATATCACAATGTGATTCTCGTGAAAGATCGAATTCGTCGATAGGAAAAGGTTAAAGACTCATGATGACGTGATTTTGCTGCTATTTCCAGTGATCACGTGCTCGACGTGGAGTTCCTGATGGTAGGCGGAAGTGGTGATTCACAATGAGGCAGTAACATTGCGTTCTTTTTATTTTAATTGTATTACAGATGTAAGAAAACATTTCTTCGCAAATAGTGTGAAGGAAAATATACCTATCAATAATATACCTTCAGGGGAAAAAAGACCCACTCATTTAGTTTCAAGGGTAAACACACCCACCCATATAGTTTCAAGGGTAAACAGACCCACCCTTATAGTTTCAGGGGTAAACAGACCCACCCATATAGTTTCAGGGGTAAACAGACCCACCCTTATAGTTTCAGGGGTAAACAGACCCACCCTTATAGTTTCAGAGGTAAACAGACCCACCCATATAGTTTCAGAGGTAAACAGACCCACCCATATAGTTTCAGAGGTAAACAGACCCACCCATATAGTTTCAGAGGTAAACAGACCCACCCATATAGTTTCAGAGGTAAACAGACCCACCCATATAGTTTCAGGTGTAAACAGACCCACCCATATAGTTTCAGAGGTAAACAGACCCACCCATATAGTTTCAGAGGTAAACAGACCCACCCATATAGTTTCAGAGGTAAACAGACCCACCCATATAGTTTCAGAGGTAAACAGACCCACCCATATAGTTTCAGGGGTAAACAGACCACCCTTATAGTTTCAGAGGTAAACAGACCCACCCATATAGTTTCAGAGGTAAACAGACCCACCCATATAGTTTCAGAGGTAAACAGACCCACCCTTATAGTTTCAGGGGTAAGTCAGTTAACAAAACTCCGAGTCAGCTCTTCAAGCACAACTCTTCCTATCGTGCAATGTTGATCGATTACATTTCACAACAACCTCTAAGGAAGTAAGCGGCTTAAGTCGTGTATGTTTATAATCAGTGATTTCCCAATAACATAGCCATTGACACACTTTCTTACACATGACATATAAATGACATGTTACGTCATTGTGTAATAGAGTGGAAGGGAGATTGGATGACTCGATGTAAATTAAGATTTCTAGCTAGGTGCTCTCTGGCTTTGAATTTGTTGTCTTTATATCGGCCAATATAATTGGGGCAGTGGTATAACTATGCGTTTGTAGGAGGGAGAGGTTGAGGACCTCACCGGGTGACACAATAACAAGTGGTGACACCATATCAAGTGGTGATACCATAACAAGTGGTGACACCATAACAAGTGGCGACACCATAACAAGTGGTGACACCATAACAAGTGGTGACACCATAACAAGTGGTGACACCATATCAAGTGGTGACGCCATAACAAGTGGTGACACCATAACAAGTGGTGACACCATAACAAGTGGTGACGCCATAACAAGTGGTGACACCATATCAAGTGGTGACACCATAACAAGTGGTGACACCATATCAAGTGGTGACACCATAACAAGTGGTGACACCATATCAAGTGGTGACACCATAACAAGTGGTGACACCATATCAAGTGGTGACACCATATCAAGTGGTGACACCATAACAAGTGGTGACACCATAACAAGTGGTGACACCATATCATGTGGTGACACCATAGCAAGTGGTGACACCATAACAAGTGGTAACACCCTATCAAAGTGGTGACACGCAAATGAAATTGCAGATATTGACAGAGCACTCACTGATCTCTCAAACCGAATTTAATAGTCGGAAAACCTAACCAATCGAAATGCGTGATTTATTTAAAGTTCAACGTTTGTGCGTCATAAATGAGGTGAATCAATACAGGTCAGGAAATACCATCTTGACATCGTTTTAACATCCATTGAACTCTTCTGTAACTTTTGTTGTGATGTAATGCTTTTGTTTATCTGAGTTCCGAGAATGGGGCCGTCCATAAATGACGTCACGCGCCAAAAAAAAGGGGTGGGGGTGGGGGTCACGGATTTGTGACGATGTGTGATGAGGGGGAGGGGGGTGTTTAAGAAATTTGACGTAACATAAAAAGCACGCAACTTTAAATAAAAGTTCCACTTAAATATTTGATTACTTGCAATTTATTTAATGAATTTGTCAATGGCTTCACGCGTGTTACGATATTAGAGTGCAGACTTACACGAAATGCATATTTAAATGACAAAAAATTAATTTGCAACATGTTAATTTTCAATTAGAAAATATGGCTTTTAGGGGGGTTTCAAAGTTTTGTGACGTCATATTGTGGGGGGGTCTAAGTTTTTGTGACGAAATGTGACGAGAGAGGGGGGGGGTTAAAATCGGCTAAAATGGCGTGACGTTATTTATGGACGGCCCCAAAGGCGTTTAACAAGTATGACGTCGTCACGGGATTTCGATGAGCCAAAAAGAGGCATAAAATTGAAATGTGTAACAGATGTTTCTATATTGCACGCACTGCTTCCAGATATTGTTAGATTGAAGTTATCAAAGATTAGAGTCTCGCGACTTTGAGTGGACTGTCCAGTCTGGCAAAAAAACGTTAAGAAAACTTAAAGCGTCTCTTGTGGCAGCTAACGAAGCTAATGATCTACATCTACATCTACATCTACACGGTGACGCTAAATGGCGATAAAATATTGTGGTGACGGTCAATGATCCCTTTAAGCTGCGCAATTGCGTAGCCGCGCAGATATCTGACCGGCGAAGCTCAGCAGTTTAGAATTACCGCGCAGCAAGTTTTATGAAATATTGCACACAAAATGGACTTTGTACACGAGATTTTTTTTAATTTGCACACGGATTAACGAACCTCAGAGGGAACATTGGTGATTGTTGATTTGCTGTCTCGTCAGGCAGAAATTGTACCGGTTTTTCCTGAATATTTTATTTGCCAACGTCACAGTTACAGTATTGTAGCAACATCCTAATGTCTTACTAAATAAGTTTTATATGTTATATGAATTAAACACGAGGAAACAGTAGGGAGATGCTGGGGGGGGGTATATGAATTCCTTATATTCTCAACTACTTATATCTTCACCCATCAACGAAGCAGCAGACGTGTTAGGGCTTAGGGTATGTACAACTCAAGAGACCACTTTTAGCATGTTAAGAAATGTTATTGTACGTTACAATACTTATATCTTCACCCATCAACGAAGCAGCAGACGTGTTAGGGCTTAGGGTATGTACAACTCAAGAGACCACTTTTAGCATGCTAAGAAATGTTATTGTACGTTACAATACTTATATCTTCACCCATCAACGAAGCAGCAGACGTGTTAGGGCTTAGGGTATGTACAACTCAAGAGACCACTTTTAGCATGTTAAGAAATGTTATTGTACGTTACAATACTTATATCTTCACCCATCAACGAAGCAGCAGACGTGTTAGGGCTTAGGGTATGTACAACTCAAGAGACCACTTTTAGCATGTTAAGAAATGTTATTGTACGTTACAATACTTATATCTTCACCCATCAACGAAGCAGCAGACGTGTTAGGGCTTAGGGTATGTACAACTCAAGAGACCACTTTTAGCATGTTAAGAAATGTTATTGTACTTTACAATACTTATATCTTCACCCATCAACGAAGCAGCAGACGTGTTAGGGCTTAGGGTATGTACAACTCAAGAGACCACTTTTAGCATGTTAAGAAATGTTATTGTACGTTACAATACTTATATCTTCACCCATCAACGAAGCAGCAGACGTGTTAGGGCTTAGGGTATGTACAACTCAAGAGACCACTTTTAGCATGTTAAGAAATGTTATTGTACTTTACAATACTTATATCTTCACCCATCAACGAAGCAGCAGACGTGTTAGGGCTTAGGGTATGTACAACTCAAGAGACCACTTTTAGCATGTTAAGAAATGTTATTGTACGTTACAAAACGAAACTTTTCTCTATGATAAGATCCGTAGAAAAGATCATAGAAGAAATTACATTGCCTTGAAGATGTGAAAGTACTGATGTTAAAGATTTTAATATCCTTAGGGGCCGTTCACATATTATATAACGTCGAAGGGTGAGGGTGGGTGGATGCAAATTTGTTATTTTTGTTATATTGGGATGTTACATAATGTTATATGAGGGGGGGAGGGGAGGGTAAAGAAAATTGATATTTTTGCGTTATGTAACATGTGACGTATAGTCAGTGTTGCGGTCTGGTTTTATGATTTGGTAAGACCTCTTTAGACTGTGTCACAAACTTAACAACACCGATCATGAATCAGGCAAGTTTAATCTATGTCTCGTAGGTACGTCCTACTCCTACAACTTCTATGGTGCAACGCTTAAGCTCGACCATTTAACCATCATTACGTCACATCCCCTAACACCGCGTCACAATAGCGCGTTTTCCCACCACATTAACGCCCATGTCTTCACGTCCCACCACATAAACGCCCATGTCTTCACGTCCCCACAATGGATTGCCCCTTGGGGGCCGTGGGAAATATCTGACCCTTGGGGACTTCTCGTTATTGGTGACTCGTGTTCCGATGTAGATAACAATCATTGGCCTTTCCTAACATGCGCACAGATAAGAATCGACATACCCGAAGTTGTCGGACCAACATGGGGCGCTAAAAGAACATACGTCACAGCTACGTCATTAGCTGGCGATATGATTGGTCCTTTCTGAGACCGGAAACAGGTCATATCGCATTACGTCATAATGCAATTTTTCATATAATGTTGATAGTTGGTGATTATTCTTATTAAGAAGAAGAAGAAATTTGGAATTACTCTTACCCCGCTTCAGAATAAAAAACCAGTGGAAAAGTATAAATAAATATTTTTAAAAATGTGTAGCTTAACTAGTTAAACATGTAATAACATGTCAAGCCATGGGTGGCACACATAAGCCATGTCTATGGGTCATAGAAAGGTCAGATGGCCATTCCGGGAAGAACGTTTGAAAAGATTTGTCTGGAGTGCAGTTTTGAAGACCTACATAGCGTGTTGGCAATGTATTCGAGCATCTACATGGCTCTAACAATTTCTTTTTAAATTTTTTTTTAATCTTTCATAAATCAAAGTTGTAATCAAGTTTTCGTTTCGTAAAGTCGTAAAGGACCCACTAAGCTGACTTTAGCGTACACGCACGGAACAGAGATTGGACAAAAAGAATACCCGGATGTTTTATTATTTATAGACTTGCGCCATTAAATGGCAAACACTATTCAGAAAGAAACCTGGATATAAGTGAACCTTCGCAGTATGACAACCAACAGGGCCTTCAAGACTGCATTAAAAACACATCTCTTCAAACTTGACTTTCAAAATTAATTTAATAACGTCCAAACATTTCTTTAAATGATAATCTTAGCTTATGTGTACACTGTAATGTCGTTATGTGTTGTCGTTATGACACGTATGTTTTCATTGAATGCATTGATTATTATGTGTGTAACTATTTTTATGTGTAGAGCCGTGAGCCCAGCTACTTGGATACAGCTACTTGGCTACATAAATTATCAAATTATTATTATTGTTATTATTATTTAATTATTAAGCTCATAATAATATTAATAGGGTATTAATTTATTTATTTTTTGGAGGGGGGGGGGAATCCGCCTTTGTGTCGTTCAGGTTTGAATATTAAACTGTAATAAAAAAATGCAAGACTAGACATATACCATAATAATAATATAGTTATAAAAATAATATAATAATAATAGTAGCACGCAATAACTTTCTGTACAGAATGAGCGTCTGTAAATGGATAAGTTAAGAAGATATTTTAAAAATCAAATTAAAAAGTTGTTAGATAATTTGACAATTGATTAACTTATAGATCTTGAAATCCGATGTCACACGTGAAAACAAGATACGGGTATTTATATATATATTACTACAACAATACGTTGTTTTTATTGTTGTAATGTGAGATTCATGCCAAGCTTTGTTAGATGACGTCACAGCGAAGGTATCGCCAGTTTATCAAACATTATCACTTCCGTTAAGTAATCTTGTTTTGATCGAATAGTGACCGGGGCAAGGTTGACGTCACTGCTTTGTTATCCACTGATAAGAGTTATCTCAGTAGGAGAGGGTGGAAGGTATCAAAGATCAAACATGGATATGTTCAGAGATCAATGATGGATGTTTTCAGAGATCGATGATGGATAAGTTCAGAGATCAATGATGAATGTTTTCAGAGATCGATGATGGATATGTTCAGAGATCGATGATGGATATGTTCAGAGATCGATGATGGATGTGTTCAGACAGAGATAAATGATGGATATGTTCAGAGATCGATGATGGATATGTTCAGAGATCGATGATGGATGTGTTCAGAGATCAATGATGGATATGTTCAGAGATCGATGATGGATATGTTCAGAGATCGATGATGGATATGTTCAGAGATCGACGATGGATGTGTTCAGACAGAGATAAATGATGGATATGTTCAGAGATCGATGATGGATATGTTCAGAGATCGATGATGGATATGTTCAGAGATCGATGATGGATAAGTTCTTCACAAAGTGATCCACAAGGTGGGACACAGTGGTCGAGTGGTAAGCGCGGGGATCACAGATCCGAATCTCCGTGAAGGCAGGGATTTGTTCCCGGGGCCAATGGTGTCATGAGTCCACACATCTCCGAATGGGTACCTGACACAAGTTAGTTAAACAGAAGCTGCTGGGATTAGCGTGGAACTCTCACAGCCGCGGCCTGTGAACGCTGCGCAATAATCTGCTGTATAGAAGGAACGTCAGTATAGATAAGATATAAGACAAGAACCAATCCAGCATACACATGTTGTGGCAATAGCATCCACGCGACGAGCCTCAAACTAGTGCAGGGGGTCGGGAAACTTTTTGTCTCAGAGAGCCATAAACACCACAATATTTTGAAAAGTAATTATGTGAGAGCCATACATTATATTTAAAACTAAAAATTCAAGTAAATGTGAGCATTTTGTGTAATTTTAAAAATTAAAAGTACAATAATTAAGTCTCTGAATTCTTTTTAATAACATTGTTATGCTGTTTTTATATGCAATTAATATGTAGATCAAATGAGTCTGAATAACTTTTTTAAAAAAATGATTGAACATTTGTCTGAGAGCCAGATGCAGCCATCAATAGAGCCACACCTGGCTCGCGAGCCATGGTTTCCTGACCCCTGAACTAGTGCCAACAGAAATACAGCCAGTTAAGGTCAAACCACAACAAAACCACACACAAACTTCACTATTAATCGCGTCCAGACGCAAGTTTCATATTTACGACTTGCGGGGTTAAAGTTAAGGCAGGGGTTACGTATTTAAATTTATGACTACGTTTAGGGGCTCCAACGTCTGTCTCGCAGAGAGGGGCTCTTATATCTGGAAAACAGGGTGTAAGTTACGCCCTTGACGGGATTTCCTCGGCTAAATTTGACTCCTTAAAGTTATAGAATATTCATCTCAATGTAGGAAGGGGTATTTCTCAATAAAATGTTTAATATAGTGCAATAAAACAAGGCACTAACAAATCAATTATGCAATCAATAACAATAATTTTTTCCGCTTGATGTATTTGAATTCTTTGTCGCCGCTAATGTTATAAAATTGTATATGTGTTTTGTATGTTCGCTGAATCGGTTGTTTTTTTTCCCCCTCAACTCATTTTTTTTTGTGTGTTTCCTCGTGTTACGTTAATTTTTTCTCGGAGTTGTCCTCATTTTTTAAACTGGTTCCTCACTTACAGCTCAATTTGTAAAGTCTTCTCACGAATAAAAAAAAGCTATGATATATGTGGAAGAATTCTTGCAATAATTTCGCTTTTGTTACTATGTGCATAATTTTCTGTTGGTGAGCTTTAATATTATTTTATTTTTAAAGATTTACTTTCGATAAACAACCAGGATTCAGAAACAAAACTTAATTCACTTCACGTAAAGCAAGTCTTAGTCCCACAGTTGCGATGTTCAAGACAAAATGCGGCAAGGTATGCGGCATTATAAATCACCTGTTTATGACCGTACCGTCTCTTCACACGGCTTTAATAGAGTGTGGCCAATGCACCGAACCTTTGTCGGAAAAAAATAATTTAAGAGCCATAAATCTATTGGCCTTGACATTGCACTCCAGGAGCTTAAGTCGTCAGCTTATCTATAGTTTATTGACGCGGTTGGGGGGGGGGTTGGTGCTTGACGTCTGCCCGAATTCTCACATCGGTCAGCGGTCTGATCTTTATGTTTGTGAATGTGTATTTTTATACGGCAGACGTGAAGTCTCTGGTACATAACAGTAAACACATTGTGTGTTGTGTAGTGGGGATATCTTTAACATCTCAGCGGGGGGTGGCAGTGGCCTTGGTCTAGAGCAGTGCATCTCGAAGTGGCGGTCCGCGGACCGGTGCCGGTCCGTGGGCCATCCGCCACCGTTCCGGAGACGATATAATAAAAAGGACAGAAAAATATAATTATAATCCTCCATTCTCATCCATTAAGACATTACTAAGCAAATAGAAGATGTCAATTTTTCGGCAATAAGCACATAATATTTATAAAAAAATATATAAAAAAAATTACATTTCGCTACCACGTCAGTACAGTGAAAATAATGCCCCGGTCCCTGGTGCAATGGAAAAAATTACTTCCGGTCCACCATAATAAAAGTTTTGAGAAGCACTGGTCTAGAGAATTGCTTGAATGATATATACGTCTGTCAGCTTGGGGACATGAAACGAAATGTTGAGCAACAAATTACTAAATGAATTAGTTTAAGTTATAGTTTCTATGTTCATCATTTACACTTCTATAACATTCCACTGAAAATATATTTATGTGGTAAAACATAAAACATTGCCACGCTGTTGTCTACAGCAGTGCTTCTTAAAGTGATGGTCCGCGGACCGGTGCCGGTCCACAGAAGTAATCAAGAAAGGACAGCAAAATATAATTATAATCCTCCATTTGCAACCATTAATGCTAACCCTATAGAATATGTAAATTTTTCTACAATAAGCAAATAAAATGAAAAAAATTATATTCGCTTCTACGTCATTTCAGGAAAATAGTGCACCGGTCCCTGGTGCAATGGAAAAATTCCTTCCGGTCCGCCCTACTAAAAGGTTTGAGATGCACTGGTCTACAGTACCAATATGCAAGTACGTCTTAATAGGTTGGACTCAAAGGAAAGCCAGCTAAACTGCCATCTTGTGTGAATATGTATAACTGGTCAAGCTCTTACTTTCTGTGTTGACGAATTGACGATGCGATCTCTGACGAGATAATTGGTGCCGCGAATGCACGTCCACAGTTGCGCATCGCAATTAATGTTAGCCACCAAAGAAATGTTACCAGTAACAAGGCCTTAATGTACCATCTGCAGCACGCACACACACACACACACACACCCGTTGGGGCCTGCAAAACTTCCAGAGGTGTCACTAGGGGTCATGCGGGTGGTGCGGACATAACCGGGTGACACCCTCACAAGGGGGGACGCCAAAATCTAAAATGCTGTGTGTTACCGTTACTTGGCACTGGCAGGCTCGGAGGAGGTCTATGAGGTAAGTCGTGAAGGGGTGACACCATGAGCTAACGCAATGGGTGACACCATGAGCTAACGTAATGGGTGACACCATGAGCTAACGTAATGGGTGACATCATGAGCTAACGTAATGGGTGACACCATGAGCTAACGTAATGGGTGACACCATGAGCTAACGTAATTGGTGACACGATGAGCTAACGTAATGGGTGACACCATGAGCTAACGTAATGGGTGACACCATGAGCTAACGTAATAGGTGACACCATGAGCTAACGCAATGGGTGACACCATGAGCTAACGCAATGGGTGACACCATGAGCTAACGTAATGGGTGACACGATGAGCTAACGTAATGGGCGACACGATGAGCTAACGTAATGGGTGACACGATGAGCTAACGCAATGGTTGACACCATGAGCTAACGCAACGGGTGACACCATGAGCTAACGCAACGGGTGACACCATGAGCTAACGCAATGGGTGACACCATGAGCTAACGCAATGGGTGACACCATGAGCTAACGCAATGGGTGACCATGAGCTAACGCAATGGGTGACACCATGAGCTAACGCAATGGGTGACACCAACCCTAGTGACGCCACTGAATATTTCAAATGTGCCAAACGCGTCATTAAAAAATATTTTAAAGTTTTTTTTTGTTTTTTTTAAAAACTTTTCAAAATAAAATTTCAAACACGCCACGGCCTTGACATGATTCATTATTGCCATCAAATCCATTAAAACCCTGACCAGTGGTCACAACGTTTCATAATTCATAAACAACTTGTTGAATATGATGTGGCAAAAAAAAATAGAAGGAAAAAAACAACAACTTAAAATGAGTCCAAAAGAGCATTTCTTATTTTCCGGGACATGTTTTTAATTTTAAATGTTGGAAAAATAAACAGCATGGAATCTGCGCTCCATCAGATGGTTTTCTAAAAATTATAGCTAATTATTAGCGATAAAGGGATCGTTGTAACCATGAAACTATAATTCACTTTATATCAATTGAAATTAAATTATATTTTCTCTCTTATATAACTGACACCCCTTCTCTACAGAAGATCATTGCGTCATACGCTTATTCATGGTTTATGTAAGTGGTACATACATGCCGCAGTGTTTAATTCATCATTTAGTCGCTGTACCTTGTACCTTACGTATAAGGCCATTTGTATTTTCAAGTTAAGAAGGATATGGTGTCCCGTTGATCGCTAAGAGACCATCAAAAACCTTCAAAGGTTCCTTTGCCTACATAGGTTGAGAATCCTTATTATAGTGATGGAAATATTAACCACATTTTTGTCCTTTGAAAAAGCAGCTGCGAATTTTCTAATATAAATAATACAGGGGTTCCTGGTTGCAGTCAGGGGCTCCTGACTGCAGTTAGGGGCTCCTGGCTGCAGTTAGGGGCTCCTGGCTGCAGTTAGGGGCTCCTGGCTGCAGTTAGGGGTTCCTGGCTGCAGTTAGGGGCTCCTGGCTGCAGTTAGGGGCTCCTGGTTGCAGTTAGGGGCTTCTGGTTGCAGATTGGAGCTCTTGGCCCAGGTGGCGATAACCCAAGGTAAAAGGTAAAATCAAACAGTTCTTATTTTTTCGGCACTCAGCCCATGGAGACCTTTCTTTTTTTCTTGGACACAGCTACGGTCTGACCTCATTGTTATCGACTTGATAACATTCTATTTTTAGCACAACGCCAGGCCTGACAAACAAGTGCGATAACTGTATAGGTCTGACAAAGATAACGGTAATTGGATGTAAGAACATTACAAACAAACTGATGTTGAGACGAGAATTTACCACGCGACAGACCTGGCGACAACATTTCAGAATGTGATTTGACGGGAAACGTTGGCAAAGAATAAGGGTGGGGTGTTTTTTTCTTTTGTATTTAAGAACGGGCTTAAGTCTGGCCTCACCCTCCCCCCTATTTCGTTTGGTATTAGTCATCACTACGCAACTGGCAGGAGACAACAACTCATTTTCTGCCTATCTTTAGTTGGCCATTTTATTTTGTAATTATTAATTTTTTTAAATTATTTATACACTAGTTTGTGCTGCGGCGCCGTGGCGCCTGCGGCGCCCACTTTTTTTTTAGGGCGCCTACGCGCCCACCTTTTTCAAAAGCCAAACTTACTTGTCCTTGTATGATATATACGTAATGTTAAACTTTCTGAAATGTACACAAAGTATTTTATAATATGGGTTGTAGGGCGCCTACCCACTTTTTTTTCTTCAAAATCCCCAGTAACTTATCATTGTATGATAAATACGAAATATTCCTGAAATGTACACAAAGTATTAATATAATATTTTTTACAGTGCTAATCACCACACGATTTTTAAAGTAATTTTAGAAAGCAGCGCACCAAATTACTGCACCAAAAATTAACTCTTTGAGTCAGTCAGCACTGTTTACAACACAAACGCTGACGTCAAAGGTTCGTTCTTTGTTTGGTTAATGTTAATCTGGAAACCAAAATGATTATGATTTTTAAGTCTATATTTTCAATTTTCAATTTTCAATTTTAAAAAAGCAGAGTGATGTCCATTGGCGTTAGACCAAAGTGAGTCAGTCATACATAATTGAGGGTAAATATATACATATGATTAGGAATGTTTATATTTTTCTGAAGGTTAACGGGTGATATATTAAAACTTTGGTTGATCGTTTATAACATTAAGATTGTTTTATATGGGTTCAAAGCTGGCAGGGCCGTCACGTGACACCCACATTCAATGCTCATGTCTTGAAAACTGGAAAGCTGCAAGGGGGGGGGCGCCTTCAAAGTTCACGGAACCACTCAGCGAAGCAGACGAGAAATGGTTTTAGTTTTAGTGAGTCGTCCCTCAGAAAGCCTGGGGCTTAGAGCAGCATCAAAGGACCGTTAAGTAATGCCTTTTCTTATTAAGCTGCTTTTTTTAAAAAATACTTTCTCTCTCACGTCTATCTCCGTGTTTCTTGGAGAGAAGATAAGCGACGTTGTAAGGTTGATTCGAAAATGTGCCCTCGATCACAGGCTCGTTATCTGAGGATCACGTTGGAGGGTGATGGGGGTTGTTCTAGTCTCTGTTGATAAACAGACGGAGATATCCATGCTCGTGGTTGACTGGCCTTGAAATTTCTGGTTTGGGGAAACGTGATGCACAGTTCGTAGTCCTATCACTGGGGCAGGATACAAAGTTGATCGAACAGAACAATAGACGATGATTAACTCGTACCAGGGAATAGGTGTTGTGTCATGCCACAGGTACGGTATAGGAATACGTGACCGAACCGTCGTGTGAGAGAGAGCCCCGGGGTCTGTGGGGCGTTGATCGATGTGATCTTTGGACTAATACCACGGGTCAATGAGATGTATTGGTGGTCCCAGGGCCGCGGCGAGGGACAACTGCTACCCACAGGGGATAGTGGAGTGTGTGTGTGAGTGTCAAAGCTTACACGATAGCATGTTTTTAAAAATTGGAATCTTGTAATTAATTATTGTTAGAGTTTTTAAAAAAAATATTATTTAATGATGTATTTATAATGTGATATATATATATTTATAGGTTACTTTTTGTCCACAACCCAAGGAACATATCCTTGTTTGATAAATACGAAATATTCAACTTGCTGAAATGTACACAAAGTATTTTATAATTAAAAATCCTCAAATCCTATTTTTACATCGTTCCCTTTTCCAAAATTAAAATATTAGCTAAAACAATGACGTCAATTAATATTTTTTTACAGCGCGTCTTTAATTTATAATTATTTTGCATACCTTTTTGCGCGCCTTCCGATGCACGCCTTGTATTAAAATATAAGCTCAAAATATGACGTCATAGAGCTACACATCCTTCCAATGAGTGACTTAGGTTATTATATTTTATATACTAGGTTGTGCTGCGGCGCCCACATTTTTCAAAAGCCCAACTAATTTGTCCTTGTATGATAAATACGTAATATTAAACTTTATGAAATGTACACAAAGTATTTTATAATAGAGGTTGTAGGGCGCCTAAGGCGCCCACTTTTTTTTGGTCAAAGGCCCAAGTAACTTATCCTTCCTTTGTATGATAAATACGAAATACTCCTGAAATGTACACAAAGTGTTTATATAATATTTTTTTACAGTGCTAATCACCACACGATTTTTTAACTACTTTTAGAAAGCAGCGCACCAAATTACAGCACCAAAAAATATCTCTTTGAGTCGGTCAGCACTGTTTACAACACAAGTGCTGACGTCATAGGTTCGTGCGTTGTTTGGCTTATCTGGAAACCAAAATGATTATGATTTTTAAGTCTATATTTTCAATTTTAAAAAAAGCAGAGTGACGTCCCTTAGCGTTAGGCGTGAGGCAGTCAGCGATAATTGAGCGTAAATATATATATATGATGTTATTATTTAATTAAATTAAATTCTCCATAAACAATGCATAAGTAAAATTGTATTTTATATTTGAAAGCGGTTTTTAAAAAATATCAAATGGAATATGGCGGCCACTCTCCCCCTTCGCCCCCCTCCCCCTTTTCAAAAAATATAAATAAATAACTCGTTAGACTATTCTCACATTGCGCCACTTGTGGTTTAAATCTTCCATTACGTAAATAAAATCTCGAATTATCACTGCACATATTGAACGAAACGTTGGACTGTTGTACACGCAACACATTGGCAAACAATCACCTAGACCAGGGGTTGGGAAATCATGGCTCTCGAGCCAGATGTGGCTCTATCTGGCTCTCAGACAAATGTTTGATTATTATTTTTTAAAACCGCCTTTGTTCAGACTCCTTTGATATAAAACAGCATAACAATTTTATTAAAAAGAATTCAGAGACATAATTTATGTACTTTTGGTGTTGAAATTACACAAAATGCACACATTTACTTGAACTTTTAGTTTTAAACATAATGTATGGCTCTCACAGAATTGTTTCTCAAAATATGTGGTGTTTATGGCTCTCTCGGACAAAAATTTTCCCGACACCTGACCTACACTTTACTACTTTATTACTACAATCACACTGTGGATGACGTCATTTCTAGTTACAGGAGTGTTTTGTTCATAGGTCCAGTTCTGTTTTGTTTTGTTTTTCCAAACTCCAACTGAGAGATAAGAAGAAATAACTAACGTTGTCAGTAGATATGATGTCAAAGTCTTATCACGTTCTCGAGTGCTCTCAAGTTCTATATTTAGGAAATGTTTTGACGTTTAGCATATCTGAAGATTGTTGAGTTCCTTGCTAAAGAGATCTATCTACCCGACAACCTCGTATAATCGATACCAAATATAATTGGTTTCTACAGTATGATACTGTTATGACGTCAAATAGTACGACCACTGTACATGACTGTCGTGTCTTTTCTGGTTTCTGTTTTTAATTCCAAACTTTTACACTTTCTGTTCTTATGAATTCATTTTTGTAAAGGATAATTACTCATTCTTTTTCATTTATTTGTTTATATATATATATATATATTATGGCTGCGGAAATTAACGATTAATTAATCGTTAAAAATGTAATCGATGAAAATTAATTTAATCGCTTAAAATTTAAGAAAATATTTCAAATATTTTTTTTCCTCCAATTTATTAATAATTTATATTTTATACTTTTTGTTAATTACATAATTTTCCCTCGTATTATTATTATTATTTATTTAGACGTGCATACGTAAACAAAAAGGTTTTTCTTCCTTATTTCTTGCATAGCTGAACGAATTTGCTGTGTTACATCACAAAATTTTGGAGCAATGGAATTACCGCGACTTCCACGATTTCGCGAAATAATGAATCGCAACTTAACGGGATCTTGTTTGTATATGCGTTATAAAAATATTATTAATCGAAATGTATCGATTAACCCCCCAAAAAACAAATTTCGAGACATGCGCACTGAGGTTGATTGAACCACGTTCGCGGGTCAGATCTAGTTTATTTATATTTGTCCAGGTAAACACGTGTCAATTTAATTTGCTTTATTTAATGAAAAAGTTTACATGTGCACTTCGTCTATAAGTAAAGCTAAAATTGTATTTGCTTTATTTGATCATTTTGATGTTGGTGGGGGGGGGGAGGTCTCTTCAAAAGTTGATCTCTGTCCTATCTCTTGTATAATGACATATCATTTTGCGTAAAGAGGAAATTGGGAAGTATTGTATCCCTTCTTCCTTCCGACTACCCCTCCCTCGGATGCCCCTGCCTCGGACGCCCCTGCCTAGGACGCCCCCCGATCATAGCACTAATTGCTAACATACCCCCTGGGGGGGGGGAACTCCAGCGACATAGAATCAAAGGGAAAGAGAATCGACCCGCGAGCGCTGCTGCCTCTGACAAACACTTAAATTGGTTTCGATTACTGTAATGTGCCTCCAACTAGGAATCGGTCCTGCTATTCGTTTCTCCCGTACCTCACCATTAGCACGGTCTGCAGCTATAGCGGTTCGATTATGGATGACGCTGAGCGCGACTACAAGTGGAAAATGTTACTTTTTTTTTGATAACCTCTCTGTTGACATTTTCTATTTAAGATACAGCCCATGCGATAACAATAAATAGAAACAACCTTGACCGATCAAAATTGTTGCCCCCCATGTCGTTTTTTTGGTAATATTTTCAATACCAGTATACATTCTTAATTTTTAATACATTCATTTCTTAAATGGAGCAATCGTGGCGTCCGAAACTTGTGTATTTCTGCCAGTGTGAGTCGGAGTCTTACAAAATGTAGCCGTCTCAAAGGCTTAACATGGCTCAACGCTGAAAATTTTCAGACACAAAAAATCTTTAGATAAATTATCCTTATGAAGGCTGGACAAATACAAAGTTTCACTGGTTTGGTCAAGAAGTTTCTTCTCTGTGGTCAAGAGGTTTATAGAGGTGGCCAGTATGAGAACAATTCCACCAATGTTTATAGAGGTGGCCAGTATGAGAACAAATCCACTCATGTTTAAGGAGGTGGCTAGTATGAGAACAATTCCACCCATGTTTTTAGAGGTGGCCAGTACGAGAACAATTCCACCCAGAAAAAACAAAAGTAAAAAATGACCCATTTCCCGTGAAGCCATCGAGCTGAAATTTTGGCACATGGACCCGTTTCACCTAACAATGCATCGTATCAAAATTTCAGATCGATCGAACGTACCGTAATTAAATTAATGCATTTTTAGTTTATCTATATACGACGTATGTAATTCAATTTCACGGTTTGTTATTGTTTTTTTTCACGTGATTGTTCAGTCACGCGTTGACGCGACCCATCGAAGTACCGCGTGCTTTTGTTTACATTTTACGTGTCACGCTGAGTTCGGTCCAGCGATCGGTGACCAGACCTTTCACCTTTCCCACCCCCACCCCCCGGTTATACAGCAGGAGTTAAGGCAGATACAGTCTGTAAATGTTTGTCGCGTTTGAAGATGATCAATACTTTTAATTATGACTCATATATAAGGGATTTATAGTCAAAAACTTTGTTTTTACGGGTTTGTTTTATTTTACCTCTATTTATTTAACAACGTTTTATTAACTCGCTTTCGTTCCTGTGGATTTGTCTGTCCACAATTTTTCAAATCTGCCAACGTAAAATTGAACCACTTCTGATGGTCCTAGAGATCTCAAAATTTTACCACAGATAGATCTTGGATGAAAATGCATTGTATCAAAATTTCACATCGATCGAATGTACAAGAAGGAAAAAAAGATATCTACAAATGAGAGAATGAGTGAACTGCATATGTAAAACCTCATAAGCGCCCGTCCACCGTTTTTAGTCATATTATTTGAAAGTATCTCAACTTATTAGTTTTAAATTATTTGCTTCTTTTAGTACACTTATACTTATAAAAACGTGGTTTTTTAAAATCTTTTTTTTTACCTCTATTTATTCAAACTTAATTTATTACCATCAATGATTGTCCATATACGATTGTTTGGTCTATTTTTGAAACCATGCAGCAAGAGGAATCAACGGATCTATAAAAAAATATACCATCATCAGCAGTTTAATCAACATGTCTCCAAATTCCAAATTGTTTGTTTGTGAACGCTTTCAAATTTACGAGAGACAAGTAAATAGGTGAACCCATGAGTTTGATAAATATCTGCCGGGTCTCTAAATCTAAATATCGCTCTGCGAATGGTTCTCGCTCCCGCCATTTGGACGTGGGGGTGAAAGGGGGGGGTGCATTCAACGTGGATAGACCAAACTGATCCATTAATCATTAATTGTATAATATGATATGTGCTCATTTGACCTCTCCGTCCACTTCTTTATCCGGAGGGTCCAGGATCGAGTCATTGATCTCCGGGTGTGTCGTGGTGGTGGAGGGGGGGGGGCTCACGATGTCTCTGTGATGTTTTAGGGGTAACCTCACTGGTCGCAAGGGTTACATAGACAGGGCTACATAGACAGGGCTACATAGACAGGGTTACATAGACAGGGTTACATAGGCAGGGTTACATAGACAGGGTTACATAGACATAGCTACATAGACAGGGTTACATAGACAGGGTTACATTGACAGGGTTACATTGACAGGGTTACATAGGCAGGGTTACATAGACAGGGTTACATAGAAATGAGGATAGAATGGAGGAGGCAAGTTTCGTTTGTGGGCAGGAATGACATTCTGCGGCACTGCCCTCAAGAAAGTAAACAAATACAACTAATCGGTGGTGGGGGGAGGGGGGGAGGCGAGAAGGGGGACACTGGCGGATGTAGAGGTAGGAGAGAGAGATAAAGCAAGATAGATTTAAGGGGAGGGAGTCATGGTGGAAAGCGAGCGAAGGAACATAGAGAGGAGGGGGGTAGAGGAACGGGCAGTGAGAAGAAAAAAAAGAAGAGAGAACCACTGATAGTTGTGAAACAAAAATTGCTGACATTCGATTTATTCCGGACGACCTGCCAAGTTGATCGACACGGTGAAGAGATCAATATCCGAGGAGGCTATCGAGGGCTGGGTACGAGGGCAAACCCGAGTGCAGCACACCATGTGGGTCTAGTGATCTCAAAATGGCGTTCTTTTCCCTGCCGCAACGATTATTCATAATCTTGTCACCGGTGAAGAAATATCTTGGCATTTAGCTCATGCGTTTAATTATAAGGGAACAGCGGAGGAATTCGGGGTTGGTCATGGTTTTCTTTGTTTGTTAATTGGCCCCCTGAAAAGTTTAAAGGCGTGACTATTTTATTTTTTAAATTCTGGGGTTTGTCAAATGTTAGGGGGCAGATAAATGTGAAATTGGACAAATACGGTTTATTGACTTGATGAATCAGTTTTATTGACTTGATGAATCAGTTTTATTGATTTAACCAATTAAAATTTTTAATAACGTGGGGAATTTTCCCTATAAGGTTCGATGGTCAGTGTGCAAAGTTAAAAAACAAACCAAAAAAAACTCGTGTGTAAATTTGCTCAGCATCCATTTTTTGCGCAATATTTTACAAAATTTACAGCGCGGTAATACTTAACAGCTGCGCGGCGTCTTTCAAATATCTGCGCGGCCGCGCAAACCCGCAGCTTAAAGGGAACATTGAACGTGGGTAATAAGTGTTATAGACCAGACCTAATGGTTTCATAGACGTGACGATTTATTAAGTTGACCTTACGGTTTTATTGGCGTGATCATGACGTTTTTCAGTTCTCCTAATGGTTTTATGGTCCTACCAAATATACATGTCAGGTCTTGACGATACGTTTCCTCTACTTTTTCTCTTTGCCATAGTGCCGAAAAAAATTTTAAAACTACACGCATAAAGATGTAAGAATTTAGCGCAGTCAGTTTATTACAAGACAAGCATAGATTAGTTGATTCGTTAATCTCAAGACATGAATCGATAAACGTCATTACTGACCGCTGGCCATTAAGGATGGGTCGTACCAACAACACAATTTTTTTCTCCGTATGGCGTTAGGGTTGTACTAGTGACCTCCGTCATTGTCCTAGACTCGAGACCAGGGGTGGCCAGATCTGTTTTAACCGAGAGCCACTTTAAAATATAAAAACATTGTTCAGAGCCGCATTGAAGCACTATGGGTCATTAAATATGCCGTGTAAATCTTCCAGAAGTGATTGTAACATATATTTCATAAGTTGTACGCGAGCCGCAATGTGAACACAGAAGATCCGCATAAGCTCGCGAGCCGCAGTTTGGCGGCCACCGTTGCTCTAGACCAGTGGTCTCAAAACTTTTCTGCCGGAGGGCCGCATTAACTGTCAAACAGCAGTTTGTGGGGCCGACTACACACAGTTTTGTGGTAAACTACACGTAAAAATATTATCTTTTTTTGTGGAGATTAAAAGGTCTCCAAGGGCCGGATGAGAAGGCCTCGCGGGCCGCATCTGGCCCGCGGGCCGTAGTTTGGAGACCCCTTGCTCTAGACTCTAGAGAATTTAGAGTTTAGAATGAGAGTAAGTTGACTGGGGTTATGTGGGTTGAGATAACTGTGAGGTTTTTTGTTGTTGTTTTTTTAAAAAATCTACATCAGTTTATTTATAGACTTTCCTTGTACTCACAAATCCAGTTTGTGTGTGGATGAATTGGCTTCAGTGTTAGTTTACATTGTGTCATTCTAACGGGAGGAGGGATCTTTTTAATTTTTACTTTTTTTTAAATAATAGCTTTAACTTGCATTTTATAGGCATTCTATGCTTATACAGTATGAATAATGTAACTGCCAGCAACATTTAAGACAGAATTTTTATCAAGCACGAAAGAGGAAAATGCATGTACGCCACATGGGGCCATGCGAGACCTCGTGAAGCCACGTGAAATTACGGGAGAACAAGGAAGAATATTGGAGATCACATGAAACCATACGTGAACACGTGAGATTTTGCCTAACCACGTGAGACTATGCGAGATCACGTGAGACTATCAAAGATCACCTGAGACTATCGAAACCACCAGGTAGAAATTTAAATCCAATCGGATGCCACGTAAATTATACGATCGATGTTTTCCTGAACTTCCCCCGACAAGAATCCACTATCGGCCATTCACGGTCAAAGTTCAAGGTCATCTCACAGATGCAACGGTCCTATCCGTGGAAGAATATTGCATCTTTCAAATTTCAGTTCTATAATTATTTTCCTGAAACTATTCCTAGAATTCTTTGTTTAAATCTAATTGAGGTTATCACCCCTCTGTTTAAATATAATTTTAATTTTTAACATTAGGTCGTTTAAAAAAAAACTGTAACGCTCAGCGTAATAATTCATAACGCATCAATAGTTTTTTAATTAAAAAATTTAAAAACCAATTAACTACAAAACTCCAGGTTTCATGTCTTGAGACCCGCTCTGGTGACCAACATCAGTCTCATTCGACCCGCTTGTTTTTAAATCCCTTATATTAACTTCACCGCCGTCTCGGTCTTGGGCGGGCGGAAAAACAAAAGTCAAAAATGACCCACTTCCCGTGATCCGATCGAGCTGAAATTCGGCACACGGACCCGTCTCACCTAACAATGCATCGTATCGAAATTTGAGATCGATCGAACGTACCGTATTTAAATTAATGCATTTTTAGTTTATCCTAATATAACGTATGTAATTCAAATTCACGGTTTGTTATTGTTGTTTTTTTCCACTTGAGAGTTTGAGTTGACGCGTTGACGCGACCCATCGAAGTACCGGCGTGCTTTTGTTTACCTTTAACGTGTCACGCTGAGCTCGGTCAAGCGATCGGTGACCAGACTTTTCCCCTCTCCCCCCCTACCCACCCCCACCACCATGGTTATGAAGCAAAGTTGAGTTAAGACAGATTCAGTCTGTAAATGTTTGTCGCGTTTGAAAATAATCAATACTGTTAGTTATGTCTCATATATAAGGGATTTATAGTCAAAAACTTTGTTTTTGCGGGTTTGTTTTATTTCTCTCTCTCATACTGTATTTCAAGGACACAAATCCAAACCACGGAAAAGATGTCGGTTTTTGAAGCGTGTGGCTCACGGGCAGCCAGTTTGGGAACCACTGGTTTAGCGTCATGTACCTCGTGAAACCCAGTGACTGATGTGACGCCACGTGGATGCTACAGGGTGAAAAAGTGAGTGGGGGAGGGGAAGATATGGGGATAAAGGGGAGGATCCACTGATTCCACTGACAGCTGCTCATCGCTAAGTCTGGTCGGATTCTAGTTTTCCCTTGGATTATTTAGAGGTGCTAATGTACAGAAGAGTTAGTGTGGCGTATTTTCTCTATTTAAAATAATAAAGTAAAACCAAACCAGTGGTTCTCCTAGTGTTAGTGCCCATGTGGGATGACCAGGTAGAGTGTAGAGGTTATCATCACTGTGGGCTGGATGACCAGGTAGATGTTATCTCCCCTGTGGGCTGGCTGACCAGGAGGAGGTTATCGCCCCTGTGGGCTGGCTGACCAGGTAGAGGTTGTCTCCCCTGTGGGCTGGCTGACCAGGTAGAGGTTATCACCCCTGTGGGCTGGCTGACCAGATAGAGGTTATCACCCCTCTGGGCTGGCTGACCAGATAGAGGTTATCACCCCTGTGGGCTGGCTGACCAGGTAGAGGTTATCACCCCTGTGGGCTGGCTGACCAGATAGAGGTTATCACCCCTCTGGGCTGGCTGACCAGGTAGAGGTTATCACACTCACGGAGAAATAAAACAAACCCGTAAAAACAAAGTTTTTGCATATAAATCCCTTATATATGAGTCATAACTAAAAGTATCTTCTTATCTTATCTATACAGACGCTCCTTCTATGCAGAAGATAGTTGCGTCCACAGACCATGACAGATGATCTGTTGGAAAGTGAAGCAGCGTTCACATGCCACGGCTTTGTGGGTTCCACGCATTACCCAGCCGCCTAACTACATGTAGTGTTAGGTACCCATTCGGAGCGGGGTGACTCAGGGACGCCCTAGGCCCCGGGAACAAACCCTTGCCTTCACACGGATTCGAACCCGTGACCATCGGTACGACAGTCCAGTGCGCTGTCACTCGACCACCACGTCCCCAGTATTGATTATCTTCAAACGCGACAAACATTTACAGACTGAATCTGTCTTAACTCAACTTTGCTTCATAACCCTAGGGGGGGGGGACACCGAGTTCAGCATGACACGTAAAATGTAAACAAAAGCACGCCGGTACTTCGATGGGTCGCCTCAACGCGTCAACTCAAACTTTCGCGTGGAAAAAAAACAATAACAAACAGTGAATTTGAATTACATACGTTATATTAGGATAAACTAAAAATGCATTAATTTAATTACGATAAGTTCGATCGATCTGAAAGTTTGATACAATGCATTGTTAGGTGAGACGGGTCCGTGTGCCAAATTTCAGCTCGATCGGATCACGGGAAGTGGGTCATTGTTTACTTTTGTTTTTCCGCCCGCCCAAGATAGAGAGAGATGATGACAGACAGACAGAGACGCCGGTAAATTTAATATAAGGGATTTAAAAAAAGCACGCCGGTACTTCGATGGGTCGACGTCAAAGCGTCAACTCAAACTCTCACGTGGGGAAAAAAACAATAACAAACCGTGAATTTGAATTACATAAGTTATATAAGGATAAGCTAAAAATGCATTACTATAATTACGGTACGTTCGATCGATCTGAAATTTTAATACGATGCCTTGTTAGGTGAGACGGGTCCGTGTGCCAAATTTCAGCTCGATCGGATCACGGGAAGTGGGTCATTTTTTACTTTTTTTTCCGCCCGCCTAAGACAGAGATGACGACAGAGACGCCGGTGAAGTTAATATAAGGGATTTAAAAACCCAACTCTCCTGCTGACTGTCATGTCGCCCCTGAAATGGAAACCAAAAAAGGTGTGCCGCCCTAGGGGGGGGGGCATACCTCCACTTTCGAACCTCATTACCTAAGCCAGTGAAAACAAACCAGTTATTTTAATGTGATACTAAAGAGTTTAGAAATTTTTGTTGATTGCTCTTCTTCTTGTCTCACAAATCAAGGAGTACGACTTTTCTACATTTATAATTTATTCTTAGCCCGCGTAGGAACGATTTTTAAAAAATAAAATTAAAAATATTTTTTTTATGGTAATGAATTATCAGCATATGGATTACCGGCTGTGTAACAAACCCGACTTGGCAGACGTTTAGACAGATTTGGGCCGTATGCCAGGTCTACAAGACCACACTTTAATGTCTACGATAAGCAACAAGTGCTGGGGGGGGGGTGTAGGGGTAGAGGGGACTAGAGGTCTTAGCTCATGAAGAATAAAAGAACAACTCTAGGGGTGCGCCCAGGGAAAGCGCCGCCCGGGGCGAAGTCTGAAAACAAGCAATCTACAATATATAAAAGGGGAGAGCCGAGAGCCAATCTCAACGGACCAAAAGAATCCCATTTATAGACCCCGCCCATCCCCCCCACCCCACCCATTATCCGCCATGTAAACGAACCCTTGTACCGTTAAATTCACTATTATGTTTCAATCAAACATTTGTTGAAACGATAAACGTAGCTTATGGTTACCGTATTGTCATTATACGTGTGTGTTGTAGTTAAAACATGAATGTTTCACATTTAATACATTGATAATTACAGTCATACCTCGAGATGCGAGTTTAATTCGTTCCTTAACCTTGCTCGTATGTCAAATTGCTCGTATCTCGAAGCAATTTTCCCCATTGAAATTAATTGAAATGCCATTAATCTGTTCCAGCCCAAAAATATGCTACCCCTAATTGTTTTTGTTACGTGTTTTTGAATCAGAAAAATGTATTTATAAATGAAAAATATGGTATACAAACATAGTAAAAGATAATGTAAAACATAAAAAACAAAACAAAAAACAAAACTGGTTTTATAAAGTGTACATACATATTTGTATTTTGGACATTTAATTGTAACTTACACACAACTTAAATGCTACTGTATGCTTAATTTTAGTCACTGCTTTTCTCTTCACTGGTCTTTGCCTTTTTTTGTTGTTGCTGCATTCAAAAAATGAAAATAAAAATAATAAACTGTCCAAGGAGGTTTGTTTCTCCCTCCCTTTCAAAATGTTGCGGAAATGAGTTTGGCAAGTTTCTTTAAATAGTTCCGATGCACGATCAGTTGCAACATTTTCGAGGTGTTTCTTTTCCACGAACTGTGAAACTCTCTCCCGCATTCCCAAGATCTCTTTTATCTCACTTGTAGAGATAGCCTCCTCCACCTCCGGCTCTTCCTCAAAACCAATTTCTAGCAGAACCCCCGAATGCTGCTGCGACTGTAAATCTTGTAATTCATCGGTCGTCAGTTCCTGAGAGTGATCGACAGTTCGTATCTCAAATAACTCGTATGTCAGGGCACTCGTATCTCAAGGTACCACTGTATATGTGGTATTATTTTCATGTAAAGCGCTGTGAGCCCATTTCTTACTGGGGTACAGCGCTATATAAATCATTCATGAATTATTATAGATAATTGTGATAGCCTCACCTCTCCTCGCCCCGCCCTTGTTTAGACTTACTTACCCTCATCATTTTTACACGCTACTTTTGTTACATTCCATAAGATTAACCCGTGGCCATTTCTACACATACACGCCTTAACTCACTAATGCCATCGTATCTTATCTGTTTACAGACGCTCCTTCTATACAGAAGATTATTGCGTCCTACGCTTATCTATGGTTTGTGTTTAGTCCTGCATTTTTATTAGAGATTTAAATGTTGATAAAGTGTTAGTTTTCTGGATTCTTCAGGCAACCCATTCCACGCCCTAATTCCGGACGGGAAGATGGAAAACTTGTATGTGTTTGTTCTTGCATACGGAATAAGAAAGGTGTTTTTATCCTTATGTCTATCTGAGGGTTGTATTAAGTTATCTTTGTGTTGTATTTCTAAATTAGAATTAATTGCTTTATGTATGGTTACTACTTTGCTTTTGGTTCTTCTATCCTCTAGTGATTCAAGGTTTAATGATTTAACTAATGGTGTTATTCTTGTCAGTTTTGAATATTCTCCAGTAATGAATCTGGCAGCTCTTTTTTGAATTTGTTCACTTTTTGATGACACGCAAGATTCAAAAATTTAATCTTTAAAAATGATGAAAATATAATGTTTTAAAGATTTCGTAGATTCCCCTCAAAGTCATCCCTTTGTCCCTCGATAATATCGGTCATAGGGGGGGGTGGGGTGGTGGGGGGCATTGATCTTAACTTTTAAAACAATTTTTTAATGAATATGAATTAAATAAATTATTAAATGTCTCTCCTTTGTTACAATTAAGTGTTACCATACCATAACACCAGACACCACAACACCACATTTCACAACACAACATACCACAGCACCACATACCACAACACCACGACCACATACCATAACACCACTTACTGCAAATCAGTTCTTTGAGGCTGTTACTCTTGCTTTGTCTACTTTGATTATCTTATAATCCGAAAGATCCGCTCTATTTTTAGCAAGTATCAAAGTCCACAGATGAATCCTTGTACGGTGTTAACATATTTTATCCGACGTCTTCGTGTAAAAATAGCCACGCGCGCTATTGATGACGCATAATGAAGCAGGAAGGGGTTTTCCCAAACTCTGACCTCTGCCTGAGCCCAACTATCGATGTCTTGAGTCCTACCCAGCAAAGCCACGAACTGTAACAATACGTCTTGACTTTGATTAAGATAAGGCATGAGGCCACGCCCCATTTTATTTTTAAAAAGGCGTTTACTTGAAATCGGATTCGGAATTTGATAAATAAAAAATATTACCAAAACACACACAAAATTCTGTCAGAATTGTTTTCATTTACTGGAACCGGATAGAAGAACTCAATATAATAAATGATAACCGACCCCATCCCCTCCCCTCCAAATACTACGTCCGCTGTTACTTAAAGTGATAAGAGCGCGGCCTCATACGAGTGTCGTTGATAACAGAACGAAACAGAACTGGGGTGGGGAGTGGGGAGTGGGGGGTGGTGAGATCTGCTCACAGCAAATTTGATACACAACATCAAATTACAGTTTACAACTTTTAACTGATATGGAGGTTCTTTCGATTAACTAAATTAATTATTTTAAAAGTCATATTTAATGTGAATAGAGGGTTGTACACAGTGGCGTAACAACGGCTTGGCATTGGGGGCAGTTGCCAAGGGCGCCGGCGTGCGCCTGTTCAAAAAAAAAGGGGGGGGGGTCAAAACTTGTAAGATATTATTATTGAAGAAAGGGTCTAAGTTTTTGTGGCGACGTGTGACAAGGGCGGAGGGGGGTGAAAAATCATCCAAAATTGCGTGACGTAATTTATGGACGGTAAATTAGTCGATTATATGATGGTTTTATAAATTAATAAACATGAATAAATAATTGCAATCGAAACGAAGTAAAGCTGGGGAACATGTTTACCATTGCATGCCATATTTATGTAAGCAGTAATTAAAGAGGCCGCATAAGATGATATACCAATAAATACACATTTATAAAAAACACTATATATTTTTAAAGGCCACAAGAAAGTTACTGAGGTTGCAAGTCCCCCCCTCCCCAAATAAGACAAAACATATTCCAAATTTACACCCAAAAAAACATCAATTAGTATGCTTTTATTTTATATTTATAAATAAATGATTTTTTTACAAACAAAGAAATTGTATACATAAGTATGTAATCATATTTTTACATTTAATTTCTTAACTTTCATAAAAGAAAAATCGTGTATTATGCTCTCAAAATTTAAATTATTTGTAATATCTTGTTCTTTGGACAATACTGCAAGATTTTGATGTCTTAAATCGCTCATTGTGGAAGGAAGATAATTTTTATCAACATCTCTTTGGAGAAGCTCCTTTCACAACTAGCGACACTTATAGCAATTATTGAAAAAATTCATAGCAAAATTAAAATGTTGGGTACAGAATTTTTAAATCTTACTGTTGAATAAATCTCTAATTATAAATTTTTTATTTAAATAAAGTTCGACAAAAATAAATTAGCCGACGACCTCAAAAACCCAGTTACGTCTCTGGCTGTACACGCCTCTGTTGGCAGTCTGTTGTGTCTGGGGTGTACACGCCTCTGTTGTGTCTGGGGTGTACACGCCTCTGTTGTGTCTAGGGTGTACACGCCTTTGTTGTGTCTGGGGTGTACACGCCTCTGTTGGCAGTCTGTTGTGTCTGGGGTGTACATGCCTCTGTTGTGTCTGGGGTGTACACGCATCTGTTGTGTCTGGGGTGTACACGCCTCTGTTGTGTCTGGGGTGTACACGTCTCTGTTGTGTCTGGGGTGTACACGCCTTTGTTGTGTCTGGGGTGTACAAGCCTCTGTTGTGTCTGGGGTCTACACGCCTCTGTTGTGTCTGGGGTGTACACGCCTCTGTTGTGTCTGGGGTGTACACGCCTTTGTTGTGTCTGGGGTGTGCACGCCTCTGTTGGCAGTCTGTTGTGTTTGGGGTGTACACGCCTCTGTTGTGTCAGGGGGTGTACACGCCTCTGTGTTGTCTGGGGTGTACACGCCTCTGTTGTGCCTGGGGTGTACACGCCTCTGTTATGTCTGGGGGTGTACACGCCTCTGTTGTGTCTGGGGGTGTACACGCCTCTGTTGTGTCTGGGGGTGTACACGCCTCTGTTGTGTCTGGGGGTGTACACGCCTCTGTGTTGTCTGGGGTGTACACGCCTCTGACGTGTGATAATCCGACCCATTATTGCCACGAGTCACAACTGTAAGACACGTGTAATACTCACACTTTGACATTGCGTCATGGTCGGGTCCAAGGTTCAAAGATGACTTGACGTCCTT
This sequence comes from Ampullaceana balthica, assembly GCA_944989445.1. Classification (NCBI taxonomy): domain Eukaryota; kingdom Metazoa; phylum Mollusca; class Gastropoda; family Lymnaeidae; genus Ampullaceana; species Ampullaceana balthica. The sequence goes on from CALYLW010001097.1 coordinate 318,404, forward strand.
CGATTGGATTGTCAGTCTGGGATGATGACATGTACGCAGATGACATGCGAGTCTAATGGATGATGACATGTACACAGATGACATGTTAGTCTAATGGATGATGACATGTACACAGATGACATGCGAGTCTAATGGATGATGACATGTACACAGATGACATGCTAGTCTAATGGATGATGACATGTACACAGATGACATGCGAGTCTAATGGATGATGACATGTACACAGATGACATGCAAGTCTAATGGATGATGACATGTACACAGATGACATGCGAGTCTAGTGGATGATGACATGTACACAGATGACATGCGAATCTAGTGGATGATGACATGTACACAGATGACATGCGAGTCTAATGGATGATGACATGTACGCAGATGACACGAGGCCCTAGATTGACATGAGGACTTATGACTTAATACTTAATACAAATACGGACTGTGACATGGCTTGTATTACTTTTAAAGTCGATTAAGCAAACACATTGTATAAATAACACAATAACTCAATATTTGTTTTGTTTTAATCAGTCAATGTTAGATCAGACACTGTACATTGGCTGCTATTGTTACTGTTTTAAATGCTTTCTTTATATCAACAATTCGTGTTCGTTTGTCAACTATTATTAAATCTTTGTTGACATTTTGTTCCTTAAACATATCGTCACCGTTCTCAAGGAATGTGATACAAGTTACACAAAAGTGATCAGTTCAAGATGTGTCAGTTACACAAACGATTTGTTATCAAAACAATAAATTACCGTTTTATTTATGAACTCTTACACAAGTTACATGTTCTGTTTATGACTTGGTCAGTACATATGAATACAAATTGTTTAATGAGATTTACATTATAAAAGTATATATCACATACTATACTTTAAACTATACCATGGAGAAAAAAAAACGTGGGGCGGGCGCTTATGAGGTTTAACAAATGCGGTTCACTCTTTCTCTCACTTATAGATCTCTCTTTTGCCTTTCTAAATTAGAAATCTTTAATTTTTATACCAAACACCCGCCCCACGTTTTTAGTCATATTAAATTAAAGTACTTGAACTTTTCAAGTTTTAAATTATTTTCTTCTTTTTAGTCCACTTGTAAAAACGTGGTTTTTAAAAATCATTTTTTTACCTTTATTTATTTTATTCTTTTTAGTTCACTAATAAAAACGTGGTTTTTAACAATATTTTTTTACCTCTATTTATTTTACCAAACACCTCATCAGCGCCCGCCCAACGTTTAATAACAAAGCGATGAGGTCACGGGGTGAACTCGTTACTGCAAATCATACTATAGTAGGAGCGGTATAGATGCTTATATCAAGATAAACTAAGAAATGCATTAATTTAATTACGGTACATTCGATCGATCTGAAATTTTGATACAATGTATTGTCATCCAATATCTATCTGTGGTAAAATTTTGAGCTCTCTAGGACCATCAGAAGTGGTTTATTTTACTTTGGCAAATTTGAAAAATTGCGGACAGACAGACACGAAAGCAAGTATATAATAAAATATAGATAAACTAAAAAGTTCAGTAATTTAATAACGGTACATTCGATCGATCTGAAATTTTGATACAATGCATTGTCATCCAAGATCTATTTGTGGTAAAAATTTTGAGATCTCTAGGACCATCAGAAGTGGTTTAATTTTACGTTGGCAGATCGTGCATAAATCTTGGACAAACAAACAATGCCACAGGAACGAAAGCGAGTTAATAAAACGTGGTTAAAAACCTTTTGGATGACCTCCCAATACAAAGTCCTAATGTGTTTGTGAACACACGGTATTCAATAATTCAACCGTAACCCCGTGAAATCAGTCATGCGTGGATGGAAGTTTGTCATATTTTCCCGGGGCAATGTTTACCCAAAAAATCCTGGCGCATCCATGTGTGATGTGTTCATTCCCTTGAAAACACGGGGGGGGGGTGGTAAGGTGATGGCAACGATGAATATTTATTATTCAGGCGGCGTCTGTACGATGCGTGTAGCACCGAATGTGGAATAGCTCCACTAGGATACTGATCAGCTCATCATGCAAGATCCACGCCCTTGATAGTTTATTAAATCTAGAAACAAACACAAAGTCAGCTGCTGTTTTCTTACGACATCTAATAAACATAAATTAAATATTGGATTGGAACACTAACAAGGTGGCGTCTTCTGGAGTATTGTTCCCCAAAGCAATTACTTCGGTCCAATGAGCAACACTATGGCTCATAACCTAGTGACTTTATTACCATGACTGACTCATGACTCAGTGACTTTATCACTATGACTCGACTCATGACTCGCTCGGTGACTTTATTACCATGACATCCATGACTCGGTCACTTTATTACCATGACTCATGACTCAGTGACTTAAACAATATGGCTCATAACCCATTGATACCTAAGTAATGACCTCAAGCCAATATCTCCAACCAGATGACTCCAATGGCATGACGCCAACATATTAAGACTCTGCCCCAAAAAATTAACTTATTGTGACGCAAATCTATTGACTCGATGACTCCACGTTCGCATTCTTTCACCCGTGACGCCACTCTCGTATGTGTAATGACACTGATTCCTGAACCCTAGGAGTGAAGGAAAGGTAAAATTCCAGCCTTGTCTTTAAAGCTAGTTTTTTTGACTTCGGCAATGACGTCATTCGAGTACTTTTTCCACACGAGATTCATGAATGGGGGTAGAGAGTTATTTTAGGCGACCATGTACAAATAGTTGGGGGGTGGTTTGACAGGGGGGGTGGGGGTGTCTACGAAACAAAATTGTTAAGTTGGAAGAATTGAAGGCATACAAATAATTTTACAGGGAAAAAAATTGATAGATGAGAAATGAACTCCAATAAAAAAATAATAGTTTGAACTACCCCTAACTTTTTTTCCCACACACACACTTCCACTTCTGGAGTAAATATACCCAACAAGGGGGAACAAGCAATGTATATCAATGATGCAAAAGTGACTAAAACACAAATGGGAGGAAGAAAAAAAATGGTGGGGGGGGGGCGGGGTGATATTATTGTCGACACGTTCGCCCCCTGGTGTCAGAAGTCGCATGGTAGCAGCCGGTGTGGGAGACGGGTAATTATTTAGTCTGTTCGTCTCGACTGGTTGGACTCAGGTTTTATTGGGTGCATGATTCAAGTCCAAGTCTTGTTATTGTTGTTGTTTTGGACGAAATTACAACACAGGCGATGAGACGCCACGATATACGACTGCACAGTACACACAGTACAAAAAACTGTTTGGTTGTTCAGGGATGTTTTTAGTCATTGTTGGTCTCTTGTTGGTCTGTTGTTGGTCTGTTTTTGTTCAGTTGTTTGGTTTTTGTTGATTCAGATTTTGTTTTTGTTTCGTCGTTTGCTGTTTGTGAATTTTGTGTGTGTGTGTGTGTGTGGCCAGGGTGACCTATTTACATCCCTAGGTCGGGGACACAACAGCTGACACAAGCAGACGGCACACGTGTGACACACACACACACACTCACAGACAACACAAATAGATGTTACAGATGGGCTGTACTCAAAACACTGGTTTTGATCAACTCATGGGCGGTAATCAACTCATGGGCGGTAATCATCTCATGGGCGGTAATCACCTCATGGGCGGTAATCAAGTCATGGTGCGCGTAATCACTCGGGCGGTAATCCCATCATGGGCGGTAATAACACAAAGTGATAGCACACCATCTCATAACTGTGCCAACGACCATCTTCGCGGATTAGTGGTGTTAAGTGGAGGACATCTGTGTGTTACCATGACAACGCTGTGGTACTGTTTCCACACCCCATCCCCCAGTAAGAACGGACATATAAACAACGGCACAAGTAGGGAACCCACTAAAAAAAACATGAGACGTCACCAAAGTTCCCTCTAAGTTTAGGTGGTCAGTGTGCAAAATAATAAAACTCGTATGCGGAGTTTAACAGCATCCATTTTGTCTGCTGTATTTTACCAAATTTGCTGCGCGATAATTTTAAAACCGCTGCACGATATCTGTCAGATAAACTGCGCAGCCGCGAAGTTTATGGGGAACGTTGGATGTCACACGCAGACTACACACACATATGTCATATATGACACAAATTAATTATGTTTCAATATGTGCGATATTAATATTATGTACTATATGTTAGCGAGCGCAATTGATGCAGTTATAGGATTTTGTTATGATTTCTTATCTTACTAGCGTGTCACCCGTCAAAAATAACGGAAGTTTTCAAGATAAATACACATCAGATTTAAAAAATAACGTAATACAGAACTTTCATTTATTTTATTTATTTTTATTTGATTCATTTATTATCATATTAAACAATTTTATGCGAACGTTCGAAAAGTGTTATTTTTGGTGCAGCACTATAGAACAAAATCGATCGCAGCGCCACCTAACGAGCATTACAAATTTCGCAGCGCCACCTAGTTACATCCATACATACAGACAACGGGAATTATGTATATTGATCTTATGAATTACAGACGCTGCATCTATACGAAAGAAGTATTATGTTTAGCGTTATATATATATTTTTAATATTAGAGTTTAGTATGTTGTATGTTGATTATGTTTTGGTTTTCCGGGTTTGTTCTGCCAATCCATTTCACGCCCGAATCCCAGGCGGGAAGGAGGAGGATTTGTTCTTGTTTAAAATTGTTCTTGCATACAGAACGCGAAATGTTTTTTATCCCTATGTTGATCGGAGGGTCGTTTTAGATTATACTTGTGTAGTATTTCCAAGCTCGAATGCAATACTTTATTATTACCACTTTGCTGTGTGTTGTTTTATCCTCCAGTGTTTGGAAGTAAGAGGAGTTGGAGTTAAAGGATAAAAGCGCCGATATAGTATGCAATGCCTTATTAATTAAAAATGATTCGAGTGGTCTAAACCAGTGCTTCTGAAAGTGGTGGTCCGCGGACCGGTGTCGGTCCGTGGGCCATCCACCGCCGGTCGGTAGAAGGTCTAAAAGAAAAAGGACAGACAAACTGTCAGTTCAGGGGAAATAGTGCACCGGTCCCTGGTGCAATGGAAAAATTTCCTGCCGGACACCATGCTAAAAAGTTTGAGAAGCACTGGTCTAAACCACACGCATCATACAGACCCAGTCTGACTCTTAAATATTCTTCGTTACACCACCACCTTACCTAGCCCATGTTTTCCACGGGAATGAACACGTCACACGTGGATGCGCCAGGATTTTTGGTAAACATTGCCCGGGGAAGATATGACAAACTTTTATCCACGCATGACTGATTTCATTAAAACAAAATGCCTGATCATATAGTAAATAGATACCTTTTAACTGTTCATTGTGCAGACAGACACCTTACAACTTACAACAACTTGATTTAAAAACTGAGCCACCCAACTAATTTACTCAAGCAACACTGTGTGACAGACAGCAGACACAGACGACACACATATGAATATGACATATAAAACAAAAGTACATTTTCATATTAGTATAATAGTGGATACCGGATCACAATTTAACCGTATGTTGTAATCTTGTTGTTGTTGTTTTGTGTGTGGTTTTTTTTTGTGTGTGTGGTTTTTTGGTGTTTTTTTTGTGTGTGTTTTTAAAAAAAATTAAATATGAATGTGATTTGGGTTGTCAAAATAAATATACAAGAAATTATCAGAGAACTAAATTTAGAAAAAGATAGCCATTGGTTGGTAAGTATTAACTACTACTATAACGGATTGTTCGAAATTGCCAACCCCTTGTCATGCAGAGGTGTCTTCTAAACCAGTGCTTCTCGAACTTTTTAGTATGGCGGACCGGCAGGTATTTATCCATTGCTCCAGGGACCGGTGCATTATTTTACCTGTACTGAAGTGGTAGCGAAATATAATTTATTTTATTTTATGTGCTTATTGTCGAAAAATTGACATACTCTATAGCAGGGGTCGGGAAACCATGGCTCGCGAGCCAGATGTGGCTCTATTGATGGCAGGATTTGGCTCTCAGACAAATGTTCGATTATTATTTATTTTTTTAAAATTCAGAATCCTTTGATCTAAATTATAATTTTATATAAAAACAGCATACAAATGTTATTAAACGAATTCAGAGACCTAATTATTGTACTTATAGTGTTGAAACTACACTAAATGCACACATTTACTTGAACTTTTAGTTTTAAACATAATGTATGGCTCTCACAGAATTACTTTTTTTTAAATGCGGTGTTTATGGTTCTCTGAGACAAAAAGTTTCCCGACACCTGCTCTATAGGGTTAATATTAATGGTTTCAAATGGAGGATTTTAAATACATTTTTCTGTCCTTTCTTGATAACTTCTGCGGACCGGCGGCGGATGGCGCACGGACCGGCACCGGTCCGCGGACCACCACTTTGAGTGGCACTGTTCTAAACCACATCGCTATACAGACATTTACCGCGAACCACTAATTGTGCTGGGCCTCATCGACCAAACTAGCCGTAACGTATTCAAATATACAACTACAAGGACTACAACCACAGACCAAAGTGTTTGTCAAGTAATCCAATCCGCAGCTATTTCGGTGGTAGTCTGGTTTTGTTTGACCGATTATATCAGGTGCTTGTTGGTCGGGGAAGGTGCGGTGGGGGTTGTTTTGCATCCAGCGCGTGAGATTCGAGCCTATCCAATAACACATGCATAACAAAAGCCATTAGAACCGACAGAAGTAGGCCCTGCTCTAGCTACACTGACTTCGGTGTGTCTGCAACCTTGCCGAGTGTAAAGTGGGGCAAAGAGCGAGGGCTCATACCCCAACATGTTCTCTCGCGGAATGTAGATAAATAGCGAAATGTAGATAAATAGCGAAATGTAGATGGCTTACATTTAGAAATGGTATATAAGGGGTAGATATTTTTAAAGAAGTGGATATAGCTATAGATTATGTGTACGGTAGTTTTTAAAGCGCCACGAAGCGTCTTGTAACTTGTATTCTGATATTATGTCACAAACGCCACCATCTTCAAATCTTGAATCTTAACGATGTATTACTTGTTCCTAAAGTGCCTAGAACGTATTAAAATGTATGCCTCACATGAATGACCTTGATAGTGAGCTGAATATGGCGCCAAGAGCTACTGCGCTTTCGGCTCATATGCTATTCTCAAAACATTCAACGATTGCTGAAGTAAAAAGTATCAATGTTCTATTCATGATTTATGAGAAAACTTAGGTCTGAAATAATACCACCATTTTAATTTTAAAAAAAAACTTTAAAAAAAATGTTTTAGACTACAGTTACAATTCAAATATGATGAAAATAAGATTAAGATTGATTTGGAATCAATCGAGTGTTTTTATTTATTTTAATATAAGAAAACAACGTTATTTCTAGTCCAGTACCGTTATTCCATTGAAAAATGGTTACTTATTTATTATTTATACAGAAAAAACATCACAGAGCTAATTTAAATTAACCAACAACTAGTTATAATAGTAGTGAAACTTCCTTGGTGTTTGTCAATATCGCGTCTGTTGATTTGAATAACAGTTCATACGTTAAAGTTAAACCATTTCATTTATAATTAACAGTATGGCTGTCTTAAACTATCTTGTTTTTATTATATTTTATCATAATCTTACGCGGTGGTCGAGTGGCAGCGCACTGGACTGTCGTACCGATGGTCACGGGTTCGAATCCGTGTGAAGGCAAGGGTTTGTTCCCGGGGCCCAGGGCGTCCCTGAGTCACCCCGCTCCGAATGTGTACCTAAGTGTTAGGCGGCTGGGTAATGCGTGGAACCCACAAAAGCCGTGGCCTGTGAGCGCTGCATCACTTGCCAAACAGATCATCTGTCATGGTCTGTGGACGCAACTATCTTCTGCATAGAAGGAGCGTCTGTATAGATCAGACAATCTTACTTTGGATCTTTTCATAAAAATGTTGCGATCTTAGACTTGGCAAAGTTTAAAAAATGGTCTTTACATTTAGAAATGTCCTACATTGTTTTATTTTGAAAGAGACTTTTTGTTTTTAAGCAGCCTGTTATTGCTTGGGGTACATTACTGAACACCACCAAAATATCTGGTGCAGAGCACCTCCTACTTCACGACCTTCGACCGCTACTATAGTTTATGTGTTTCTCGTCTAGCAACTGTGTTTACGAAAAGTGGCTTGCCAGGTACTCGTAGACATGAGCGATGAAAACAACAAAGCCAAATCATATATCCAAGAACATAAAAGATCAACTTGTGATCATACCATCTTTCACAACTAGCTGCAGTACTTATGTATACTGATTATTAAAATATACTTCTGCTCTATCATTTAAACTGAATTATATTTCAATATATAACGGATATTGGATGATGAAGAAATAAGAAAAGGGCCGTCCATAAATGACGTCACGCTCCTAAAAAAAAAGGGGGGGGGGAAGGGGGTCACACTTTTGTGACGATGCGTGACGAGGGGGTTGAAGAAATGTGACGTCACATCAAAAGGGTAACTTTAAAAAAAACTTCCACTGAAATATTTGGCGGTCTTACAATTTATTTAATGACTTTTTTAAATTAAATTTATTTTTTTAAAATCAGGGCTTCTCAATATGCCGCTCGGTAGGCCATCAGACGCTGGTTGGCGTAAGCTATCAAGAGACGAAAATTAAATCTAATAATAATCCTAAGTTTGAGAACTCAAAAGTATAAAATTGTTCCACTGTGTCGTTTGATGTTGACATCAAAGCATTTGTGATGTAACCGCAGCTCCGTCGGCGAACTTTTTTGCCCGTTACCCCAAAATATACAAGTTAATGTGTGCGTTACCCCCCCCCCAACCCCCAGACTCTAGGTACTGCTCACATGACTCGGGGATTTGGGGGAGCTTCGTTAGCACGAAAATGCTACTGGTGAGTTTTACACGCATGACAAGTGTCCAAAATTGAAATGAATAGGATTATGTGTATATATTTTAAGTCAAAACGACACGGAATATCCTTTTTCATAGAATTATAAACGTTTTAAGTTTGATATAATTGTTCGATTGGTTTTTGGTTAAACGCCCCTGGCCATTCTAGCTATAATGATAAATGAGCCCATTTAAAATTAGTCATTAGTCAAGTATTAGTATTCACTAACTTTATTGAATGCATCAAGTTCTTGACATCGCAATTCGAGAGGAGCACAAAACAACTTTTCTTCTTAGCTCAGTTTTTAAGGCATTAATTTTAAATATCACAGAAAGGATAATTGATACAGTCAAGTCATGTGGATTAAGATTATTGTCACTCATGTCAATATAAATGAAATTAGGGTGGATTTAGGTGTCTTCGTGTAGTACGTAGGTAAGAAATCTACATAGTTGTCAAATATTTTTTTAACTGCCTTTTCTGGAAGGAACCGGTTCAATAAAGGGCATATGTTCCAAGCGTTCACGTACACATGACGTATTTTAATATATCTAGTAGATTGTAATGGATGTTATATGTCCCAAATGAGTCTGCATTACCCCCAAGAATTCCCTTTTGACCCCAGATGAGGTTTATTTACCCCTGTTCGCCGACCTCTTTCTTATGGGATGCCCGTCAGTCATTTGAGGGATTTTTAAAAAATACATTTTAAAAATATTATTTTTAAATATTTATTTCTAAACAAAGACGTTAACCGTGATGATTAATAGTCAATTTTTAATTTGTATGCATTAAAATGAAATAAAATCTAAGAACGTTAACACAGTTCGTTTTTTGAAGGCCGGTTAAACGTTTTGAAAAAAAAAGAGCTTCACGTGGGTAACGATATTACATTGTAGACATTCACTAAAAAAATAATAAATACTTAAATGACAATAAAAGTGATTTGAAACATACTTATTTTCAAACATAATGCCTCTTCTTGCAGTGTATGTACAGCCATAAAAACCTGGATCCTTTTTCTTTCAATAAGGAATTGTTCTTATCAATGTCAATCAATTTTTATAGAGGGGGGGGGTCAAAGCTTTGTGACGTATTTTTAGAAGAGGGGGGGGTCTAACGTAGTGTTAGGTACCCATTCGGAGCGGGGTGACTCAGGGACGCCCTAGGCCCCGGGAACAAACCCTTGCCTTCACACGGATTCGAACCCGTGACCATCGGGTTCGAATCCGTGTATTAGGTAAAAGTATGGCTAGATTTTCTTTTAAAAATTGGGATAGTGTCACTGTAAATTTATGCACCGTCAAAAACTTTTGTTAAACATATTAATTCTTTTTATCGGCACTTTTATTTCTCCACTTGACAGTTATTGTTAATGTCTAAGCTATCCCTTCCCTGTCTCTCTCTCTATCCTCTCTCTCCCTCTCTTTATCTCTCTCTCTCTCTCTTTTTATCTCACTCTCTCCTTACTTTCTCGCTTTAAAAAATAAAGTCGCAAAAATTGTGTGGAATCTACCCACCGTTGCTCCATGACGTGACATGCGTTTTTTTCCCCATATATAGAAGTTGTAAACAAGTGTGGGGTTCAAAGTCATTTTCCTACACCTCTTTCATATTTTTTTGTGTTTTATCCGTCTTTATTGGTAGTGTGTCAGCCATCCTCAAATCGATTGAACGACTTTTCTATTTGGTAACGGGAAAAAAAAACACATAACTTTGAAATGCCAAAGTGGCTCGGTGCACAATGACCCACTTGGTGCGCTGTGAGTCAGTCGCGAAGTCCCGCCCCCTTCGCTGTCACAACGAGGCGGTCTGTATAAAAGCTCGCGGGTTGCTTGTGATTGAACTATTATAACCTTCGCGCTGAAAAGAACACTGTTACAGACAATTGAGAGGAAAATAATAAACATTAAGTGAATAAAATAATCTCTTTGGAAATCTCTACTGCACGTTTTATTAGCTGTAATAATCGGTAAGTTTACATTTTTCTTTTGCAATATTTATTAAATAAATTAAGCATTATACTCTTTTCAGTACATTATTTAATTTTTTATGTATTAACAAAAGATTTAATTTAATTATGATTTAAATATAATTAATATTCTACATTACATTCTTCAGAAATTAAATTAAGAATCAAGGACGATAGCTGCATGATTTTTTAATTATTTAGCCTAAAAGCTGACAGGAATTGCTATGCCAGTTTGTCTTTTTTTATGAAGTATATGAGCCGTAGTCGAAGCGATATTTTGAGATCTACACATAATTAATTATCAAATTGGGGCGGAAAATATAAATAATATTATTAAATATGAGTCTGTGAAGAAGGCACTGGACTTCCATTATTTTTGTGCAAGAGATAACTGTGACTCCAGTCTTCATGATGGAGGAAACTTACTTTTAAATATTATGCTCAAGTAGGCCTATTAGGCCTAATATATGATGCTCAAGTAGGCCTATTAGGCCTAATTGGATTGTTTTGTTTACCAGAGATGCGAGTTTCATTACCCCCAACCCCACCCCTTCTCAAACCCCAATAAACTTGCAAGGAATTAAAAAATTTAAAGTTTTATAATTCTTAACTATAATTTTTTATTCCTGGAGAACTAAACTGTGGGGTAGCGAAAATGTCAATCTTAAAATATGTGCTATGTTGTTTTTTTTGTTGTTTTTTTTAATACCAGGGTGGCACAATAATTTTTTTAAAGGGGTGGGGGTGGTAATGTAAAATAATAGTGAGGGACAGAAACAATGCTTTCAAGTTTAGAAACGAATGTAGGTCTCCTGATAAATGGCCACGTCATGTGAACAACTGTATCTGAATGGTTGCGCATCCTTTATGTCTGTCTGCATCTGTTACTGCCAGGTCGCCTTCTAACTGGAAAATACCAGTATGAACCCATTTCATCAGAAATTATGCGTGGAAGTGGAAGAAGTGTGTGGTGGTGGGGGGGGAGTGCTCAATAAGAGAAGCGCACCATTCAGATGGGAATGGAAACTTAAAATTTCGGGCATGCGAATCTTTCAGCGGTTAGAGAATAATCTACAAATAAGAGGAAGAGTGGTAGGACTTTGGTTTTTAAAAAAATAAATTAAAATTAAATTTTTTTTGGGGGGGGGACATCTATTGCGATAACAGTTATTTGAGTTTTCGTTTCCCCCTCTGACTCCAAGCTGGCAACAGATTGTTAACTCAAAACACCAGCAGCTGAATGAGTTGTGGTTTAAAAAAATGGAATGGAAAATATCTTCCCTAGAGTCAAGGTGTGTCCGATTCTCTTCTCGAAGGAAAAGGGGGTATTTTTTTACCCTTACGACATTTTGTGTCCATTTCGCACTGAAGTTAGGATTTGAGAGGCATTTTTTTTTCGAGGTGAGGTGAGCGATGGGGGTTGTGAATGCTAGCAGTGGGTGGAAAGAATTCGACTACCTGCCTGGCATGAATGTAATCGACGTTCTAAAGTCCAACTGGCTTTACAGCAATAATGGGGATCATTAGAAACATGCGGGGTTAAGAATCAATGGGTTTTGGCTTTAATTAGGAAAAATATTAATATTGTTTTAAATATTTACTTGCTGGTGGGTTTTTGTTTAGCTTATACATGTACTTAAATACTCGCGTGCTTTCATGCTTTGTTCCCGTACTTTTTAATGTCAGCTGGTGTCTCCAGAATGTTTGCTTTGGATCAATACAATAATAGCATTAATGAGATCATGCTATTGTGCACGGCTTTAGCTCGTGCTAACCAGTGTCAGCATAGTTATTATGCAGCATATTAATATTACCACTTGGCAATGTGGTATTGGATGGGAAGTAATGGGATTGTAGTATTGATGACGATGTGTTAAACAAAATGATGTCATGACATTCATGTTAACCAAAGTAAATGCGAGGGATTGAAAGTAAAATTATAGCACCTTTATCAATTTGCTGACCTCTTAAAAAAAAATAATAATCAATTGAGTCTTGTGAAGAAAAAAATGCCAATGCATCTTTCATCGTATATCTGGGTCGGGGAATCCCTTCCACTAATTTTAATAAGTGACGTTTCTAGAGAGTTCCATCAATGTGTCTTCCCAGCTTGGCTTTCATCACATCGATTGGTCGAGAATTGAGAACTCCAATTTGCGATTCCTGGAGTTGTTGTCAAATCATAAGTGACAATTGGCTTTTATAAAATAAAAAATACCTCGATTATCACAATTTTGTGTTTGTTCTTATTGTAATTTTAATGGAAGTCAAAAAATATTTGTTGAAACAAGAGCCTTGTTTTATTTCCACGTGTATTTAGGACAAGCAAGCCTCCACAATTAAAACAAAAACTAGTCGTAACAATTTTTATCCTTTCTATATTTTCAGATATCAGGAACGAAACCTCGTACTACGAAGATTTCTATCATTGCTGCCATGCTTCTCAAGGAGTACTCGAAACTGTCGGCTACTGTGGTGCCTTACAGCACGACGCTGGTGGACGGTCGCAGCGTCATAGTGGATGCCATGACGGAATCTCAGGTCCACGAAATGTATCAGCTGGTCCAAGACGCTGCCAAATCAGGACAGGGTTTTGGTGCTGACGAGTATAGTTCTGAGAAGGAGTTTCTTGAAGACATCACAGATGGCTTCCAGTTTGCCGTCATTGACAAAGACTCCGGCGAAATGGTGGCTGCGTTTGTTCTGGCCATCAGCAAATACTCCAGAGGTTGTCTGGTGGCTGACCCTTTCATTGTGGTCAAGAAAAACATGCGTGGCTGTAGGCTGGGCACGTTTTGCATGACAACATGTGTCAAGTTCGCCAAGGACCTGGGCTTCATGGGCATCTACTGTGATACCTTCAGCAACAACACTGCCATGATCAAAATTGTGGAGAGCATTCCGGGCTTTCAGAAAGTGGGGTGTCTTCCAATGGGAGGTCTCCTTAAAGATGGGGGAATAGTTGGAACTGAGATATTCTATAAAGATCTCCGCAGTCACACAGGTTAGACACTGGCAGCTGTGTACGCCCCGGTATGAAGTCGCTCTTATCCACTTCAACAGCCCAATGTGCCCAGACGAGATTTGCATTGGGAGCTCTGTGATGTCATGCAAATAATCACATGTGATGTCACATGTCCTGGAAACGGATGTTGAGAACTGTGAAATAATTTTGAAAAAGTCATATTCACGAACTGAATCTCTGAATGGATACAAGGCAGCTCCGATGTTACCTAGCATGTCCCGGATGATATAGGGATGAATGCAGTAACCCAGTGCTCAGGATATGTCATGGTTGTGATGGTTGCCAAGGACTGGTATCTACTGGTGTGCATTTAAAAAATCTCTTCATCACCATCAGTGGAAATATTTTTGCATTAAAAAAGTGATGATATTCACTATTGGCATTTTATAAATGGAGAATGCGGCAAACACCAGTTGATATTGAGGTTAGAATGATCTAAGAACTTGATCAGTCTCTATCATTCTGACATTTGTCAAGATTTAAGATAATTTTTTTAATTTATTTATTATGATTTTAATTTTTAGTAAACAGTAATGTGTTAGTCAAAGTTTATTCATTTAAATTTTTTATTTGACTTCTCAATTGTAGTATTGTAGTTCTTGATAGATTGTTATTTGTTGAACTTTTCCAAATATTTTATGATACCTTGTTGAATACTTTTTAAGTTTCCAAATATTACATTATATTTTTATACTAATTTACAACTGGATATTTAATCCTTTAAAAAAAAGAAAGAACTTGATTATAATTAAATAAAAAAAGTTTATAAGAATCTGTTTCTTGTTTTCTTTACTTTTTATTGTTTTTTGAAATTTTAAGTGCATTGAATGAATATGAATATGCATTTTAAGAAATATCTCTTGAATGCAATTTTAAAACAGTTGAATTTTAATAACATTATCAGTCAGTGAACTTGTCTTGAAAAAACACATACAATTTAAAAATGCTTTGCAGAAATATGTTGATTCTATACATTCGAGATGGTGATGAAAATGTTCATTAAATGTTAATGAATCACATGAAGTACATTCTGAAGCCTAATAATCCTACTGTAAATTAAAATTAATAAAGTTTAATTCCTCACAAAGGAAAATTTAAAATATTTATTGGTGCAACTGTACATAATCTGAAGAATTTTTAAAAAGTTGAAGGTTTAACTAAAAGTTAAATTGAATTTTTTAAAACTTGTTTATTTTTAATTTTCTAAATATTTGAAATGTCAAATAAAAAATAACTATGAGGAAGTAAACAGCTATGAGTTATCTCCAATGCATGCCAGAAAGAATATTCATCAGGTTTTTCACCAACAGCAGACAAAACGAAAATAATCAAGTTCAACAAAAGATAAATTTTAAATATGTAATGTAACTAATATTTCTTATCACGAATCAAAATTATCAACACCTAATTATTTTTATCTTTTAAAATAATACCTGAAGATAAAGAATTTCAAAAACTAAGCAAAATGTCAATCAAATAATTTTTTAAATTTTTTTTGTGTGTGAGCATGTTTAAAATTTATCAATACCTAATCTCTCTGCATTTTCAGCAACAATTCAAAAATTAAATTTTCAAGCTCCAGGGTTTTAAGATCTTTCACTGAAATTAGGAAATAGAGCATCTTAATTACTGTACTTTAATTGGATGATATACATAATCTATTGGAGCATCTTAATTACTTTCATTGCATTAAATAAATAATCGATCATTTAAAAAAATTTAATTTAAAACTTAATATTTTGTGCATAATAATAAAGTAAGTTCTGGCATGAATTATTCTTTACTGTGAAAGCAATAGAGAATTGTTTGAAGAGTGATCAAATTCCAATTACAGTGTATGTTAAATCTTAATAGAAACAGGGGAGTATTCTACAAATTAATTTCTAAAATTTGAAACAATATTTTCTAAAATTGTATAAAAAGCAAAAGAATATATTCAATTAACAGTCTGATGTTTATTTTTTTTTAAAGGAATAAATAAAACTTGACAGGCATTTTTAAAAAAGTATAGTATACCTTGAATCAAGACTAATTCTAATCTGTATACGTAATATAATTCATTACACTTTTAAGCTGTTAACCTTTATTTGTTGAAAAAAGTGCATTTACATGTATTTATTTTGTTCATTACGCAAGTAAATAATTAGGCAATAAAACTTTTTAAAAAAAAATTATAAACTAATAAATGATCTGGTGAATTATTAAACAACACTTAATCAACATTTAAAACTTTAATAAGGATGCAGGACTAAACACAAACCATAGATAAGCGTATGATGCAATAATCTTCTGTATAGAAGGAGTGTCTGCAACAGATAAGATAAGATAAGACCTTTTTTCAACATAAAAAAACAACAACTTAATTTAAAATATATCATTTTGTTTTTATTCTTATAAAATAAATATATATTTTTTATTAAAAGCATAGCTAAATCAAAATCCAAAATGTGTTTTAATTCTAAATAATGCAGGAAAGCTCTACTAAATTGTTCGCACCAGTAAAAAAAACAAATTTAATTATATTGTATTAAGGCTGGATCCATCATTCATTGCTTTGTTACTTTTTTAATGCTAAATGTTGTGCAGAAATGAACTTTAAAAAATACAACTCCTGAAAAGTCATCTGTGTTAACAACTATTGGGAAATAGATAACTTGAGATTGCAGCTGGTTTATTACAGATCTAATTAAGTTCAATTATTTACTATTTGAATGTGTAAGGTGCAATCAACAGGTGTAGGGCAGTGTCAGCAGATCAGAAGCCACGATTTAACATAGTGACACCAATGCAGGGTGAAACCATTCAACAGTGTGAGTGTGTAAACAAAATAAAAAGCCACCATACTGAGTGCCACCATAAAATGGTACAAACAGAGCCCCCACCCCCTTTTCCAGAAAAAAACGCAAAATCGTTTATTTTATTGATTATTGGCGTCTCAGGTTAAGTAATTAAAATGCTCTATCTAAATTGCCATCTCAATCTCAGGATTTAGGAACGAATGTTATTTTATAATTTCTAATTAACTTATTCATGTGAACGCTCATATGAAGAATGCTTTTTACGATCTTTTAACGATTAGTTGAAATTCGGGGAAAAGAAGGTAGAAAAACGTAAAACATTCATATCCTGGTACTGGCAAGGCCCCTGGGGCATTGTGCTGGCCACACATTCCGCTACATCACTTGCCCCATAGTCCGTCATGGACTGGAAAAGGGGTCATTTTTTATTCATATCCATTTGATACAGTATACAGTAGTGTGTGTCTTCTTAGTCTCACTTTCATCAAAACAAAGTCCAAAAGTTTAAGAAGTATTGTCAAGGTTTAACTATACCCCAATAATATCTCATGGCCATCCATCGGATCTGACTTACCTTCTTAACGTTGCTTTTATAGAATCCTCGTCACCTTGACCTTGGTGTTTCGAGCGTGTCAACTTGTTTTTATTTTTAGAAACATCCTCTTGCAATTAATGTGAAGTTGATTTACTCATAAGTTTCAATAATCAAAGGGGAATAATCCATTTTTTTCCCCAAGACTATAAGCATTAGCTCTTACTGCAGCTGAAAGATTTCGTGATAAGTAAACATTGAGTCCCATCTATGTATTAAAGACCGGTTTTACTTTGCACTAGTCACTTAGCTATTACTGTTACTTCACTATAAATTCCTGGAAAACGTTGTCCAATATAAACCCAAAACAGCACATTCCACTGACCTGAAATAATAATATCACTAATATTCACTTTTTATCTTATCTGTTTACAGACACTCCTTCTATACAGAAGATTATTGCGTCCTACGCTTATCTATGGTTTGTGTTTAGTCCTGCATTTTTATCAGAGATTTAAATGTTGATAAAGTGTTGGTTTTCCTGGATTCTTCAGGCAACCCATTCCACGCCCGAATTCCGGACGGGAAGAAGGAAAACTTGTATGTGTTTGTTCTTGCATACGGAATAAGAAAGGTGTTTTTATCCTTATGTCTATCTGAGGGTTGTATTAAGTTATCTTTGTGTTGTATTTCTAAATTAGAATTAATTGCTTTATGTATGATTACTACTTTGCTCTTGGTTCTTCTATCCTCTAGTGTTTCGAGGTTTAATGATTTAACTAATGGTGTTACTCTTGTCAGTTTCGAATATTCTCTAGTAATGAATCTGGCAGCTCTTTTTTGAATTTGTTCTAGTTTATCAATGTTTTCTTTGGTGGATGGGTCCCATACAGAAGATGCATATTCTAGTGCAGGTCTCACCAAAGTGAGGTAGCATTTTAGTTTTATATCTCTATTACATTTGTTAAAGTTCCTTTTTATAAAGCCTAAGGTTTTGTTTGATTTTTTAAATACTTCATTGACATGGGGATTCCATGATAGTTTCTCATTTATTAAGACTCCTAAGTATTTTGCATCTTTAGTTTGGGTCAGTTCTTTTCCATGAATGTAATATTTTGAATTTATTTGGTTCTTTTTCTTTGTTACTCTTAACAGTTGACACTTTTCTGGATGGAAAGACATACTCCAGTTAGTTTTTCACTTTTTCACTGATCACATGTGATTGTTTTTTTTTAAATATTTTTTTTAGGTGTAAATTTATATAGTTAGTTTTTTCACCGTCCTTGAGAGTTGGCTTAAAAGGCCATAGCATTTTTTTTCTTCCAACAATTATCAAATTTTTCCATTAAAATGTTGCCTTTTTTCATCAACTAAAACACTGTATTTAAAAATTTTTTTTATATAAGTATAAGACTTTCTTCTTTTAATTGGGTTTCTGGATCGTCAACGTGTAGTAAGTTTTAAGGTGGGGCTTTTTCTTTCTTTCTTTTTTTGGGGAGGGAGCGGGGAATGTGCATATTTTATGTGTTTTAATTTTTCTTTGATAGAAAGTCTTTTCAGACAATCTAACTATGTTTTCCCCGAATCCTAATTTCTACTTTAAGCCTATCACCAGAATCAGTAGGCCCTTGGGGACCGTCCATAAAGTACGTCACGCTCCAGATGGGGGAGGGGTGTAAGAAAGTGCTAGGATATATTTAGCCTGATGACAACTATAACCCACCCTTTCACCGTTTAATTGTTTTACCCTAATTCATGTATTATAACGTGACGTTGTAAGCCTCAATTTGGCGCCCTTTTTCCTTGGCGCCCTCGATACGCCCGATATATTTTCCCCATAACCTTTTTTTTAAAATCGTCATTACGTCCTAATTGTTTTTTTTTCCTTAACCTGCGATCAAAATGTAAATCTTTGTGTTCGTGCGTTACATTATTAGATTGTTTTAGAAAGTGTTGGCAAACCTATTCCACCCTGAGTCTGGCAACTGGGTGAATGGAGTTTTTTAGAAAAAAATGTAATCAAACTTACGTAATAAAGACATTTTTGAAATTCAACCTGGCTGTTGAGCACGGAAAAGTGGAATACTTTTTAGTCTGTACTATTTTACCCGATGACAGAGCTAACGTGTTTGCTATTTCAGCATATTTATGATGTCAGTCGAGCACAACATTTTCAAACATATTTGTG
This sequence comes from Ampullaceana balthica, assembly GCA_944989445.1. Lineage (NCBI taxonomy): Eukaryota > Metazoa > Mollusca > Gastropoda > Lymnaeidae > Ampullaceana > Ampullaceana balthica. Next base: position 337,784 of record CALYLW010001097.1, read on the forward strand.
GACTTTGCTTACAGTTGGTTTGATAAATTTCCATTCATTACAACTAAGAATGAAATTTGGAGCAATCATATATTTGGGGCTGTCCATAAAGTACGTCACGCTCCAAGGGGGGGGGAGGGGTCTAAGAAAGTGTGACACTTTGTGACAGTGGGAGGGGGGGTCAGGCCATGTGTGATGTCACACATTTATTTTTTAAATTATTATTTTTTCTAATTTATTTATTTTTTTTAGTAGAATTTAAATAGCTTTAAAAATAATTTTCAATTTTTTTTGTGAAAAATTAGAATTAGTTTTATGTCAAAATAGCATGAAATGCGTATCTCCTGAATGTGTTGTTCATAAATCTGAATTGGATGCAGCAGGACTAATATTACAAATATAAGGATCAGGTATGGTTTGACAATCATGTTCGCACCAGCCAATACTTCACTCAAATTGTTAGATATCAGGACATGAAATGTTGCGACAAAGCAGTGTCAAAGCACGAAGCTCATATTTCAACGTTTTACCTTCAAGATTCTTCCTCTCCTCCAATCCCAATCAACCAAATAGTTGATGGACTCAAAGCTTCAGAAAGATGCAGATTCTAATAAATGTCCTTCCTTGATTGTAGCACAAACTCTCAAATTTGATGACATTATGCCAAGATCAACAGGAGTTTTCAAAGTAGCCTACAACCATATGATTACCAGCTTATTTGATCTACTTTGCAAAGTAGGTCACTTATATTTAGCCTCACAAACAATTTTGAAGAAACATACAGGACAACACAGAGCTCGGGCTCAGGAGAATGTGCCCACCCAAACTGTTCCAGAATCAACTCAGATAAAAAGCATCCGTCCTTTGAGAATCACTTCTAGAAGGCAAAGAGAACCTATGGCAGTTATTGCCAGAAGAGAAAATGCACATACAGAGGCTGTTGAGTGGCTAGATGAGGACGAGTTGATCTGTCTGCAATTATCCTTCCAGGAAACGATGATGGTGAAAGAATGATGTCAGTCGTAACTATGGATGAAAACTTCATTTCACCGTTGTAAGATGATGTCCAGTGAATATTTTTGAATGAAACATAATTCATAGGACCATAATAAACAGATTCAATATAGCACAAGAGTTGTTCACATAATTTGTCAATCTAGTCTTTTTTTTAAAAGTCAAATTGTTTTGTTTTCTTTGTATTATTTAATCTCTGGGTGAGGTCAAGTTTCGCTAATCTACTTATTATCCTGTGTTAATAGATTGCATAATCGGAAGATTATCTAAATCTTAACCTCACTCATTGTAAATGAAAAGTTAGCAGAGAAATTATGTCTATTATACAATTGTCAAGTGTAATTTTTGCAATTTTTCTTTTCAAATTTGATCTAGATTGAGTTACTATTTCATTGAATAACTGTGACAACTGTTGCCAATTAACTATTCTACTATTAAAGTCATTTTAATAATATGATAGTTCTTTTAAGTGGGGGTGTACGGGATTTCGGCTCCAGCTCAGGCAAATCCGGAATCCGGCTATTTAAAAAAAAATCCGGCTCCGGCTTCGACTCCGACAGGTTTCACTTTATATATAGATTCCTAATTTATATATATATTCATAATGGCTCCGGCAAATCAGGAATCCAGCCATTTTAAGAATTCTGATTTCGGCGCCAGCCGGATTTCACTTCATAAATCCGGCCAAATTCAGCTCCGGTCGGATTTCAAAATTTTGAATCTGGTACATCCCTACTTTTAATTGGAAAGTTTATATTTTAATACAGTTTAATGGTGAAGTGTAATTTAAGTATTAAATTAAATATTTTAATTAAGTGTTAATTAAAAAAAAATTCGAAAGTGTGACGTACTTTAGGGGGGGGGGTCCAGAGATTTGTGATAGTTTGTGACAGGGGGGAGGGGGGTCAAAAATGGTCAAAAATAGCGTGACGTACTTTATGGACGGCCCCTTTAAATAAATAGAAGTAAAAAAAATAATAATTTTTAAACCTCGTTTTTATAAGCGTACTAAAAAGAAGAAAATACTTTTTTTTCCCACAGAATTGTGAAGGAAAAATCTTTTTCTGGATTGATAAAAATTTCAAACTTATATGCTCAAGTACTATGATGTGATATGACTAAAAACGTGGGGCGGGCGCTTCTCAGGCGTTACTAATTCAATTCACTCATTTTCTTACTCGTCATTTGTAAACCCTAATCATTTTAGCCAAACGCCTATTGTATTTTTTATTTTGAGATGTAGACGAATAAAGGAATAATTCTAGTTTTTAAAGTACAACTCTTTTGTAAATGAAGCTACAAATTACTTTTTCACACAAGCGTCTTCCGGTGATTCAGTATTTTTTCATTAAACATAGGAATACTACCAAATGTATGTATTTATACTAAAATTTACAGATATTTGAGACTTACTATATATTTAATCTAGTAATATTTTAAATTGGGTAAGCCCATATTAGCTTTAATGAATTCTCCTTTACATTTTGGATAATAATACATTGATTCATATAAATTTATAAATATATTGGATGGTTAAAAAAACAACTTACTTATTTATGACTTATAACTTATAACTGAACTTCAATTGTCAATACTAAAATTAAAAATACAAATACACGGCCACTAGGCTCACTAGGCGAGGTCTAAACTATAAATAAAGGCTTAAAGTATAAAGACTATAACTATAATACTATAACTTATTACTTAATTTAATAGAAATACAACTAACTAAAACATGTTATAAATCTTGAAGTAACAAGTAGTACAGTCACAGTGGAACCTCGCTATTTTTAAACATTCCGTTCCAGGTCTAGGACGCAGTTTAAATGTTGATCTTTACTTTACAAATGACGAATCATTTTTCATATAATAAGATATAGGCTAATATAAATTGGATTATAATATTTTAAGCATAAAATAAAATACATGAATCATGAAACTCTTGTCAACGAGAGTGAGAACGTAAAAAATTTTCATAAAGAGTCTACTTGATGAATTTTTTTTTCGTTCTCACTATAACTCACTGCTTTCCTATTAGTATTAGGCTTGGTTGAATCTCTAAACTTTTTTTGGAACCATGGCTGCACTATTTTTAATAAAAATAATTAAAAAGACAATAAAAATAAAATAGCACAAAAATTCATAATTAAGCTTGCTTGGTTAATGCATAACGTAATGAAACTAGCATGAGACTGAGCGAAGTGACCATGTTGCACAACAATAATAAGGTGACCCTGTTGGAATTGCCGGACAAGCATATGAATGACGAGTTGAATTTTACTTGAACAAGTGGGACCAATAATAATAATGAGTTGTAAAAGTAGAGAGATGGAGGGTGAAAGTAGTTAAAGTATAATAATTATGGTTGATGCATTCTAGTTTTTGAAGCTTATGCCATCAGAAAGCTTCTTGTTTGCTTTTTAGTTGTAGGGAGCAGAAGAATAATAGCAAAAAAGAATAATTTTTTTAAAGGGGGCACTGGGTCCCTGAGTCCGACCTGATACTAGTTAGGGAAACAAAGGCGGCTGGGAGTAGTGTGATCCATCAGAATTCCAAACGCAGTAATCTTCTATATAGAAGTTGGCGTCTGTAATAGATAAGATGAGGTAAGACGAAAACCCTAACAATAACCCATTACTATTTTATCTTTTTTTTAAAAAGCTTAAATGGAGAGACTACTCAGCTTAGGTGGCAGAGTTCAAGGTTTGGGCCAGGTATGTAATTTTTTTTTACATGCTGTTTTTTTCTTAACCAGGTTTCATAAAAAGCTTTAATGGTCTGGTGTATGAGGTCTGTTGTAAAGGATTTTGACTTTCTGTTAATTTTTTTTAAAAATCAAAGTTTCATGAAAGGTGACAAATTGTTTTTTTAAGTGATTTACTAATTTTAAATGCAGTGTTTATTGGAAGCCTTATATAAACTTGAAACCATTTTTTTTTAAACTGTGATTTTTTTATTTTAAGTTGAATTAACTTGAAGTCTATATTTTATTAAGTCAGGTCATACAATTGTCTCATTTCAGGGTAGCCCACCAACAGATGCACCTGTCGTTGATACAGCAGAACAAGTTTATATTTCATCACTAGCTTTGCTTAAGGTTTGTAAATGTTACACTTTTTTTGTAGAAGGGAACAAACTTGTTAACATTTCATATTTCCATGTCATTTAAAAAAATTAAAATTCTCTAATTAAATGTAATTGTTTGCAATTAAACATAGCCAATTTTTGTTTTTATAAATAATAAGAAAATTAGGATTTTAAGTTATAATTTTGTTTCTTATTATTTATTCAAAGATGTTAAAGCATGGGCGTGCAGGTGTTCCTATGGAAGTGATGGGCTTAATGTTGGGAGAGTTTGTTGATGATTATACAGTCCGTGTCATTGATGTTTTTGCCATGCCTCAATCTGGAACTGTGAGTTTAAAGATTTGATTTTTACAAATTTAATCAATTTTTAGAGAATTATGTGAAGTTGGTTCTATATCAGGATATTTTTTTAAAAATTATTCTAAGAATAATAAATTTATTGACATAAATTTTATAAAAATACTACAGTCGAAACCGGTTAAGTTGACGGCGTTGGGGTATGAAAAATGGCATCGAGATAACCGATGATCGAGTTAAAACGAAAAACAATATGGCTGCAAAATATTAACATGCGCTTGAAATTTCTTTATATACGTGTTGTGCGTTAATTAGTGATGGGACGATTAATCAGAATCGTATCGGAATATAAGAAATATCAATATAATGTTAAATTATGTGATATATTATATTATGCGAAATGGAACGTCCTTGCGAGTATGATTTATGTAAATGAATTAGTGACTTGGCTCTGACTGAGACTGAGGCTCTAGTTTTAGTTCATTTGCTCGTTCGTCCTTGAACTTTATTATTTCATGCTATTTACTACTAATACTAATGATGTATTATAATTAAAGTCATAATCTTAGTGTAAGTTTATTACTAATAAATACCAAGGTTTTTATTTGTATAAGGATCAAGGAAAACAATCAATATTCAAATAAATATATTTTAAATATATTTGTAGGTACAGTCGAACCCACTTACCTCGAGCTCGGTTAGCTCGACCACCCCACTAACTCGGCGTTTTTTATTGGAGCCGCCAAATTCTCTCTTTGTCTTAGTATTTTTTCATCGGCTAATTCGATTTTTCTAAGTCGCCGAAACCTAGTACCTCGAGCACAAAAGAGGGCCAAATTTGCAACTTAACTTGGTTAGCTCGATCCTCGTCGGTTGGCCTAGCAATGCACTATGGCATTTTTAGTTCAAAACAGTGTTGACATCTCACTTTTCTTCGAGACTTCCGGCTATTGTGTGATTCTACAAGATTTCAATAAAAAGTACCGGATGTTTTGCATGTGTGAATTATTAGTTCGACGTGTATCCATGGAGTATGTATTCACCCGAGGTACTGGACAATCGCGTTATAGGTCGTTAATCGTCATTTCGCAGTGCATGTTATGTTATTAATTATATTATTATTAAACTTAATTAATTCATTTTCTGATGTATTAATCATTTTATTTTTTAAGATAAACGAATATCTTTAGAAATTAAAATAAAGGTTTGTATCGAGAATTGACGGTGGTTTTTATTTTAAATTATTTAATTAAATAAAAAAATTATTATTCTTTTAAAAGTGTGTTTTTGCTTTGTTACCAGTAAGATACGTGACTGTGACTAACACGCTCGTGACGATGAAATCAAATCATTTCTGATAGGAACTTTGACCTTTTAACGCATGCGCAGACAATTATAAACTGGTTAGTTTTTTTATTAAATGGAATCGAAACATACCACCACCACAGAGTCGTAATCAAAGTCCTTTACTTCGGCATAAATATATATAAAAAATTATAAAATATATATAAAAGCTGCCGATTATTCATAACTTTTCCTGACTTTCAAGGTCGAGAATTTTTTTAAAGAATTCCCGACTTTTTCCCATTTTCCTGAGTGGGAACCATGGTTATATTTAAATTTTAAACGGTCCTTAAAAACGAACGGTCATTACAACCTTAGGAAAGAGTGAAGAAATATTAGGGTTCCGATACGATTCCGATTAATCGTCCCATCACTAATTAATGCTAACTAATTAATCACGTACATAAAGAAATTTCAAGCACATGTTAATATTTTGCCACCATATTGGTTTTCGTTTTAACTCGATCATCCGTTATGTCGACGCCATTTTTCATACCCCAACGCCATCGACTTAAGCGGTTTCGACTGTACTTTACTTCATAGTCGTTCGCGCATCATTCTGCGCATGTGGAAAAAAGTCGCAAATATTGTTTCGATTTGTTAATAATTGACTACCATTACGCTAGGACTAGTGTTTACCGTAGTTACAACTATCGAACGACCGCTTACACTCGTCTTTAAAAATGTTTAGGCTTATTTATTTAAGTTTTAAGTCTTCGGAATTTAAATAATTTATTCATCTGCAACTTCAATAAGCCCGTAATAGCTTTTTACCCCGGAGTTCGTTTTTGTTGTGTTAGCGACGGTGACTTAAATCGCTTTTTCCCTATTCCGGTATCTAAATAATATACACGCCATCACTTTTAGTCTACTTCGTCTACGGCTAATGAATGCTTTTTTTTATAAAAATTTTAATTTGCTTAGTTGTCGAGGCACTGTACGGTCAAAGGTCACGGCTATTACTACAGCGCTCTAAGTGAATTCAAAGGGACCGGGGGGGACGACAAGTTACAGAGTTTTCTAGTTAGGGATAATGAGGGGGGGGGGAGGCTAGAAGGCTAGACAGGTCTTTGATGTTTATATAAAAGGAAGCCTCTTGCTTTGACATACCAATACAAGACCGTGAGAATAGACACCTTCCCTCCCCTCCCCCACTGTTATACATCTACAGTGGGTTGGGGGGAAGGAACATTTTTCTTTTTAAATTGAGTCAGAGCGTGCCTTGGTAAATGGCCAGTGTAGCTCAACCCCACCCTATTGGGATCGTCGTGTGCGCTGCGAATTCAATAATTCTGGCAAGTTGCCGAGTAAAACATAATATGGTATTTAAATAAATTCCATCTTATTATGACTGTTTACGTTTTATCAGGACTTAGTCGGTATATTAGCTTATTACCCGGAGTTAATTTTATGTTGTGTTACGTCAGAATACCAGAGCCAACACGCGAGCGAAGGTGACATCAAAATCAAAGCGTTTTCTTAATAATAATAATATTCTGGTCTATAAATATAGACTGTTTGTGGAGTTCGCTAGTGACTGATTTTTTTTAAAAAATGTATTCGCTTAGTTACCGAAGCATAGTACCAGAAGTAACAGCGCTGAGCAAGCGGGCTGTGATGTCACCACCAGACCCTGGTGAGGCAGAAAATTGGTCCCTTCCCTTGGTTTATAAAAAAATCATAGCTAACATTTTCAAAAGCTGGCGATTGGTCATGGGGATCGAGCTAACCAAGTTAAGTTGCAAATTTGGCCCTCTTTTGTGCTCGAGGTACTTTACTAGGTTTCGGCGACTTACAAAAATCGAATTAGCAGATGAAAAAATGCTAAGACAAAGAGAGAATTTGGCTGTTCCAATAAAAAACGTCGAGTTAGTGGGGTGGTCGAGCTAACCGAGCTCGAGGTAAGTGGGTTCGACTGTATTTAGATTACATGATGAATATTCTTTGTTTAGTTGGTGGCCAAGATAAATAAACTAGATTTTGAAATCTTTTAGATCTCTTTTATTTTTAAATTGCTTTCTTCTTTTCAAAGGTATTTGAGAATGTATGTTGATTTGTTTTCCATAAAGGGTGTTAGTGTAGAAGCAGTTGATCCTGTTTTTCAAGCTAAAATGTTGGATATGCTGCGTCAGACCGGAAGGTGATTTGTTTAATGTAATTCTTATTAGGCAAATCAGTTAGCCATAAATTATTATTTACTATAAAAATAAACAAGTTTATTTATACATATTTTGTACAACTCAACTTTTTCAGATTAAACTTATACTTTCAGTGACTTCCGTATAACTTTAAAAAAAATTTCTCACACTCAACAATGTCGCTTCTTTTTATTTAAAATAAATAATAAATTTCTAAAATTCTGATAATTACTCCTTTATAAAAGTGTATTGACCAACAAAAAAAAATGCTGTAGATATCATTCGTATGTGAATGTTCTTCTTATATCAATGATTGTCTTTCTTTAACCTGTGTGGGTTTCTCAAAACTAAGAAGCATTTAGCTAACTTAAAAGAGTCAGAAACAATTTTGTACAAGCTAGACTAAAAATGTTACATTTTAAATAAAGTAGAAATAAATTTACCTTTGTTAATATGTTTTTAATATTTTTAAGAAAACTTTTCTATTAAAGGTAAATGATGAAATTAATTTGCATCATAAATTTTGAAAATTTTCTTTGTGTGCCCAAAAACACATTTTAGGCCTGAAATGGTAGTTGGTTGGTATCACTCTCACCCTGGCTTTGGTTGCTGGCTGTCTGGTGTAGATATAAACACACAGCAGAGTTTTGAAGCATTGTCTGAGAGGGCTGTAGCCGTTGTGGTGGATCCTATTCAAAGTGTCAAAGGAAAGGTACAAATATTGAATACAATTATAATGTAATATATACTAATATACTTTAATGTAGTGTTGCACTATCATCAGGGCAATGTGTGATGAATATATTTTGTGTGTTTGGTTTCCCCCACCCCGAAAAGAAAACATGTCATTAAAAATGATTTATCCGTTGTTTCATCTAGTTCAATTTAACTTTTTTCAGGTAGTCATTGATGCCTTCCGTCTTATCAATCCGAACATGATGGTTCTTGGTCAGGAACCTAGACAGACAACATCTAACTTGGGTCACCTCAACAAACCCTCTATTCAGGCATGGATATTTATTTTTACATATACATCTCTTTCTTAGCTAATCTACTGATCTATTAATCTGGTATGTGGAAAAATTGCTGTTTTATTTATTCTACAAGATTTATGCCGCAAAATTCTTGAATAATGACTATGTATTATAACTGTATATATATAGTTTATTATAAAAACCTAATGAATCGTATCGATTTTATTGTTTTATTTATTTTTATGATTTAAAAAGACAATTTTTTATTTCTATTTTAGGCACTCATTCATGGTTTGAATCGTCATTATTATTCCATTGCAATCAATTACAGAAAGCACGAATTGGAACAGAAGGTAGACTCTTTAATATTGTTATTACTCTGAAAATGTAAATATATATCTTTCAAAACAAAGTTAGGGAAAATTGAGGTTTATTAAAAATAATTAAAAATAATTAAATAATCCAACATTCTTGGATAAAATATGAGATCAGCTTGTTTTATTGTTATTAAATATATTAATTAACAAGTTTTTGTATAGCATTATTCCATTCTGGACAATGCATTAACAATACTTTTTCTTGATTTTACCTGGATTGTGGGACATGAGCCTGCATTGTCTTCCAAGGTCTTATGACAGTGCTTCATGCCAAGTGCATCACTTGTGTTCATGATAATCAAAATTAAACATAAGGGCAGTTATCCAGTTATTTGGAATTATGAATTGTATGTCTTACACATAAATTGTATTGTAAGTTTTTCTTCTGTTTTCTCTAAGAGGTTATTTTCAAGTCACTGTCAGTGTGATGGGAATTGCTGCTTTAGATAATGATTCTAAACTGTTAAATAGAGCATATTGTAAACCTTTTCTTACATTCTAGATGTTGTTGAATCTCCATAAAAAGAGCTGGGTGGATGGACTGCAGTTACAAGACTATTCTGAACACTGTTCCCTCAATGAGAAAACTGTTGGAGATATGCTGGAGTTAGCTAAAAATTATCATAAGGTATTATTTGATAAGACATATTATATTGTATCTGAGTGAGTTAAATAATTTATTAAAATTTCATGGATGAGAAATAAAGCCTGTGCCCTCAAATTTATAAAAAATTTAAGTGGGAAAGAAATTAATCTATTTTAGTTTTATAAGTAGAAATAATACAATATTAAGCTGTAAAAAAAATTGGAGTAACGCATGAATTGTTCACATTATGGGACAAGTAAAGTAATAAAATTGGAGGAGGCTTAAAGTAATTAAGAACTTCATAAATTGACATTTTAATTGCTCATTACTTACCTGAGTTATTTTAAGTTTATTTGATTTGTTTAATGAAATAAAGTAATTAAAAAATACTTGTTTTTTGGAAACCATTTTTAAAAATCTTCAAAAGATCTGTCCTTTGTGTTTTTTTTTCTGCTAAAGCTGATATAATTTTATTAATTTCTAAAAACTGGATACGTTTACACGTTTTCAACCTTGTTATTTGATAGGAAGGAGTTGATACTGTTTTATGCATAAAAATTTAAATACAGATTGTGGTCAACCACAAACATATGTAAACATAATTTTAAAAATAATTATAATAACTTAAAATAGAAGTACAATTGTAATTTAGTGAACTATTCAGAAATATCAGAGGTCAAATGTCATTCAGTGATATAAATGTTTTAAAATTTGCTTTTATCTGGGGCCAAGTATTCTAAGACCTTGTTGTTGGCTCTTAGCTTATTATTAAACTTAAATTACAGGGTTGTATTACTTGTATATACTTCAAATGTATGGTTTGCTTCATTATTTTCCCATAAATTTCTTATCACTTTATTGAACTGAAATCTTTTACTGGAGGCCATCTCTAAATACTATAAGACAATCTACTGTTTCTACAGGCACTGGAAGAAGAGGAAACAATGACTCCTGAGCAGCTAGCCATTAAGCATGTTGGCAAACAAGATCCAAAGCGCCACCTGGAGGAGGAAGTCAATGTTGTGATGACAAAAAACATAGTTCAGTGTCTTGGTGCCATGTTACACACTGTAGTCTTTAAATAATCAGTTCTCATATAGGTGTTAGTTACTTTTAATTAGCCCATTTTTTTAAAAGAAGGAAAACACAATTCATCATCTTTTTCAGTGGAGACTTTAACTTAGTTAAAATAAAGATGTAACTTGATGTTATGGCATTGTGTTGCAGATACTTTTTGTTTAGCTTATGAATTTTGTTGACTTTGGATTGCTTTGAATAAAAAGGAAATAGCTAAAAATGAAAAAAAAGAGCCCACTGATTTTAGAGCCCTAGGATTTATTGAATGTTGATTTCTCATATGATTTATGAATATTTCTTTTTAATTTAAATAATTTTTTATATCATAGCTTTTGGAAACATGTTCTAAATCAACAGACATGCTTCACATATTATGAAGACATAACATATACATAAAATTGCCTGATAAAAAAACTTTTAAAAGACAAGATACATTTTATGATAGCTTTTAAAAAGTCAAGTAACAGAAAATAACAAACATTAAATACACCTTAATACGCAACTGAATTATTTTTTTTAATAAAGTCTACTTTATAATACAAGATTATTTTCTTTCAGTTTCAACCCATATTTTGGTGGAAAATATCTTCATATGGTTAATTTTTCAAACGTTTTCAAACAAGGTTTATTTCATGATGGCTTTATAAAGCAAATATAAATAATAATTATTTGGTGGTATTTTATAGATGTTGCTATTTCTTTTTCTCCTGAATATGCAAACACTCCTTATTTTTTATTTTATTTTTAAATTATAAAATTCAATTAGATTTATTTCCGCTCATATTATAAAAGGAGGTGCATATCTGCATATTACCACTTAACCATCAATAACAAACTTATCATTTGAATAATATATATATATAATATATATATATGTGTGAATTAAAAAAAGTAAATGTAAAATTCCGTTATCAGAAAGGCGTGTTTCAAAAAATGTCTGAACATTATTTACATGACAGGAAATGTAAAATTTGATTTAAATTAAGCTACTCCATTTATGAGTCTTATGACACATGTTTCTGTTTAAACCTGTCATTAAATGATAGTTTCACTATCAGAATTCATTCATCAATATATCTGTTGTATCTTACTGTTATATATTTTTTCAAAATAGTGTAAGTAAATAAATTACTAATTTTGCAATAAATCAATTGATTAAATATGGTTTAAATAAATAAATATATCATATTAAAAAAGTGGAGAAAAAACTTAAATTATACTTACTGTGATAGTAATTTATTTTGATGGAGATAATGGGTGCATATATAATAATGAATTCATGTAATTGTCATTTTAATAGTATATTTTTAAAACAAAGGCATAAAATGGTTTGAACTGGTTAAACAATTCTAGAAAGGCAGAAATAATTTGGTTTTAACAAGATCTAATTATTCTAATCCATGATATATGATAAGCTTAGTCATTACAATGAACCAAGACTGCAAATCAAATTTTACCACCATTGAAATTGAACCAGCTCTTAAAACAATAATATGTCAAATTAATTTATTTTGGAAGGTTTGAAATTCAACTTTTAAAAAAACGACTTACAACTCATTAAATGTTGAGTATCACATCAGTCTAGCTGTTAAGATACATGATTACATGGCTAAAGCTGAACAAAAGACTCAAAAATGTAATCAAAGTTTGCTGTTTACTAAACTTAATGACTAAGTAAAATTTTACATGTGTTAATACCCAAATAATAATTTTTTACCATGATTGGCAACTTTCTGGTCATCCATGGACTGCGCTTGAGGAACACTGGTTTATTGTGTTATTTTAGGTAGAACTACAGTCAAAGTCATCAATTAATAGTTAAAAAATTTTCAAGGCACTTAACTGTAGGTATAGATTGTTAAAGAAATACAATACAATGTACAATATTTCTAAAACGATGTTAATGGGAGATGCTGATTTGTAAAACAAATTAAGTAATTTTCATCATTATAAAAATTAAACACATTTTTAATTAAAATTTTACAAAATGGATCCTGGGAATTGCTTTAAAATTACTAAAAACTCTCCTGTTACCTGTTAAAGTTAAAGGCTCTTGTAAAATATTTTGAGAATAGTTCTCTGAAAGAACACATCTTTATTTAAAGTGGATAAAAGATTGTAAAAGTCTTGAATCTACAGGCAAAAATTTAGTATTTTAATGGACAACCCATGAAGCAAATCCCATTCCAGAAACTGCATACTTAAAACAAAACTTTTTGTGGACATTACACAGATATCATTGTTAATATAGCACACTACAAACAATAGACATAGACCAAAACTAGGAACATTTCATCACATTCCAGAAACTGTACACTTATAACAATACTTGTTGACATGGCACAGACATCATTAGTAATATAACACTATCGCACACTACAAACAATGGACTTAGAGCAAACCTTGGAACGGTTTAACTTACCGTTAAACATAAAAAACGTGACACAGAAAAACTAAAGTAATAAAAATTATAACAGTGCAAATAGAAAAATACAACCATGAGCTCAGTTTCCCCACAAAGGATTAAGAAAACTATAAACAATCCATAGTTACATATAATAATCAATTTTTAACTACCGAATAAGAGAAATAGGAAAATTAAAACAGCAGACCCATGATAGACCAAAACTGCTACTGGCACATTTTAAAATACTACACAAAAATTTAGGCAACAAACGACAGACTCATAAATACTGGATAGTTGTCCTGTGCTTAGGCAGACACGTATGACCTTTGGTGGCTTATTGGCCTTATTCTTGCACGAAAGGTGTTTCCACGAGTCGGACAAGAATGGATGGAGGGGGGGGGGTGCCATTAGGAGGGTTTTGAACACGATCCTTCCTGGCCTGTCGTCTTTACTTGGCAGCATGTTGTCTGTTTGCCTCACAGACTGCTGCGCCGTTCCGTATCACAAGACGCCAGGGGTGGGGGGGGTCGGTCGCTGGCTGCTGCCTCCCAGGAGTCATGCCCAATGTCGAAGGACTAAAGTGCGGACTTAAGCGTGTCTTTGTAGCGCTTACGTCTTACGTGGGCCTCCGCGGGCTCTGTGCTCATCAGTAAGCTCGCCATAGAAGAGCCTTTTTGGGAAGCCGATGGTCTGGCATGCGCACGACATGCACCGCTCAGCGTAGTTGCCACTGCATGAGGCTTGTGTGAATATTGGAGAGACCTGTCCTGACAAATACATCGGCGTCTGGAACTTTTTCCTGCCATTTTATGTTGAGAACTTTTCTCGGGCTTTTGGTGTGAACGAGGTTCGGTAACCTCGCATGGCGTTGGTAGGCTACACGGTCCGTGTTTCACATGCGTATAGTACATGTAAATTAGGGAGCATTACAGCTCTGTATACTTTTAGTTTGCTTTGGAAGCTGATTCCCTTTCTGTTCCAGACACTGTCGAACAGTCTGCCAAAAGCAATAAAAAAAATAGTAGGCCTATAGGCCGAGAATGCAACTTCATTGTGTTATTTCGATGAAATAATATTCTTCAGTTTTATATAGATAAACATAGTGAAGAAACATTTTTTAAAAACAATTTTGTATTCTAGAGCATTCAGAAAATATTACATGTTACGTACTCTTTAAAATTAAACAACAGTTTTTATCGTAACGGGCTTTAAATTTGCCTGAACCATTTCTTCTGTTATGCTTTGTTTTGGCTTTGTCATTTGTCGAGTGTACATTGTACATGTAATCTATTTCAAGATTTTGTTTTGATAGTTTTAGTAAGTAGTGCAGAAAAAGCTGACTCAAACGTATATCATGGTTATAGCCTATAATACATGTATAGGCATAGAATAGGCCATCTTATCTTATCTGTTTACAGACGCTCCTTCTATACAGAAGATTATTGCGTCCTACGCTTATCTATGGTTTGTGTTTAGTCCTGCATTTTTATTAGAGATTTAAATGTTGATAAAGTGTTGGTTTTCCTGGATTCTTCAGGCAACCCATTCCACGCCCGAATTCTGGACGAGAAGAAGGAAAACTTGTATGTATTTGTTCTTGCATACGGAATAAGAAAGGTGTTTTTATCCTTATGTCTATCTGAGGGTTGTATTAAGTTATCTTTGTGTTGTATTTCTAAATTAGAATTAATTGCTTTATGTATGATTACTACGTTGCTCTTGGTTCTTCTATCCTCTAGTGTTTCAAGGTTTAATGATTTAACTAATGGTGTTATTCTTGTCAGTTTTGAATATTCTCCAGTAATGAATCTGGCAGCTCTTTTTTGAATTTGTTCTAGTTTATCAATGTTTTCTTTGGTGGATGGGTCCCATACAGAAGATGCATATTCTAGTACAGGTCTCACCAAAGTGAGGTAGCATTTTAGTTTTATATCTCTATTACATTTGTTAAAGTTTCTTTTTATAAAGCCTAAGGTTTTGTTTGATTTTTTAATAACTTCATTGACATGGGGATTCCATGATAGTTTCTCATTTATTAAGACTCCTAAGTATTTTGCATCTTTAGTTTGGGTCACTTCTTTTCCATGAATGTAATATTTTGAATTTATGTGTTTCTTTTTCTTTGTTACTCTTAACAGTTGACACTTTTCTGGGTGGAAAGACATACTCCAGTTAATTTCCCATTTTATCAATTCATCTAAGTCTTTTTGTAAAATTTTGCTATCTTGTTCTGATTTAATTGTTCTATAGATTATACAATCATCAGCAAATAACCTAACTGTTGTGCCTGTTGAGATGTTGTTGGGTAAATCATTTATATAAATTAAAAAGAGTAAGGGACCTAGCACAGTTCCTTGTGGAACTCCTGAGTTAACCTTTATTGGTGCAGATTTAGATCCATTAATTATTACAGTTTGCTCCCTGCCCAAAAGGAAGTCTTTGATCCAGTGATGTAAGGAACCTGAGATTCCAAAGTAGTTAAGTTTTTTAAGTAAACTAAGGTGGTGAACTTTGTCAAATGCTTTTGAGAAGTCTAGTAATATTGTATCTATTTGATCATTTTTGTCTAAGCCTTTTGATAGTTCATCTATTAAACCTATTAATTGTGTTTCACATGATCTGTTTTTTCTAAAGCCATGTTGATGTGGGCATAGGGCATTATATTTGTCAAGGTTGTTAACTATTCTACTATATATTATGTGTTCTAGTAATTTACAGGTGATACTAGTAAGTGATACAGGCCTGTAATTACCAGGGTCTGATTTATCCCCTTTCTTAAAGAGTGGAGTTACGTTAGCTAATTTCCAATCCTGGGGCACATTACCCTGGTTTAGAGAGGCTTGAAAGAGAACTACAAGGATTGGGGACAGTTCATTGCTTAGTTCTTTTAATAACCTTGCAGGCAAATCATCTGGGCCAGTAGCTTTGTTTATTTTAAAGTTTTTTAGGAGTGAATGTATACATATCTCATCTACAGTTATGTTACCTATTTCTTCCATTTTATTTAAATTTATTAAAACTTCTTTGTCGCCTGAGGCAGAAAAAGATGATGCAAAATATGTGTTAAGGATATTAGCTTTAGTTTCATTATCATTATAGGTTTTATTATTTGAGCCTTTTAGTGTGGCTATTCCTGAAGGTTCCATTTTTTTAGATTTGATAAAGGACCATAAGTTTTTATTGTTATCTTTGGTAATTACATTGTTTATATATTCATTTTGGAGGTTTCGACTAAGTTTTTGTGTCAAGTGTTTAATCTTTAAGTATTTTTTGTGTATCCTATATGAATAGGTAGCTTTATATTTCTTAAATAAGTTCTCTTTTTGTTTGGATAGCTTTTTCAATCTAGAATTGAACCAGCATTTGTTAATTTTATTTGATGTTAGTTTTGTTGGAACATTCTCATCCATTATAGTTTTTAGATTTGTTTTTATATCTTTCCAAATTTCTTCTACTGGGCTATTTGTGTTAAATTTACTTAGGAAAGTTTGTTGGAAGTTAGCCGCTGATTGGTGTAGTTTTATTGAATTACATTTATTCCAAAGATAGATTATTCTTCTAGGTATCTTATTAATTTTAGTTTTTATTGTATTGTTGACCCTACAATATCATGGTCGGACAGTCCTGGAATTATTTTATAGTCTAACACTGACACTAGTCCTGGTCTATTTGTTAGGAATAAATCTAGTGTTTTATTTTTCCTTGTTGCTGTTTTTACTATCTGTTCTAGGTTTACGTTGTTTATAGTGTCTAAAAAGTGTTCATTAATTTCGTTGTTAGTTTGATGGTTATCAATTGTATAATTTTTCCAATTTATATCTGGAAGATTAAAGTCCCCCATAATCCATAGAACTGCATTTTTATTATTCTCTTTTATGAAAGTTAATTGACTACAAAGATTGTTCATGTATTCTAGGTTTGTATTCGGAGGTCTATATATATATACTGCCTACAATAAGTGGGGATGAGTTTTGGTGTAATTATTTTACAATAAATAGACTCTATATTAAAATTTGGCTGTGTAGTAATTTCTTCAGCTATAGGCTTGGTCATTATTTACCGGAAGTCTAATAATAGACTCGATCTATAACTAGGTCACCGCCTGAGGTGCCGTAAGGTCAAGTAGTTAATATTTATTCATAACTATTAGAGGGAATGCGCTCATTGAAATTATCTAAAACTTGTTCAAAAGCTTGATTTTATAGAATTTTAAAGAAAAATATAAGGTCATATTATTTGATATATTATAATAATGCGAAATAGAGCTTCCTTGCGAGAGTGAATTTAATATTAATATGTAAATATACAGACTATACTTTTTTATTTTTAGTTCATTCGCTCATTCGTCCGAGAATTTTATACATTCAAATACTATTTACTTCTAAAACGTATGATGTAATTATAATTAAAATCATAATCTTAGTGTAAGTTTATTACTAATAAATACTAAGGCATATATAATTTATATGAACCAACGAAAACAATTTATATTAAATATAAGTTTGTTAGCACTAGTGACTAGTACTAGTGGCGACGGCCGGAACGACCGCTTACACTTTCACTCATCTTAAATAAATGCTTAGGCCTAGGCTTATTTATTTAAATTAAAATATCAATAGATGGTTATATTATGTAATATTATATTATGCGAAATGGAACGTCCTTGCGAGCATGAATTATGTAAATGAATTAGTGACTCTGCATCTGCTCTGACTGAGGCTCTGGCTCTAGTAATAAGTTAGTAGTAACTAGTTCTAGTTGCTCGTTCGTCCATGAAGTTTATTCTTTCATACTATGATGTAATTATAATTAAAGTCATAATCTTAGTGTAAGTTTATTACTAAAGGCATATATTTTTATAAGGCAAGGGCCAAGGAAAACAATATTAAAATACATATATGTTAATAATTGACTACGCTAGGACTAGTGTTTACCGTAGTTACGAATATGAACGAACGCTTACACTCATCTTTAAATAATTTAAAATACTATGTTACGGCTTATTTATTAAAGTTTTAAGTCTTCGACATTTTAATAACTTTTTTCGGCTGCAAAACTGAGTGAGAAGAAATATCTTTTTTGTCCAAAATAGCACCTGGAACATCGTTTTCAGATAGCACTATAACACTATTAAACACACTGTTGCTAGCCATGTTTGAGAAAGTTTGACCTTACTGACAACGAAGAGCCTAAAAATAGATATGACCGAATGGCCTATGACGCGTTGGGGTCACAGAAATGATCAAGCCTATGATATTTGATTTAATTGCAAGTAGCACTCCTCCATAATTGTCTGGTCTGTCTTTCCTAAAAATATTATAATGACATAGACATAGGTGGTTGAACTGGTTTCGAATGGAATCAGGACTTTTTTTTAGCTTAGAGATATCTTTACAACAAGAAATTTAAAAAAAATCAATTCTTTTTATTTATTTAAATATTTTAAATTTCCAGATTCTTCTGTAGAATCTAAAATATATTTTTTTTTAAATGCGTTCCGTTCGTTTTTTCGAGGCTAGGGGACCGTGGACAACTCTTTGAGAACCGCTGTTCTATAAACTATAACTATAATGACTACGGGAATGTGTTTCCATTGTAGGTTGCAGCTTTAATGCGTGTTATACCACTATAAAATTATCACTTAAATTGTGGCAAATTATATTTATTTAACTGCAAGGTCGCCAGTTAAAAATTTTGTTTTTATTAAATTTCTTACTTTACTTTGCAATTTATTGAAAAACAGTTCTTGTTTTTTTTTGTATCGTTAATTTTAGTTTAAGTCTTTAATTTATTTCTGGGTCACATGATTAGCGGAAAGAAAAGTGAAAACACGGTGAGTGAAGTGGTAACCCTATATTAGACTATATATATATGAATAAATAAATCGCTGACCGACTTTACACAGCAGATACAATTGAAAACTAACGATCAAACAAATCGAAAAATTTGAATTTTTAGATCATGGTATGGGAATGAATGTATACTTTAATTTTAAATTATTATCTAGGGCTTGATTTAGGGTATTTTATTGTTACAAGTCAAATCAGACGAATGAGTCGAATGGCCTAAAAATGAAAACTAACTACTAACTGGACTAAAAGTAAAAGCCTAAAAAAGAATCTAAAATAAATGAAAATCAAAATAATATTTATTAGTAATATTTTGTTATTAGTATTAGCTGAAGAATCTACTGACTCTAAATCAAGTCTATTACTGAACTACTGTCTAGTCTGAAGGTACTCGTCTACTCAACTCAAACTCAATAGGTAGTAGTAGTAGTAGTATAACAGTAACATGTATTATTATTAGTCTTGTCTTAGTCTTGATACTCATCTGATCTACTGTCTACACTCTACTTCTGAATTCTGTTAAGGCTAGGGCTAGTGTTTGAGCCTGATCACTAAAAATTTTAGTAAAATTTAAAACATAATTTACCATTTCATAGTCATAGACATAGAATTAAATTTATTAAATTTAAAATCATATTCATATACATCATTACGATTTACATTGTCATTAATAAGTACTAGTAAAGTAGAGGCTGTCACTTGAAAAATTAAAATGACAATACTAATACTAATACAATGGTAAAATTACAATATATAATAACTAGGGGTTGTAGGGCGCCTACGGCGCCCACATTTTGTTTGTTTGACAAAAGCCCAAGTAACTTATACTTGTTTGATAAATACGAAATATTAAACTTCGTGAAATGTACACAAAGTATTGTATAATTATAAATCCTCAAATCCTCTTTTTACATCGATCTCTTTTCCAAAATTAAAATATAAGCTCATATATAATGACGTCATATAATGTTTTTTTACGGCGAGAATTTTTAATTTATAATTATTTTGCACACCTCCTGATGCACGCCTTGTATATTATATACTTAAATATATGCTCAAAAAATGACGTCATAGCGTTACGGTTACATACTCCAACCAACCTGTGACTTGGGCTATTATATTGTTTATAATTTTTAATGCAATACTCTGCACTAATAGGGTCACCAAACTTTTTTTTCAGAGTGCCGGATGGCTGACAAAATGAGCACCGGCCGCATAACCATTCGAGACACACAAAAAAGTTTAAATATAGCCTTCCATGTTAATCATGGGTCAGTGGCGTTGGATGGCACTAAAACAAAAAACAATAAAACAAATAGAAAGACAACTAGCATATTATCTAGATATATAATTCACCAAAGCGAGTATGTGCAAACAAGCATGACGAATGACCCTCACTGGGGTCGACCAATCAGTTTATAGTTGGCAAGCAGAGGTGGTCTCGAGACCAACAATGGTTCTTGCGTTCACTTGCATTGTTCTTTCACAGAATAACGTGTGAATCGTAGTGTAGTGGCTATCACGTCCACCTTACATACGGAAAGTCCTGGGTTCAGCCAAAACATTATTTTTTAATTTTTAAAAATGTGAGTTTGGGTCCGTTCTTTTCCCCCTTTTTGCGAACTTGGCTGACCCTCGCTAGGGTGCGAGTTTATCTAGACCAACAATGATGATCACTCACATTGTTTTGATTTCTTCGTGCTGTAGTTTGTGTCCGTTCTTTCCCCCCTATCTTTGCACATTCCATGAGCAAGTCTATGGCGTATGCTACGCCACGGGGCATATCTAGTTTACTAGTTTACTTAAAAAATTTATTAAAGAAGGCTACTCCCCCCCAAAAAATTTAGTAGTTACATCACCTAGTATTTGAATCTCACAACTTAAACAGAAAAACATGTTAGTGAGATTAGTGAAATTTACATTTGGCTTTCAGGATACATGTAGTATCAATGTTTGGTTGGGAATTGCTGCTTCTAATCAAAAGAACTGCTTTCCAATCCTCATCAGTTAATCTCGTCAATGTTTTGACTTCACATGCTTCATTTTTGCTCACAGACATTAGTTGTTCCAAACACTGATGCCATGCCAACAATAAAATTCTTCTGTTTAAAAAAGTCAACATCAGATAAGCAGCAGTAAATTTCAATCAGTTTACCTGTTCTATGCTTCTCTTTCAACAAGTCATTTGCCTGCAAATATATGAGCTTCATTGAAGTTGAACTGTAACATCATCAGGGTTACAATAAAAGGGATTCATGAAAAGAATTTAACTTTCAGTTCTGGCAGTATCTGAACATCCATCCAAAGAATGATTCCTTATGTCACAAATAAATTGTTTTAAGTAAATAGAGTTGTCACATTCTGCGATTGTTGAAAAAAGCTATTTGAAACAATGGAAATTAAGAAATTTGTTCTGCTTATGATTGTACCTCAAACCATGACAGCTTTCTCAGAAATCCTTCGATTATTCTTTGATATCCCAATGAAGGTTATCCTCTCTCAGAAGTTTCAAGTTTATTTCATTCATGTGGGCAATGTGACTTTGACCTCAAATGATAACTTTGACAGCCTAGTTGGATATGACAGCTGCTGATCAGATCTATGTTTTTCAGTGAGGAAAACATATTTTCTTTCCAGAGTATGCAAAAACTAAATAGGACCATATTCAATCACTGCAGGATCAATGTAACTTCTACTTTATTTTTATTTAACATATATAGTTTTTCATGTGTTTCAATCCCGTTTCTAGCACACATTGAATTTACCAACATCAAATTTAAATAAATTCATTGAACTAACCAGCAATACTACTTTGCAAATGTTGCATCAGAGAGTGAGCTTGATGAAATTTTGGAGTACTCAGGAAGCTATAAAAATACTTAAACACTTCGCAACCTATATCTTTATGAATGCAGATTTTTTGCATTGGTTCCAATCAAAACAAAACATCGTTCCCGACTTGAATTTGCAGATGAACTACGATGGAGTCTTTCAAGTAAAACACCTCGTTTCGATATGCTATGCTCAAATGTGCAAACTTAAAGCTAGCACTAAATGAACTAATATAGCAGTCTTACCAATACTAATTTAATTTTATTTTACAGTAAGCAATAAGACTTGAATAATACTATAAGTATAAGACTAGTATAAGTGACATTTATTCGTTACAAAAGAAAGCCACAACAATCTGTTTCCATTCAATATTTTTTAGCACCCAAATCATAGCAAATTAGTATAGTTTTACTAAATGACATGTTTACTACTAACTAGTTATATACAAAGTATAATTATACATAAATTTCCAGAACGGCAGTAACATAATTTTCGGTAGTCGTCAGCGGCTAAGACACAAATGTTTCAAGTGGTCCTTGAATCTCAAAAGGTTGAGAACCACTGCCTTAGAGGGAACATTGATCATGGCATGACTTCAGAATTTTAATTAAACAAATTAATAATAATATTGAAAATGAGAGTGGCAATTATAAAGAAATTTGAAAGACTTATTACAAATTCAATACCACATAGCTTATTGACAACACATGATGCACACATTTTATTTTTGCAATGTTGTTTAACTTTTCTTTGTGTTAAAGATCCCACTAAACTCAAACCATTGCAATACAATTCTAAAGTGGTGCTTTGGCAGGATTCAACTGCATTAAGTAATGCTATGATCAAATTTTTAACACCTGAAAGACATTTTAATTTATGCTTACTTTATGTTCTTGGCTGCAGAGTGAAAAGTTTGGGTAACAAAGTAAGACACAGAAACTTTCTTTTAAGTGGCGTAGTTGAACAGATTCTTGAAATATTCTCCATGTCATTTCGTTTTCTTGAAGATGACTGAACTTGTACCCGCTTTAACTTTGATGTTTTCTCTCTGCGACAAACCTTAATACTTACTGCTAGAGATATTATTCTCATTTAAAGGAAATTTTGCCAGTTAACTCTAATTATTTTATAGTAGAAATACAGGTAGAAAACATAAAGAATTCATGATTGAATACTGAATCATGTATCTTGTCTATTGATAAAGATAATTGTCTTAAATGAAAAAAATAGAAATTTTAAAAAAGGGAAATAATGCATATTGGAATTGAAGATAAAATATTTTGCTGTGTGTAACTTTTCTTGTGTTTTGAACTTATGCTATGTGTGAATTATTAATGTTTATAGTTGTATAACCAATTATTATCTTTTATCTAACAGATACTCCTGCATTTATATGACGTTTCAATATAACTATTGGAGCTTCAGTAATTTCTTTGGAATATTTGATTTGATCACATGATCAGCTGAACATAGCAATGGTAAGTTTCATTATTTTATGCATTATTTAAATTGATTTTGTTAATAGTTAGATATTTTTTCAGTGTCAAATAGTTGATGATAACCTGTGATCTCAGCATTACTCATGAACTGAATTAAGGTCGCTGTGTTGCTTGCTGTTCAGGACTGTCGGTTGGTCTATCGAGAAGGGGGGGGGGTTAAGGATTGGGTGGTGAGCAAGGAGCTGTATTCATTTAAAGATTACAACCTTAAAACTATCAGAACATTTGAAATAGATTTTAAACTTTTGAATGATTGAAGCTTTCTTCAAAAAGAAGATACTGAGAGATATGTTACTTTTAATGGAAGCAAAATGATTGAAGAACGTAATGGTAATTTAGAATTTTTAAAATGTTTTCTATTGACATTCTAGCCCTTCTATGACCCTAATTAATAGTCAGGTGTGTGTGTGTGTTCTGCGTTCATTCATAGATCAGTGATGAAGTGAACAACATATTACTTTTTTCTTGTTGTTTTCAGAAATATGCAACTAGATGTAGTGTATAATATGTCAGTCATTTTATGTGCTCTTAATTTTTTCATCTTAATCATTTAATAAAGCTATTATTACCCCCTTTAAACATTGGAAATTACTATCAATCCCACACAAAAAAAAACCAACAAAAAAACAAAACAATTTCTTTGTTTTCTTTTTACTGCTATTTTGTTTCAATTCCATGTAAATTATTTAATTTAGTTTTTTTAGTTGGTGCAAATTGTCACTTCGTTACTTGTCCATAATTACTTCTGTATGAATCTTTATTTTTTGAGGCCCTGTGTCTATTGTCTTGGTCAACTTCGGTTGTATCTGTGGTGTTAAACTTTTGTCCAAGGGTAGGTCTGATTAGGTTATCACAAGATTGTTGATAAGAAAGATAAACTCAGATGTCAAAGTCCTGCTTACCACACAGCATAGGATTATAAGTATTGTGTCAATAATGAATGAACAAAGACCGGTATGGTATGGTACATGTGTGTGCACAATGAGCAGTTAAAAAAAAACCAACAACACAAAGATGACATCAGAAAACCGTTTTGTTTAAGTTAAATAAACAAAGAGATTTAGGTATATAAGCGTTAAAATGTTTTTTGTTAGTTATTCAACTTATTAATTAGGCAGCATAAATATATAATTATGTACCAGCAATGCTGCTATAGAGTGTTGGGGTCAAACAAGCAGGTAGAAGAAGGGGTTACTTAACCATACGAGGCTAGAGGATGGGCTGGAGACATCAAAGCTGCAAAATTGTACTGGAAAGTACTTGTACAAACGTGAAGCTATATAGTTAGCCAGCTACCACACGTCAGTGCTCCCACCTGTCTCATTTGACATTGGTTCGTATCCACCTACCACAAGTCAGTGCTACTACCCGTCTCACCTGACATTCGACCTCATTTAAATGTGTACCGTACGCATTAGATGGGCACCAAATAATGTACAGGTCACCTGACATTCGACCTCATTTAAATGTGTACCGTACGCATTAGATGGGCACCAAATAATGTACAGGTCACCTGACATTCGACCTCATTTAAATGTGTACCGTACGCATTAGATGGGCACCAAATAATGTACAGGTCACCTGACATTCGACCTCATTTAAATGTGTACCGTACGCATTAGATGGGCACCAAATAATGTACAGGTCACCTGACATTCGACCTCATTTAAATGTGTACCGTACGCATTAGATGGGCACCAAATAATGTACAGGTCACCTGACATTCGACCTCATTTAAATGTGTACGGTACGCATTAGATGGGCACCAAATAATGTACAGGTCACCTGACATTCGACCTCATTTAAATGTGTACCGTACGCATTAGATGGGCACCAAATAATGTACAGGTCACCTGACATTCGACCTCATTTAAATGTGTACCGTACGCATTAGATGGGCACCAAATAATGTACAGGTCACCTGACATTCGACCTCATTTAAATGTGTACCGTACGCATTAGATGGGCACCAAATAATGTACAGGTCACCTGACATTCGACCTCATTTAAATGTGTACCGTACGCATTAGATGGGCACCAAATAATGTACAGGTCACCTGACATTCGACCTCATTTAAATGTGTACCGTACGCATTAGATGGGCACCAAATAATGTACAGGTCACCTGACATTCGACCTCATTTAAATGTGTACCGTACGCATTAGATGGGCACCAAATAATGTACAGGTCACCTGACATTCGACCTCATTTAAATGTGTACCGTACGCATTAGATGGGCACCAAATAATGTACAGGTCACCTGAAATTCGACCTCATTTAAATGTGTACCGTACGCATTAGATGGGCACCAAATAATGTACAGGTCACCTGACATTCGACCTCATTTAAATGTGTACCGTACGCATTAGATGGGCACCAAATAATGTACAGGTCACCTGACATTCGACCTCATTTAAATGTGTACCGTACGCATTAGATGGGCACCAAATAATGTACAGGTCACCTGACATTCGACCTCATTTAAATGTGTACCGTACACATTAGATGGGCACCAAATAATGTACAGGTCACCTGACATTCGACCTCATTTAAATGTGTACCGTACGCATTAGATGGGCACCAAATAATGTACAGGTCACCTGACATTCGACCTCATTTAAATGTGTACCGTACGCATTAGATGGGCACCAAATAATGTACAGGTCACCTGACACGATATCAAGTTGAGCATCTTGGTCTCCACCATACTAATGTGCATGCCACTTGTCAGCACTGGTCGAACTTACCAATTAGCCACATGGGCCCACCCTATGGACAGCTTATTGTAATCATGGTATACATGCTAACACACCAATTAGCCACATGGGCCCACCCTATGGACAGCTTATTGTAATCATGGTATACATGCTAACACACCAATTAGCCACATGGGCCCACCCTATGGACAGCTTATTGTAATCTTGGTATACATGCTAACACACCAATTAGCCACATGGGCCCACCCTATGGACAGCTTATTGTAATCATGGTATACATGCTAACACACCAATTAGCCACATGGGCCCACCCTATGGACAGCTTATTGTAATCTTGGTATACATGCTAACACACCAATTAGCCACATGGGCCCACCCTATGGACAGCTTATTGTAATCTTGGTATACATGCTAACACACCAATTAGCCACATGGGCCCACCCTATGGACAGCTTATTGTAATCTTGGTATACATGCTAACACACCAATTAGCCACATGGGCCCACCCTATGGACAGCTTATTGTAATCTTGGTATACATGCTAACACACCAATTAGCCACATGGGCCCACCCTATGGACAGCTTATTGTAATCTTGGTATACATGCTAACACACCAATTAGCCACATGGGCCCACCCTATGGACAGCTTATTGTAATCTTGGTATACATGCTAACACACCAATTAGCCACATGGGCCCACCCTATGGACAGCTTATTGTAATCATGGTATACATGCTAACACACCAATTAGCCACATGGGCCCACCCTATGGACAGCTTATTGTAATCTTGGTATACATGCTAACACACCAATTAGCCACATGGGCCCACCCTATGGACAGCTTATTGTAATCTTGGTATACATGCTAACACACCAATTAGCCACATGGGCCCACCCTATGGACAGCTTATTGTAATCTTGGTATACATGCTAACACACCAATTAGCCACATGGGCCCACCCTATGGACAGCTTATTGTAATCTTGGTATACATGCTAACACACCAATTAGCCACATGGGCCCACCCTATGGACAGCTTATTGTAATCTTGGTATACATGCTAACACACCAATTAGCCACATGGGCCCACCCTATGGACAGCTTATTGTAATCTTGGTATACATGCTAACACACCAATTAGCCACATGGGCCCACCCTATGGACAGCTTATTGTAATCTTGGTATACATGCTAACACACCAATTAGCCACATGGGCCCACCCTATGGACAGCTTATTGTAATCTTGGTATACATGCTAACACACCAATTAGCCACATGGGCCCACCCTATGGACAGCTTATTGTAATCTTGGTATACATGCTAACACACCAATTAGCCACATGGGCCCACCCTATGGACAGCTTATTGTAATCATGGTATACATGCTAACACACCAATTAGCCACATGGGCCCACCCTATGGACAGCTTATTGTAATCTTGGTATACATGCTAACACACCAATTAGCCACATGGGCCCACCCTATGGACAGCTTATTGTAATCATGGTATACATGCTAACACACCAATTAGCCACATGGGCCCACCCTATGGACAGCTTATTGTAATCTTGGTATACATGCTAACACACCAATTAGCCACATGGGCCCACCCTATGGACAGCTTATTGTAATCTTGGTATACATGCTAACACACCAATTAGCCACATGGGCCCACCCTATGGACAGCTTATTGTAATCTTGGTATACATGCTAACACACCAATTAGCACATGGGCCCACCCTATGGACAGCTTATTGTAATCTTGGTATACATGCTAACACACCAATTAGCCACATGGGCCCACCCTATGGACAGCTTATTGTAATCTTGGTATACATGCTAACACACCAATTAGCCACATGGGCCCACCCTATGGACAGCTTATTGTAATCTTGGTATACATGCTAACACACCAATTAGCCACATGGGCCCACCCTATGGACAGCTTATTGTAATCTTGGTATACATGCTAACACACCAATTAGCCACATGGGCCCACCCTATGGACAGCTTATTGTAATCTTGGTATACATGCTAACACACCAATTAGCCACATGGGCCCACCCTATGGACAGCTTATTGTAATCTTGGTATACATGCTAACACACCAATTAGCCACATGGGCCCACCCTATGGACAGCTTATTGTAATCTTGGTATACATGCTAACACACCAATTAGCCACATGGGCCCACCCTATGGACAGCTTATTGTAATCATGGTATACATGCTAACACACCAATTAGCCACATGGGCCCACCCTATGGACAGCTTATTGTAATCTTGGTATACATGCTAACACACCAATTAGCCACATGGGCCCACCCTATGGACAGCTTATTGTAATCATGGTATACATGCTAACACACCAATTAGCCACATGGGCCCACCCTATGGACAGCTTATTGTAATCTTGGTATACATGCTAACACACCAATTAGCCACATGGGCCCACCCTATGGACAGCTTATTGTAATCTTGGTATACATGCTAACACACCAATTAGCCACATGGGCCCACCCTATGGACAGCTTATTGTAATCATGGTATACATGCTAACACACCAATTAGCCACATGGGCCCACCCTATGGACAGCTTATTGTAATCTTGGTATACATGCTAACACACCAATTAGCCACATGGGCCCACCCTATGGACAGCTTATTGTAATCTTGGTATACATGCTAACACACCAATTAGCCACATGGGCCCACCCTATGGACAGCTTATTGTAATCTTGGTATACATGCTAACACACCAATTAGCCACATGGGCCCACCCTATGGACAGCTTATTGTAATCTTGGTATACATGCTAACACACCAATTAGCCACATGGGCCCACCCTATGGACAGCTTATTGTAATCATGGTATACATGCTAACACACCAATTAGCCACATGGGCCCACCCTATGGACAGCTTATTGTAATCATGGTATACATGCTAACACACCAATTAGCCACATGGGCCCACCCTATGGACAGCTTATTGTAATCTTGGTATACATGCTAACACACCAATTAGCCACATGGGCCCACCCTATGGACAGCTTATTGTAATCTTGGTATACATGCTAACACACCAATTAGCCACATGGGCCCACCCTATGGACAGCTTATTGTAATCTTGGTATACATGCTAACACACCAATTAGCCACATGGGCCCACCCTATGGACAGCTTATTGTAATCTTGGTATACATGCTAACACACCAATTAGCCACATGGGCCCACCCTATGGACAGCTTATTGTAATCTTGGTATACATGCTAACACACCAATTAGCCACATGGGCCCACCCTATGGACAGCTTATTGTAATCTTGGTATACATGCTAACACACCAATTAGCCACATGGGCCCACCCTATGGACAGCTTATTGTAATCTTGGTATACATGCTAACACACCAATTAGCCACATGGGCCCACCCTATGGACAGCTTATTGTAATCTTGGTATACATGCTAACACACCAATTAGCCACATGGGCCCACCCTATGGACAGCTTATTGTAATCATGGTATACATGCTAACACACCAATTAGCCACATGGGCCCACCCTATGGACAGCTTATTGTAATCTTGGTATACATGCTAACACACCAATTAGCCACATGGGCCCACCCTATGGACAGCTTATTGTAATCATGGTATACATGCTAACACACCAATTAGCCACATGGGCCCACCCTATGGACAGCTTATTGTAATCTTGGTATACATGCTAACACACCAATTAGCCACATGGGCCCACCCTATGGACAGCTTATTGTAATCTTGGTATACATGCTAACACACCAATTAGCCACATGGGCCCACCCTATGGACAGCTTATTGTAATCTTGGTATACATGCTAACACACCAATTAGCCACATGGGCCCACCCTATGGACAGCTTATTGTAATCTTGGTATACATGCTAACACACCAATTAGCCACATGGGCCCACCCTATGGACAGCTTATTGTAATCTTGGTATACATGCTAACACACCAATTAGCCACATGGGCCCACCCTATGGACAGCTTATTGTAATCATGGTATACATGCTAACACACCAATTAGCCACATGGGCCCACCCTATGGACAGCTTATTGTAATCTTGGTATACATGCTAACACACCAATTAGCCACATGGGCCCACCCTATGGACAGCTTATTGTAATCATGGTATACATGCTAACACACAGAGATTCCATGGCGAAACATGCCAGCACATCAACACATTGGTGGGTACTAGACAAGTAGAAGAAACTGTGGGCCGCCATCCTGTCTGTCCAGCAAATTTTGTGTTCACCACATGTATAACTCAAAGAGACTGTATGACCCCGAAAAATTAGTTTGTAACGTGAGATCTCAACGGTGAAGTCAGCAACGACTGTAACGGGTATAGAACCCTTCCTCTGCCAGGAAACGCGCATAATAAAGGTAAGAAAAGATTGAAAAAAAACAACACGTTTTTATAAGTGAACTAAAAAAAAGAGAATAATTTAAAACTTATAAGTTCAAGTACTTTTGATTTAATATGACTAAAAACGTTGGGCAGGCGCTGATGAGGTGTTTGGTATAAAAATTAAAGATTTATAATTTAGAAGGCAAAAGAGAGATCTATAAGTGAGAGAATGAGTGGATGCATATGTAAAACCTCATAAGCACCCGCTCCACGTTTTTGGTCATATTAAATCAAAGTACTTGAACTTATAAGTTTAGTTTTACGTTGGAAAATTTGAAATTTTGTAACAGACAAACAGGAACGAAAGCAAGGTAATAAAAACGATGTAAAATATTAATCAACTAGATACGACCCGCGGCGTAGCATACGCCGCAGGCTTACTCATAGATAGTGCAAATAAAAAAAAAGGGGGGGGGACGGACGGACACAAACGGTAGCACGAGCAAATGGGAACAACGCGAATGAGAGTTGGGGGGGGGGATAGGCAGGCCGAAGCATTTTTGGGACATATTTCGGACATCGCGACAATTTTCTGCCTCGCCACCACATACTTCTCTGAAGTATTCCGGTATTCCTGTACTGAACGTATTGCTGAGGAGAGTTTATGACTACGTTTCAGTCACTGAGAACAACAGAGAGCAGGTCGCCGAAGTTATGCCAATGTTGAGAAACAAAGTTTACAGCCATGTTGATAAGTTGGATTTGATGATCTTTCCCCAGAAATATGCGACCGATAGAAACAGTTACCTGATGACGGAATTGGTATGACATTGAACGAAGCTTTTCCCCGTGAAATACATGCGAAGTGGTGTTTACGTTCGCTAAAAAAAGGGGGGGGGTGGGCATAAACATTAAAAAAAAATTTTTTTTGTTTAAATGTTGCCGCTGGGGCCTCCCGCATGTCAGGCGGATGTTATAACCAATACACCAACGCAATACATGTACTCTGTGAAGGAACAACGAAAATGAATGCAATAAAACAAACCCGTAAAAACAAAGTTTTTGACTATAAATCCCTTATATATGAGTCATAACTAACAGTATTGATTATTTTCAAACATTTACAGACTGAATCTGTCTTAACTCAACTTTGCTTCATAACCCTAGGGGGGGGTGTGGGTGGGAGGGGGAGAGGGGAAAAGTCTGGTCACCGATTCGCTTGACCGAGCTCAGCGTGACACGTAAAATGTAAACAAAAGCACCCGGTACTTCGATGGGTCGCCTCAACGCGTCAACTCAAACTTTCACGTGGAAAAAAACAATAACAAACCGTAAATTTGAAATACATAGCTCATATAAGGATAAACTAAAATGCATTAATTTAATTACGGTACGTTCGATCGATCTGAAATTTTGATCGATGCATTGTTAGGTCAGACGGGTCCGTGTGCCAAATTTCAGCTCGATCGGATCACGGGAAGTGGGTCATTTTTGACTTTTGTTTTTTCCGCCCGCCCGCCCATGAGATGACGACAGAGACGGCCGCGAAGTTAATATAAGGGATTTAATAAAACAAACCCGTAAAAACAAAGTTTGTGACTATAAATCCCTTATATATGAGACATAACTAACAGTATTTTCAAACTCTTAACTCAACTTTGCTTCATAACCCTAGGGGGGGGGGCTGAGCTCAGCATGACACGTAAAATGTAAACAAAAGCACGCGGTACTTCGATAGGTCGCGTCAACTCAAACATTCACGTGGGAAAAAAAACAATAACAAACAGTGAATTTGAATTACATACCTCATATAAGGATAAACTAAAAATGCATTAATTTAATTACGGTACGTTCGATCGATCTGAAATTTTAATACGATGCATTGTTAGGTGACACGGGTCCGTGTGCCAATTTCAGCTTGATCGGATCACGGCAAGTGGGTCATTAAATCCCTTATATTAACTTCGCGGGCCGTCTCTGTCTGTCGTCATCTCATCATCTCATGGGCGGGCGGGCGGAAAAACAAAAGTCGAAAATGTCTCATATATAAGGGATTTATAGTCAAAAACTTTGTTTTTACGGGTTTGTTTGTTTTATACTTTAGTTTTTCCGCCCGCCCAAGACAGAGATGACGACAGAGACGGCCGCGAAGTTAATATAAGGGATTTAAATAAAAAGCATTGCTGGTCTCAAGACATGCCCCACCCCTCCACTACCTTCGCTTGCCAACCGTTAAATGTGATTAGTTGACCCCAGCGAGGGTCTTTCGTCATACGTACTTGCACATGCTCGTTTATTAGGTGAAATGTAAATGTATAGATACTTTCTAATGTGATGCCAGTTGGAGAACATCGTGACTGGGCCCCGCTCTAACACCGATGTTCTTGAAACCATCAGATCTCGGGGGACATCATTAGAGTTTAAAGGCAGTGGTGATCGGAGGATGGTCACAGGGAAAATAAGTTACCAGTGGCGGGTTGCTACACATTTTACAACATATTTACCTTCAATTTATTCCTAAGTTCATATAATATAAATGTTTATTTTATAAGAGTAAAGTTAGAGAGGACATATGTCTGTTATTTTGAATACACTACATGTTTATTTTATAATAGTAAAGTTAGAGAGGACATATGTCTGTTATTTTGAATACACTACATGCTTATTTTATACTAAACTTAATAGAAACGAAATGTGTGTGATGTTTTGAATACACATCAGTTTATTTTATAATAGTAAAGTTAGAGAGGACATATGTCTGTTATTTTGAATACACTACATGCTTATTTTATACTAAACTTATAGAAACGAAATGTGTGTGATGTTTTGAATACACATCATGTTTATTTTATAATAGTAAAGTTAGAGAGGACATATGTCTGTTATTTTGAATACACTACATGCTTATTTTATACTAAACTTAATAGAAACGAAATGTGTGTGATGTTTTGAATACACATCATGTTTATTTTATAATAGTAAAGTTAGAGAGGACATATGTCTGTTATTTTGAATACACTACATGCTTATTTTATACTAAACTTAATAGAAACGAAATGTGTGTGATGTTTTGAATACACATCATGTTTATTTTATAATAGTAAAGTTAGAGAGGACATATGTCTGTTATTTTGAATACACTACATGCTTATTTTATACTAAACTTAATAGAAACGAAATGTGTGTGATGTTTTGAATACACATCATGTTTATTTTATAATAGTAAAGTTAGAGAGGACATATGTCTGTTATTTTGAATACACTACATGCTTATTTTATACTAAACTTAATAGAAACGAAATGTGTGTGATGTTTTGAATACACATCATGTTTATTTTATAATAGTAAAGTTAGAGAGGACATATGTCTGTTATTTTGAATACACTACATGCTTATTTTATACTAAACTTAATAGAAACGAAATGTGTGTGATGTTTTGAATACACATCATGTTTATTTTATAATAGTAAAGTTAGAGAGGACATATGTCTGTTATTTTGAATACACTACATGCTTATTTTATACTAAACTTAATAGAAACGAAATGTGTGTGATGTTTTGAATACACATCATGTTTATTTTATACTAACAGTTATAGAGGCGAAATGTGTTTGTTGTTTTGAAAAACACAAGCCACACAATGAACTCTAAGGGTGTTTATGTTTCTTGATGTGTTTTAATAGTGATATGAATCCCCCTCTCATCTCCCCTACACATAACATCGGAGAGGCTTCAAAGCAAAGCCATGGGCACGGCACGGCCTTGTGGCACAACTCTCCCCCTAGCTAGTGATCAAACTATCAATGGCCCAAGTGTGGTCGGCGCGGCACGGCCTTGTGGCACAACTCTCTCCCTAGCTAGTGATCAAACTATCAATGGCCCAAGTGTGATCGGTGCGGCGTGACGCGTGTTTCCTTATCAGGCCAGTCTGGTCAGATATGACCACCGCATTCGTCCGACGGATGGATCTCTTCAAGAATAACTCAACCTAATATTTATTTGACGGTGTCTGGCGTCTATTGGTGTGATACTCACCAATGAGCACGTCAGGGGCGTAGCGAAGGAGAGCAGGGTACACATGCCCTCAGGCCCCAAAATACGTGGGCGCCGAAATAAAGCTTACAGCGTCACATAAATCAAGTAAAACGGGTGGGGGTGGGAGGGGGTGCGCCGATTTCATAATTTGTCCCCGTACGAAAAATTTCATAGCAACTGCGTTGTTAGAGATTGTATAGAAATGTGATTTCTGTTTGTTGGTTTTTTGTTTTTTTCCACCCTATCACTGTGACGTTTATCTTATTTACTGATATTTTTTGTGGATTACAACAAATACCCGCAAAAAAATACCTGCGACTTTTCCCCTCGTCATTCCTATATTTGCCATCTCCATTGACCTACTCGGTGATTTCATCATTACTCAATTGTACATTCTTCAATGCTATCGTCAAAATTGATCGGTCAAAAACTGTCCCACACCGACTCCCCCCCACCCACCCCCGAGTCTTGTGGGGTAGTGTATCCACATTGAGCTCTGTCAATAAACAATGGCCCTTGTCATCCCCCCCCCATGGCGCACCTTCGGGCACCCCGCAACAGTAACAGCGCACCATCCGGTATGTTCTTCTGCAAACACCCATCCCCATTCGCTTAAACTTAAACTAATGCAAGCTCTCGGATAGATAAATTGTTTACGTAATCCTGGAGGGTCAGCAACTGACCAATGGCCACGTAGGTATAACCTTTGGTCTCCCGATGCCGTAACACTTCACGTCAATGACTGGCCTGTTCCCGTACACTGACCCTTATGTCTTGCACTTATCAATACCTTACCCCCACCCCCCCCCACACACTCACACATACTTTCCTGGTCTAACCAATAAACTAAAGACCGCATAAGTGCGGTGGGGAGATTTTGAATGTGCGCGAGATTTGTGTTCAAGTTATATTTCTGGAAATAGTTCGGAGAGCAGACTTCAGAGATCCCGGGATAGAAACTCTTTAGACAACTGGCGCAGTCGCAGCTTGATCCAAGCTAAAGGCAGCCACGTGATGAGGCCTCCAAGTGCGCGTGTCTGACATTTGGTGCGAATTGATAGACGGCCGAATCCACAACTCTACACTAACAAGGTGGATGCCTCCAAAGGCGTTTGATCATCAGTGACGGGCGATATCACTGGGACTTATCGATATTGAGGAACTATTCACGGATCTTCGGCGCCTTTGCAACACGGGGTGACCGCGCGGCCAAAAGGGGCCATCGCAGGCTGCAGTGGACTAACGAAGTTGTCTGGATTAAGGGCTCAGCAGAAGGTCAATTAGTTGGAGGGCCGGCCCTGCCTGCAGGAGTGTCCATGGAAGATTCACTCGTGTTCACCCCGAGCGACGTCCACTGCCCGTTGTTCCGCACGGAGGTACGTCAGATCACTCACGACTCGGCCACCGTGGTGACCTGTCAGACCTGCCTGCAGGGAGGGAGTCACAGGGTGGACGTCTTTTCGCCGCACACGTTTCCAGGTTACGGGGACGAGAAGATGAGCTACAGCGCGAGTTCCAGCTTTGATATACCGAGGCCCAGGAGACTCAAGGTTTGTTTGCCGCCGAGGCGAGAGCGAGGGATTTCCGTTAATCCTGGTGTTGGATATTTTTGCTACACTTAGAGTTGAATTTCGGTTATGCTTATTAGTGAACGCCACACACATTTCCGGGTTACGGGGTCGGGATGAGCTACGGCGCGAGTTCCAGCTTTGATATACCGAGACCGAGGAGACCCAAGGTTTGTTCCACGCCGAGGCGAGAGCGAGGAATCTTGTTAACCTGGTGTTGGATGTTACTGCTACACTCTATTTTAGAGTCAAATTTAGGTTATGTTTGTTAGTGAACTTTTTCCTCCACGTTCTGTGAAGTTTTGCAATGATCGTTCCCGTGTTTCTGTCACTTATTTCAAGTTAAAGTCCTC
Source organism: Ampullaceana balthica (assembly GCA_944989445.1). Classification (NCBI taxonomy): domain Eukaryota; kingdom Metazoa; phylum Mollusca; class Gastropoda; family Lymnaeidae; genus Ampullaceana; species Ampullaceana balthica. The sequence goes on from CALYLW010001097.1 coordinate 374,312, forward strand.
ACGTATACATAGGGGTCTACCGATATGCCTTTTTGCCGATATTGCCGATACCGATATTACCGATATTTTTTTTGCCGATATGAGTGCCGATATGAGTATTTGTTAGGACAAAAACCAGCGGTCATATTTGATGACGTCATTCTTAAATTTATCACTCGTAATTATTTATCTTTCATATTAGGGGACTACCGATACGCATTTGTGCCGATATTACCGATATTTTTTTCCGATATGAGTGCCGATAGGGTATTTGTTAGGACAAAAACCAGCGGTCATATTTGATGACGCCATTCTTAAATCTATCACTCGTAATTATTTATCTTTAATATTAGGGGACTACCGATAGGCATTTTCGCCGATATTACCGATATTTATTTTTCCGATATGAATATTTGTTAGGACAAAAACCAGCGGTCTTATTTGATGACATCGATCATTCTTAAATTCATCACTCCTAATTATTTATATTTTATATTAGGGGTCTACCGATAAGTATTTTTGCCGATATTTCCGATATTTTTTCTCCGATATGAGTGCCGATATGAGTATTTGTTAGGACAAAAATAACAGCGGTCATATTTGATGACGCCATTCTTAAATTTATCACTCGTAATTATTTATATTTTATAATTAAGGGGTCTACCGATATCCAGTTTTGCCGAAATACCGATTTTTTTCCCCGAAACGAAGTTTCCGATGTGTTTACAAGTTCCAGTTCATGACCTACATATGACTCATAACAAAACGAACCGTCCTTTATAAAAATGTACAAGCATATTAGGTACTCCTTTTGAAACTTCAACCTTGACTCATAATTATTAATTCTAACCAATAGTTTAATGGCTTTTGCACACGGCCACCTTTTATGAATGAAACAATGAGAACAAAGTACAATAGTAATATGGTGAAAATGAGGCTGAAGCTTGAATGGTTGCCAATGACAACACGTCTTCACACGGTACATTTTGTTATTCCATACGAAACGAAATGTTTTAGACATCTGCGATTCTGCGTGCATCTTTGCTATTAGAGCAATTACGTTAACATAATGTTTACATGTTATCCATTTATTAGAGCAATTACGGTATACTTGGCATCGGCACTATTTACACAGTATTTCTGATTATACGAAAATCGGCCGATACCTAAACAATATCAAAGTACATGGCACACTGTATCGTGGCTGCACATATTAATACTAGGACTCTTTTGACTATTTCAATACCGGTATCGGGGTCGATATACTAATTTGTCGAGATATTGTAAATCTAAATGATAGTTTTTTTGTTTCCGTTTTTTTTGGGTCAAAATGTCACTTATTATGAAATATCGGTGACGTCAATATCGGGACCTTTACATGCTACCGATACCGATATTGCCGATATCCAGATATCGGTGCCGATATATCGGCTGGCCGATATATCGGTAGACCCCTACGTATACACTGCTGATTTAGGTCAAAGCTGCTCTCATGACATGGGTATAACATACCAGCGAGGCTGCAATCAGGCTGGTAACAACAAATATGTTATTTTAACAGGGTAAATGTAGTTCTGATCTTACGATCCTACATATACATTGTTAAAATAACTTTTTTTTTCTCATGACACATTAAGTTATAGTGAAAAGGTTCCACTCCTGATCGTGTGCCTAATAGGTTGGGTTTGTTAATTGTTTTGACCGACCTTTCACCCATTACAATTTAAAGCATCTTTTTAGAAGGTGGGGCACATGCTAAGACTGCACTTAGCACATGCCTGTTTTGTTTTGGAGGTTTTACTTGGAGCTATCAGAGTTGGGGTTATATTACAGCGAGCACTGTCACTCACTCCAAATCTGTTATGACCTTAGCTTGTGATGACAGCCAGTGTTGAACCTTTAGAGGCAGAATATCACTGACTATGTTTTCCAGGTTGAAATACATGTACATGTATTGGAAGCCGTTTTATCAAGCATTTTTACTTTACCACAGATTTTCAATTTTAGAAAAATAAATATTTTTATGTTCAATTATTCCTCTGTTGTTTTTTTACTTTTTTATCTAGTATCTAGGGATTTTATTCTTTATGTTGTATACCAATGGCGATTATTTTTATATACCCATGGGGGTTTATTTATGTATCCAGGGGGTTTATTTATATATCCAAGGGGTTTGTTTATATATCCAGTGGGGTTGTTTATATATCCAAGGGGTTTGTTTATATATCCAGGGGGGTTGTTTATATATCAAGGGGGTTTGTTTATATATCCAGGGGGTTTGTTTATATATCCAGGGGGTTTGTTTATATATCCAGGGGGATTGTTTATACATCCAGGGGGTTTGTTTATATATCCAGAAGGGGTTTGTTTATATATCCAGGGGTTTGTTTATATATCCAGGGGGGTGTTAATATATCCAGGGGGTTTGTTTATATATCCAGGGGGTTTGTTTATATATTCAGGGGACTTGTTTATATATCCAGGGGGTTTGTTTATATATCCAGGGGGTTTGTTTATATATCCAAGGGGGTTGTTTACATATCCAGTGGGTTTGTTTATTTATCCAGATATTTTATGGCTTATATATTTAGGGATTTTATTATTTATATACCAGTGGGATTATTGCTTATATATCCAATGGATCATTTTTATCATATACCCATAGAGCCATTGCTTATTTACTCGAGATTTTATTGCTTATCTCTGGAGGTTTGACTAAAGGCATTTTTTCTTCAGTCTGAGCTTTCTTTTAAATGTTTTTATGTTGGATCATTTAGTTGCAATATTGACTTTAATTTAAATTTTCTTTGATACTCTGGGCCAACATTCCCATGCCCTGAAGACCTGACCTATGGTCAATGGCCTTGACCCTGCTGACCATTGATGTGTGTACTCTCTAACAAGATTTGTATATGTTTCCTCTCTCGCAGTCCTTCGAGGACGATCCAACGGGTATGGGCACATACGTGGGCTCCTTTCCTAAAGGTTTTGGCTATGGACCAGAGGAGACGGAGATTGAAGGGGCTGCCAGTCCTGGGGAGGAAAAACCCAGAATCTTGTTAATGGGACTTAGGCGGTGAGTATTAGCAATTAACACTTGCAAGAACTTGTTTAATAAGTATCAACATATATGTCATGATGTTTCTATTGACTAAGGCCGTGAGTAATCGTGCCACTTGCATGAACTTGTTTAATAAGTATCAAGTATAAGTATTATATTTGGGTGCTGCCCTACGATGTTTTAGACCCACCGATTCAGTCACTCATCCTAAAAAATGTGCCCACGTTTCTGAATTTCTTTTATTTGTAAATATTTGTGCAGAACACTGAGTTGCCAAGTACACACTTGCAACATATGACTGTATGAAGATTTGTATGTTTAACAAAGCTACCATAGCCTCTAAAGTTTAGTTTGATTACCACTAATCCACCCAATGACTTAAGTGTATATGTAACCAGGCTATCTTATCTTATCTGTTTATAGACGCTCCTTCTATACAGAAGATTATTGCGTCCTACGCTATCTATGGTTTGTGTTTAGTCCTGCATTTTTATTAGAGATTTAAATGTTGATAAAGTGTTGGTTTTCCTGGATTCTTCAGGCAACCCATTCCACGCCCGAATTCCGGACGGGAAGAAGGAAAACTTGTATGTGTTTGTTCTTGCATACGGAATAAGAAAGGTGTTTTTATCTTTATGTCTATCTGAGGGTTGTATTAAGTAGTTATCTTTGTGTTGTATTTCTAAATTAGAATTAATTGCTTTATGTATGATTACTACTTTGTTCTTGGTTCTTCTATCCTCTAGTGTTTCAAGGTTTAATGATTTAACTAATGGTGTTATTCTTGTCAGTTTTCGAATATTCTCCAGTAATGAATCTGGCAGCTCTTTTTTGAATTTGTTCTAGTTTATCAATGTTTTCTTTGGTGGATGGGTCCCATACAGAAGATGCATATTCTAGTACAGGTCTCACCAAAGTGAGGTAGCATTTTAGTTTTATATCTCTATTACATTTGTTAAAGTTTCTTTTTATAAAGCCTAAGGTTTTGTTTGATTTTTTAATAACTTCATTGACATGGGGATTCCATGATAGTTTCTCATTTATTAAGACTCCTAAGTATTTTGCATCTTTAGTTTGGGTCAGTTCTTTTCCATGAATGTAATAATTTGAATTTATTTGTTTCTTTTTCTTTGTTACTCTTAACAGTTGACACTTTTCTGGGTGGAAAGACATACTCCAGTTAGTTTCCCATTTTATCAATTCATCTAAGTCTTTTTGTAAAATTTTGCTATCTTGTTCTGATTTAATTGTTCTATAGATTATACAATCATCAGCAAATAACCTAACTTTTGTACCTGTTGAGATGTTGTTGGGTAAATCATTTATATAAATTAAAAATAGTAAGGGACCTAGCACAGTTCCTTGTGGAACTCCTGAGTTAACCTTTATTGGTGCAGATTTAGATCCATTAATTATTACAGTTTGCTCCCTGCCCAAAATGAAGTCTTGGATCCAGTGATGTAAGGGACCTGAGATTCCAAAGTAGTTAAGTTTTTTAAGTAAACTAAGGTGGTGAACTTTGTCAAATGCTTTGGAGAAGTCTAGTAATATTGTATCTATTTGATCATTTTTGTCTAAGCCTTTTGATAGTTCATCTATTAAAGCTATTAATTGTGTTTCACATGATCTGTTTTTTCTAAAGCCGTGTTGATGTGGGCATAGGGCATTATATTTGTCAAGGTGGTTAACTATTCTACTATATATTATGTGTTCTAGTAATTTACAGGTGATACTAGTAAGTGATACAGGCCTGTAATTACCAGGGTCTGATTTATCCCCTTTCTTAAAGAGTGGAGTTACGTTAGCTAATTTCCAATCCTGGGGCACATTACCCTGGTTTAGAGAGGCTTGAAAGAGAACTAAAAGGATTGGGGACAGTTCATTGCTTATATATTGGCTATTGTATCCATCCAATGACTTAAGTGTACATGTAACCAGACTACTGTACCCACCCAATGACTTAAGTGTACATGTAACCAGGCTACTCAGTGTACTTACCACACCCAATGACTTAAGTGTACATGTAACCAGGCTACTGTATCCACCCAATGACTTAAGTGTACATGTAACCAGGCTACTGTATCCACCCAATGACTTAAGTGTACATGTAACCAGGCTACTGTATCCACCCAATGACTTAAGTGTACATGTAACCAGGCTACTGTATCCACCCAATGACTTCTAACTTCTAATCTGTTTCAGAAGTGGCAAGTCCTCTATACAGAAAGTTGTCTTCCATAAAGTCTCTCCTAATGAAACTCTTTTCCTGGAGAGCACAAATAAAATAGTGAAAGATGGTGAGTGTGACACTAATGTTCCTTTGTTAACAGATAAGTTAATTTGATGTTTATTGTATCTATCCACAGTTAACACGTAACCTTGTTTTTTTTTATCTATAGATATTTCCAATTCATCTTTCGTCCAGTTTCAAATCTGGGACATTCCTGGGCAAATAGACTTTTTTGATGCAGCCTTTGATTCAGAGGACATCTTTGGTGGATGTGGAGCCCTGATTTTTGTTATAGATGCACAGGTATGCATACAAGTAGTGTGTACATAGATGTGAACATGTACACATACAAGTAGTGTGTACATAGATGTGAACATGTACACATACAAGTGGTGTGTACATAGATGTGAACATGTACACGTACAAGTAGTGTGTACATAGATGTGAACATGTACACATACAAGTGGTGTGTACATAGATGTGAACATGTACACATACAAGTAGTGTGTACATAGATGTGAACATGTACACATACAAGTGGTGTGTACATAGATGTGAACATGTACACATACAAGTGGTGTGTACATAGATGTGAACATGTACACATACAAGTGGTGTGTACATAGATGTGAACATGTACACATACAAGTAGTGTGTACATAGATGTGAACATGTACACATACAAGTAGTGTGTACATAGATGTGAACATGTACACATACAAGTAGTGTGTACATAGATGTGAACATGTACACATACAAGTAGTGTGTACATAGATGTGAACATGTACACATACAAGTAGTGTGTACATAGATGTGAACATGTACACATACAAGTAGTGTGTACATAGATGTGAACATGTACACATACAAGTAGTGTGTACATAGATGTGAACATGTACACATACAAGTAGTGTGTACATGGGTGTGAACATGTACACATACAAGTAGTGTGTACATGGGTGTAAATGTAAACATGTACACAAACAAGTGGTCTGTAGATGGGTGTAAATGTAAACATGTACACAAAACAAGTGGTCTGTACATGGGTGTAATGTAAACATGTACACAAACAAGTGGTCTGTACATGGGTGTAAATGTAAACATGTACACAAACAAGTGGTCTGTACATGGGTGTAAATGTAAACATGTACACCAACAAGTGGTCTGTACATGGGTGTAAATGTAAACATGTACACAACAAGTGGTCTGTAGATGGGTGTAAATGTAAACATGTACAAAAACAAGTGGTCTGTACATGGGTGTAAATAATCTCTTCACTTCTTTCTTTGTACAGCTAACAGGGAAAGTATAAGATTAATCCCTACTTACAGATTTTATTGTAATTGTTATCACCTATCTGCCTACTATAGTCATCTGATGGGCAGTTCTTGTTCAGGTTGACAAGGGATATCAACCCTGTAATGCCACAACAACTAACTTTTCATAAACAGCAGCCACACCAAGAGCTGCAATTTAAAAGATAAATCTATTGTCTTTTGTAGACGGAAAGATGCCATAAATAAGCAGCAATATCTGCATTTCTTTTTCAATATTTAAAATAAAACAGCTACAATCTCACAATATAAATTTTAAAAACCCGTAAAAAAGCAAGTTTTTGACTATAAATCCTTTATGTACGAGACGTAACTAAACGAATGTTCATTATAATACGCAGCGCAAGACCATCCAAAAATACAAAATTGCAGTTGTGTCGTAAAACATGTTTAATATAATGCGCACCGATCAGGAATATGTTTATAAAAAGTGTTGTCAATAAAATACGCACCTTATTGCACGACAGAAAGGTCGTTCAATATAATACGCACCGCGACACTCTATCTCAAAAAATAACATGATACATAGGAATAAATAAAATTATCTAAAAAATCAATAATTTAATTACGGTACATGCGATCGATCTGAAATTTTGATACATTGTTTTTTTACCATCTGTACGAAACTGCCTTCAAAATTTCAGCTCGCTAGCTTACGAAGAAGTGGGTTAAAAATCGATCCAAAGTTTTGGCGACAAGCAAACACTCAACCAAACAGAAACGGCGAGTTAATATAAAGGATTTTTTTTAAAAACCCGTAAAAAAACAAGTTTTTGACTATAAATCCTCTATGTATGAGAAGTAACTAAATGAATGTTCATTATAATACGCAGCGCAAGATCATCCAAAAATACAAAATTGCAGTTGTGTCATAAAACGTATTTAATATAATGCGCACCGATCAGGAATAAGTTTATAAAAAGTGTTGTCAATAAAATACGCACCTTATTGCGCAACAGGAAAGGTCGTTCAATATAACACGTACCGCGACAATATAGCAAAAAAATTTAACATGATACATTGAGATAAAATAATCTAAAAATTCAATAATTTAATTACGGTACATGCGATCGATCTGAAATTTTGATACACTGTTTTTATCATTGGTACAAAACTGCCTGCAAAATTTCAGCTCGCTAGCTTACGAGAAAGTGTGTTAAAAATCGATCCAAAGTTTTGGCGACAAGGGCGCAAGCAAGCAAGCAGACACCACGAGTTAATATAAAGGATTTAAATACCAGATTTATGTGTATAAACACAAGGCTCATTGACAAACTACAATACCATCTCTCACTAAACATCTAAGCAAATCACCTGTTTAGAATTGTTTCCCTTTTTTGCAAACCCCATGACAAGACTTTCAAAGCAATTAGCAACTCACATTCCACATTATTTAACCAGATCACAACAGTAAGAAATACATCACTTTGTCATCCAGAAATCTTAAACTGAAGACAAAATATAGAAAACAAATTGTCTCTGTGTGCAGGATGACTACATGGAGGCTCTGTCCAGGCTACAGATGGTGGTGACCAGAGCCCACAAAATCAATGAGAACATCAAGTTTGAGGTCTTCATCCACAAGGTTGATGGACTCTCTGATGATAATAAGATTGAGACCCAGAGGGACATCTTACAGAGAGCGACTGATGAGCTGGCGGATGCTGGAATGGATAATATCAGGCTCAGGTACTTTGTTACAACAATTTTTTATGGATAATATCAGACTCAGGTACTTTGTTATAACAATTTTTGAGGGATAATATCAGACTCAGTTACTTTGTTATAACAATTTTAGGAAATTTTTTACATTGAAAGAATTATTTATGAAATTATGACCCCCTTTCCAGTCCATGACGGGACTATGGGGCAAGTGAAGTAGCATTCACAAGTTTTTAGCCACCATTAACGAGCAGGGGAATGTGTGGCCAGCACAATGCCCAGGGGCCTGCCAGTACCCGGGCTCAAACCCGCGACTCGGGATCTGCCTCGGATCGATAGTCCAGTGCGCTACCACTTAGACCATCGCGCCCCCCATGAAAGAATAATATAAAAACAAATTTTTAAAGTTGAAGGGACATTTTTTTTACTTGAATGAGCTGTGTGTAAGGAAGGATGCACTCAGTATTATAACATATTACAATGACACTACACGCCCCGCGGCGTAGCATACGCCGCAGACTTGCTCATGGAGAGTGCAAAGAAAGTGGAGAAGGAACTGACACAAACTACAGCACGAAGAAATCAAAACAACGCGAGTGAACGTGGGTTTGGGGGGGAGTGTCTGCCAACTCATTGTTGGTTTTCGAGACATTTGCAGCCGAAATTCGGTACACCCCTAACTTCTATGAAGTCAGCTGTAAAACGATAATCTGTTTAAAATCGGAGTTACATAATCGATAATTGGTTTTCCAAATAAAAAAACAAAAAAAACCACGCAATTAACAACCCTAAATATGACTAACCCTCGCTAGGGTCGCCAATCAGTTTATGTTTAAGGGATGGTAATATTAAATGGGAGGTGGGTAACAACAACCTCAGTGTACATGTCTTCACGTTTACTGGTTATTTTTTATTTACTTGGTGCTGCTTTTTGTGTCTGTACTCTCAAACCCCCCCCCACCACCAACCGTTCTTTGCACTGTCTATGATGAGCAAGTCTGCGGCGTATGCTTTGCAATAAAGGGGTAAAAAGAACGGGCACAGACATTTTTAAAATTTTTTAAAAATTAATGTATTTGCTGGGGCTTGATCCCAGGACCTTGCCGCATGAGGCGGACGTGATAACCAGTACACTACGAATCTCACGTCCTTCTGTGAAGGAACAATGCAAGTGAAACGCAAGGACCATTGTTGGTAACCCCTCCACTACCTTCGCTTTCCAACCGTTCTAGACGCACTGTGGCGTAGCTTACGCCGCAGACTTGCTCATAGATAGTGCAAGAAAAAAAGGGTAGTGGCAGAACGGACACAAACAGTAGCACGAACAAATGGGAACAATGCGAGTGAACGTTGGGGGACCACAGAAGCATTTTTGGTAAGTATTTCGGACATCGCCACAATATATAAACAAATATTACAGCCATGAAGCCAAGTTGGAGAGCAACAACGTCGTCCATGAACGAAATATGCGACCAATAGAAACAGACAGGTACCTGGTGAAGGAATTGATATAACATTGAACTAAGCTTTTTTCCGTGACATGCGAAGCGGTGTTTATGTTTGCTAAGAAAGGGGGGAAAAGAACAGGCATTAGCGTTTAATTTTTAAAAATTAAAAAAAAACATATGTTGCCGCTTGGGCTTGAACCTAAGACCTTCCGCATGTCAGGCGGATGTAATAACCAATACACTACGAAATACATACACACTGTGCAGGAACATCAAAAGTGAATGTAAAAAACATTGCTGGTCTCAAGACATGCCCCAACCCACCACTACCTTGGTTGCCAAACGTTAACTGTGTTTAGTTGACCCCAGCGAGGGTCATTCGTCATGCTCGGATGCACATACTTGCAGCTTGCCTCCCATGGTCCTACCATGAAGAGAATTATATATATAGATGTGTTAAAGTATTCGGCTTGCAAGTTGTAAGCTGTTTTGGAAAAATCAGAGAGTGGACAATTATTTTCTATTTTATAAGTTAGCATTTTTTGTGTAAAGTAATTTAACAAAAATCAGTTCAATCTGAATGCTAGTGCATAACCCGTGGACATAGAAGCAACATTACAACCTCACATTATGAACAATAAACTTGTTAAAAACTATATTCACTATAGTTGTATTCCTTGTATTCACTGTGGTTGTATACCTTGTATTCACTATGGTTTTATTCCTTGTATTCACTATGGTTGTATACCTTGTATTCACTATGGATGTATTCCTTGTATTCACTATGGTTGTATTCCTTGTATTCACTATGGATGTATTCCTTTTATTCACTATGGATGTATTCCTTGTATTCACTATGGTTGTATTCCTTGTATTCACTATGGTTTTATTCCTTGTATTCACTATGGATGTATTCCTTGTATTCACTATGGATGTATTCCTTGTATTCACTATGGTTGTATTCCTTGTATTCACTATGGATGTATTCCTTGTATTCACTATGGTTGTATTCCTTGTATTCACTATGGTTGTATTCCTTGTATTCACTATGGTTTTATTCCTTGTATTCACTATGGATGTATTCCTTGTATTCACTATGGTTTTATTCCTTGTATTCACTATGGATGTATTCCTTGTATTCCCTAGGGTTTTATTCCTTGTATTCACTATAGATGTATTCCTTGTATTCACTATGGTTTTATTCCTTGTATTCACTATGGATGTATTCCTTGTATTCACTATGGATGTATTCCTTGTATTCACTATGGTTGTATTCCTTGTATTCACTATGGTTGTATTTCTTGTATTCACTATGGTTGTATTTCTTGTATTCACTATGGTTGTATTCCTATTCAGCAGTTGTTTCAACTTCTCTGTTTAATCCATTTTATTCCTTACTCTTATTTAAATTCATAATTTATTAATTATGTTTGAAGTTAACAAAATATGCTGCTGAAAAACTCAAACATTGCCTTATTTTGTGACCTTCGTGGCTCTAAACTGATTTGTTTTTTTATTTTGTTCCTTTCAGTTTTCATCTGACAAGTATTTACGACCACTCCATATTTGAAGCCTTCAGCAAAGTTGTGCAAAAATTAATACCTCAGCTTGCAATATTGGAAAATTTATTAGACATTGTTATTTCAGTAAGTACTTGTTGTTTAAGTAAAAAAAGTAAAGAGCAAAATTATCAAAAAGTAATTAAGAATACATATGTTATTTGCTAGTTATTTGTTAGTTGAATGAGCTGCTATGTACCACACCCCGAGAAAAAAAAAGGTAAAAGATCCAATTATTAAAGGATAAATAAGAATTGTTTTGTCTTTCAGCCAGTTTGAACAAAAGCGGTGGAAAGTTATTCCATGTTAATCCATGTTTTTTTATGTTGCTTAATTTCAGAATTCAAAAATTGAGAAAGCATTTCTCTTTGATGTTGTTAGTAAAATCTACATTGCCACAGACAGCTCCCCAGTCGATATGCAGTGTTATGAGTTGTGCTGTGACATGATTGATGTTGTCATTGATATGTCATGTATATATGGGTGAGTAGATGTTAATATTGTCATTGATATGTCATGTATATATGCGCGAGTAGATGTTAATAAACCTCATTTTCATTTATGATTTTTGCATATAATTGAACTGCCATAATCGTAATTCATCAAATATCATAGTGCTTTGATGCTTCTGCCATCAGTTGTAAAGCTAATGGGGACTTAGTGGTTATTAGTTAATTATTTCAAAGTTTTAAGTAAGTGTCATATAATTTAAGGTCACGTATTACACAGATTTATTTACTCTTGTGTATTTTACAACTATTTACTTTTTTAGATTAAAATTATTAAAAAAAACATGTTAAAGTCAATTTTAGCTCTTTTTCACATCCAGCAGTGTATTACAAATTTACATCCATATTTAGTGTTCCTTAGAAGTGTACTTGTGCATTAGTGTACATAGTAGGGATAAAGGGGTAGTGCTTAATATGTTTAAAGTTTAAAAATCACAAACAATTTATAATGATGAGGAATGTCATCACTTTGATGCTTTCACAATAACTTATTCAAAGTACTTCCTTCTGCTGCTTATTAAATCTAGTACTTCATATGCTGCTTATTATATCTATTACTTCATATGCTGCTTATTTATATCTAATGATCTAAATCAAAATCTAAACTTGCTGTCTGGATCTATTGAGAATGTATTTGAGAAATGTAGTTCTTTCCCTGAAAGCAAAAAAAAATTTAAAAGCTTTTTGCTTAGTGTATTTAAAAAAAATAAAAATCACCCAGCAGTTGTATAGTTTTAAAAACCCTATAAGATTATAATAAACATTTTCTGATAGTAAAATCAGGTTCTTAGGCAAATCAGCGTTCAGCAGAGTTAAATATTTTGACTCATATGAGGCCTTCACAATTAACTTATTTCTTCACTCAATTTAAAATAATTTTAATTTATTGGATTAAATTGCATTTGAAATATATATAATATATAGAGATCAGTTTTAAAATATATATAATATATAGAGATCAGTTTTTAAAATATATATAATATATAGAGATCAGTTTTTAAAATATATATAATATATAGATATCAGTTTTTAAAATATAAATAATTATAGAGATCAGTTTTTAAAATATATATAATATATAGAGATCAGTTTTAAAATATATATAATATATAGATATCAGTTTTTAAAATATAAATAATTATAGAGATCAGTTTTTAAAATATATATAATATATAGAGATCAGTTTTAAAATATATATATAATATATAGAGATCAGTTTTTAAAATATATATAATATATAGATATCAGTTTTTAAAATATAAATAATTATAGAGATCAGTTTTTAAAATATATATAATATATAGAGATCAGTTTTAAAATATATATAATATATAGAGATCAGTTTTTAAAATATATAAAATAATAATATATAGAGATCAGTTTTTAAAATATATATAGTATATAGAGATCAGTTTTTAAAATATATATAATATATAGAGATCAGTTTTTAAAATATATATAATATATAGAGATCAGTTTTTAAAATATATATAATATATAGAGATCAGTTTTTAAAATATATATAATATATAGAGATCAGTTTTTAAAATATATATAATATATAGAGATCAGTTTTTAAAATATATGTAATATATAGAGATCAGTTTTTAAAATATATATAATATATAGAGATCAGTTTTTAAAATATATATAATATATAGAGATCAGTTTTTAAAATATATATAATATATAGAGATCAGTTTTTAAAATATATATAATGTATAGAGATCAGTTTTTAAAATATATATAATGTATAGAGATCAGTTTTTAAAATATATATAATGTATAGAGATCAGTTTTTAAAATATATATAATGTATAGAGATCAGTTTTTAAAATATATATAATATATAGAGATCAGTTTTTAAAATATATATAATATATAGAGATCAGTTTTTAAAATATATATAATATATAGAGATCAGTTTTTAAAATATATATAATATATAGAGATCAGTTTTTAAAATATATAATATATAGAGATCAGTTTTTAAAATATATATAATATATAGAGATCAGTTTTTAAAATATAAATAATTATAGAGATCAGTTTTTAAAATATATATAATATATAGAGATCAGTTTTTAAAATATATATAATATATAGATATCAGTTTTTAAAATATAAATAATTATAGAGATCAGTTTTTAAAATATATATAATATATAGAGATCAGTTTTAAAATATATATAATATATAGATATCAGTTTTTAAAATATAAATAATTATAGAGATCAGTTTTTAAAATATATATAATATATAGAGATCAGTTTTAAAATATATATATAATATATAGAGATCAGTTTTTAAAATATATATAATATATAGATATCAGTTTTTTAAAATATAAATAATTATAGAGATCAGTTTTTAAAATATATATAATATATAGAGATCAGTTTTTAAAATATATATAATATATAGAGATCAGTTTTTAAAATATATAAATAATAATATATAGAGATCAGTTTTTAAAATATATATAGTATATAGAGATCAGTTTTTAAAATATATATAATATATAGAGATCAGTTTTTAAAATATATATAATATATAGAGATCAGTTTTAAAATATATATAATATATAGAGATCAGTTTTTAAAATTTATATAATATATAGAGATCAGTTTTTAAAATATATATAATATATAGAGATCAGTTTTTAAAATATATGTAATATATAGAGATCAGTTTTTAAAATATATATAATATATAGAGATCAGTTTTTAAAATATATATAATATATAGAGATCAGTTTTTAAAATATATATAATATATAGAGATCAGTTTTTAAAATATATATAATGTATAGAGATCAGTTTTTAAAATATATATAATGTATAGAGATCAGTTTTTAAAATATATATAATGTATAGAGATCAGTTTTTAAAATATATATAATGTATAGAGATCAGTTTTTAAAATATATATAATATATAGAGATCAGTTTTTAAAATATATATAATATATAGAGATCAGTTTTAAAAATATATAATATATAGAGATCAGTTTTAAAAATATATATATAGAGATCAGTTTTTAAAATATATAATATATAGAGAGCAGTTTTTAAAATATATATAATATATAGAGATCAGTTTTTTTTAAATGACTTTTCTGATAAAAATACTTCAACATTGCTTTTTTAAAATTAAAAAAATCATGGGTTTGGAAAGAGGGGGGGGGAGTGGAGCCTCGTATTACCACTTGGTACAGGCCATATCCTTTACACTACGATCAGTGATAATGGTTTGATATTTACTAGGCTATTTCTTTTGTTTTATTGACCATTACCATGCAGTGATGAGCAACTTTGAGATACTCGAGTTTATACAGCAAAACAAAATGATACTATTTTGGGAGTTCCAGTGTAAAGTGGTCTGATATGATACTATTTTGGGAGTTCCAGTGTAAAGTGCTCTGATATGATACTATTTTAGTAGTTCCAGTGTAAAATGCTCTGATATGATACTATTTTGGGAGTTCCAGTGTAAAATGCTCTGATATGATACTATTTTAGTACTTCCAGTGTAAAGTGCTCTGATATGATACTATTTTGGGAGTTCCAGTGTAAAATGCTCTGATATGATACTATTTTAGTAGTTCCAGTTTAAAGTGCTCTGATATGATACTGATATGATACTATTTTAGTAGTTCCAGTGCAAAGTGCTCTGATATGATACTATTTTGGGAGTTCCAGTGTAAAGTGCTCTGATATGATACTATTTTGGGAGTTCCAGTGTAAAGTGCTCTGATATGATACTATTTTAGTAGTTCCAGTGTAAAGTGCTCTGAAAAGATCTAATTTTTGGGCCTCTATAGTTACACCTGAAATGATATAAGCTCTGACAGTTTTCAATATTTATTCCCTCGAGCACAGTCTTAAGCTGATCAAAAATAATTCCATAAACTTATTTACTCACAGCGTACGGGACTTCTTGTTCTCACGGTAACATTTTTAGTCTCCTAATCCTTAGTTTCCCATCTTTCATCCATTTGTATCTTCACAAACCTATTTATGGCAAAAATATTAATATACAGGGAATTCATAGAGAGTTTGGGAATATAGCTATGTATTTTGATATTACTTTTATGGGTTGTTGTTTTTTTTCCCATACTCCCTTCCCCCTTTCAAATTTACTCTTTTATTGGGCAACATTTGGAACGAGTAATTTTTCTTCTCCTCATATATTAATCATCATATTATATTTTTAACAAGTTATAGAGGTTAAGGCTTTGATCTTGAGTTGTGCATTCATTTTTGTCAAACATCACGTAAAAATAGATTAGCTATGCTTCAAAGTTAAAACTCATTTCAAATTTAAAGTGATTTATCTACCAAAGGCATTTCATGACATTCTCGATTTGACGTAATTTCATTTCATTAAATTTGGATGTCAGAAGGTATAAACCATTTAAATTTTTCAAGTTTCAAACCTCTTATGATATGATGAACTCTTAGGTCATCCCCAATACAGGGTCATATCTAGGGAGGGTCAGAACTAAGGAATGTGTTCTAGGAACCATTACAAGTGTTCAGAAAATTGTATATCTCCCTCATCACCTGCACCACCCTCCGCATTGAATGGACTGGACGGTCTTCCAACCACTACAAATATATACCTTGTACCTGAGTCTTCCAACCACTACAAATATATATACCTTGTACCTGAGTCTTCCAACCACTACAAATATATATACCTTGTACCTGAGTCTTCCAACCACTACAAATATATACCTTGTACCTGAGTCTTCCAACCACTACAAATATATATATACCTTGTACCTGAGTCTTCCAACCACTACAAATATACCTTGTACCTGAGTCCTCCAACCACTACACTACAAATATACCTTGTACCTGAGTCTTTCAACCACTACAAATATACCTTGATTTCTTCCCTGAACAAATAAATTTAGAATAGGACTGCGATAAAGCTTTTAAATAAAATACAAAATTTATTGTTTTCATTACACACTTTGTTTGTGTATATATATTTTTTTTATCTGAACAAATGAAACAACTGATTATAAATATGAAGATTATCTTTAACAGAATAAAGAAAACTTACTTCAATTTTTTTTTCTATTTTCATGTCATAGATGTTTTTTTAAATATTTTTACAAAAATTAACTAAAAAAATTGTATTCAACAAACTTTAAAAAATTTGAATAATTAACTCTTGTCAATTAATAAGTCAGAAACTTACTAATCATTTGGTTCAATAAAATTACAATGTATACATTTATCAATCCATTAAATGATATTATGATACTTCCTAACACAGTGCTAGAGATGACGGTGCTTTTGACAATGAATCTGCTGCCTTCATAAAACTCAACTCCAGCACCGTCTTGTTCCTTAGGGAAGTGAACAGGCACTTGGCTCTATTGTGTATCCTCCGTGAAGATGGCTGTGAAAATAGAGGTGCGTCATTCCCCTTTCTCTTCTGAGCTTAGTAGATAGAATACGTGGTCATGCCAACTTAACATAAGAATTGGCTTCATTTACTTCAATGTACATAATTATTGACATTACTCAGTAACATCATTGAGTTAAATCATTTAAACTAAGACAATATAGAATTTTAAAAATTGTTGTTATTCTTTTAAAATAAAGCTAAAATATTTACAAACTAAGAGTTAGGAAGAGTTATTACAGATAAAACTTAAGTTCAAAGTCAAGTAAAATTTCTGAACTAACAAATTCTTTAAATAGCTGATCTGAAGTCATACAATAATAACTGGTGAATCAATGAAAACATCTGACTTGTTAACATGTGATTAATTAATCATGTCTCTCACCAGCTTTCAAACCTTTTATTTCATATACTTCCAGGCATCATTGAATATAACTTTAAGTGTTTCCGCACTGCCATCCAAGAAGTATTTGTTGCCCGCAACAAGCAGGCCAACAAGAGCACTGGACATCCACAGATGGACCATTTAGTAAACAGTCAGATTGACGGAACACTTAACTCTGCAATATCCTGCCAAAGCAATGGAATGCTGGGAGCTGCCAGCGGTCATTCATTTCTAAATGGCTCAGTGCGTCAGGTTGATGATGATGATGATGATTAAGCCTGAGTAGCTGGTCCTCTGTGTTGAGAGCTTCGACACACACGGTGAATGGGAACTTTTGTTGCAGTGAGCTGTAGCCACGGTGAACAAGATGGGGTTATATTTTAGGCAAAACCAAAATTCCATCAATTTGAAATCATCTCTTGCAAGAAGTGGGGAACATGAAATTTGCCATTTTTGTTCTGAGCATGTTTGTTTCTGCTGATAACAAAACTGAAGCATGAAGAGTTTTCAGTCAAATCATTTTTTTGACAAATTAGACCAGGTTATTTAGGTTGCATTAAAAAAACAAAAACATGTCTCTCGTTATTAGATATTGTTGATGCTGATATTAGTTTCAACAGCTTTGAGAAGTTTCAATGGATTTAGTCATCACCTGTTTCAAATAATTGAATTGTTTAAGATGAACACCTCAATCCTCTGTGAAAAAAACCCTAAACATTTTGAGCTATTTGTAACAAATACAATTATCAATTAAACAGTTAGTGGCTGATAATGAAAATAGTTATAAAAGAGAGACTCAATGTCCATATGAAACAACATGGACTTGGCACACCAGCCTTACAAACAACGAACATATTAAACCTAAAGTTGGAACAAATCCCATCTTTGTTAAAATAAACCCGTTACCTCCAAAGCTACTGGAAAACATTTCTCGTCAAATTTTTAAAAAATCACATTTCATTTATCTTAATAAAAGTTAGATTAAAAGTTAAACTTTAATTGTATGAAATACAACAATTTATAATGGTTCAATTGATCACAACACCTAGAAATACTGGGGCAGCTTGTACTGGTAAAAGGTTTGAAGTACATGACTCTATAGTAATGTGTGATACAACATTAAAAAATGTGAGAAGACTTATGTTACTCAATGGAGCTGGGGATAACGTAATATGCATATGGTAGATAAAAGGCTTATTTATTTATTAAGGTCAGACGTCAGATTTGTCAATCTCATCTCTTATGTGACTGTTTTATGTAAAGTATGTCAATGACATTTGAAAGCAAATCTAAACAAATCAACAAACCACAACATTATATCTCTAGTATTTTAAAAATAATTATTAAAAAATATTTTAGAGCTTGAATATTAGTTGAAAGTGAACTTTTTTGTTAAAATAATTTATTTAAACTGTTCTTTTTCTTCTCTCATCCTTTCCTTTATTATTTATTGTCTCATTAGTTCTTGGGTTCTAGCCAAATTGGTGTACCAAAAAGTGCCATGTGCAGTAAATGCAGTCAACAAGTTAATTGATTTGTTTTGGAAGCCCAACTTGATGCTCATGAATAAATTTAGAGTAAATAGTCTCCCCTTCTGGTGTGTTATTAGTTTATGTCAAAACTACAGTCACTTTATGTGGGCACTTCAAGGAAAATTTAACAGCTTCAGTAATGGCTCCCACACCTGCTAATATTTCACTTGACACTGCCCGTCTGTGTGAGAGATCAAAAATAAAGCTTGCCTGTGCCACATTATAATTTCCAAAATGCAACACGAAAACAATAGTATTGTGTTTTATGTTTTGAGTGTTTCTTCTTCCCCTTGTAAAGCATTTCAATTTAGGTTTGTTATACTCAAACTTTTCAGCTCAATTATGTTTTTAACGATTGCTTCACACTCTTAAGGGCCAAGACTTGTTCATATAAGAATGTATGGGTTATAGTTATAAAAATGCATTGTTGTGGTGGTATATAGAAATAGCTGCAAATAGGTGAATGAGGCTAAAACACTTGTGTGTGGGAACTTTGGTTTCAGAAGTCTTAACTTTGACATATGAGGCAGCTCACTTGTAATGCAATATCACACATCTATGGTTAAATTGTTTAACATGTTTCTCTGCTCCTAGCCCGGAGTCAACTAGAGATCAACATATAAGTTCTGACCCTTCGTTTGTGTACATCCTTTGTTGACATGTGATGAGGGTGTGCGGTTGTTTTTGAGGGGCATTGAAGACAAATGATTATAGGGCATTCAGAACATGTTAATTTGCTAAGGAAGAAACCAAATGCTGAAAAGGTATGTCTGTACACAAGACAATTTTTTTTTAAAAATGTGATTGAATGCGACACCTCTTTTAGTGTCAACTCATCGACATGAAATAACAGATAGATAGATGTGCCATTTTTCATTGTGCATCTTTTTCATAGATTAAAATATCATTTTAGCTCCAGCAGCTACAAATATGTTGTTTACCACTGTATATGGGTGTATTTGAATGGTGCTGTTAACTGTGAATTTATTATAAAGATGTTTCTTGAACATTTTCTGGACGAGTTATAACAATTTTCCCCAATGCCATATAGTCCTCAAACTTTTGAATTGTCAACTCATGTCCTTTAAATACTGATATTTGAGACTTTGATTATATGCCATTCTCTGTTTGCTGATTCTCTAATACTGATCTTACTTGGTGTGTCTTGTATATTGTTTTTCTGAACAGAATTTGATTATGCTAAATAATTTGATTATTTTGTGCTAACTTAACTGCAGAATAAATACAATTAAAAGTATTGTGTGGATGTCTAATAAGTGAATTGTTGCAAGATATTAATGATTTTCTTTTGTACAAACATCAAATGGACTGAAGGTAAAAACATACGTTGGTCAGAGGTCATGGACTAAGAACTCTTGTTTGTCATAAAACATGCACCATGCATAAAAGTTGATTTATTAATGCATTTAATTTTTGGCACATAATGTCATTAGTTAATTTTTTTTATACTAAAAGTTTGCCCCTATTACTTAAAATAAATTTTAAGTCATGTACCCGGTACTAATTCACATGTTTAACATAAAAAAATTATATATTAATGATTAGAAAAAAATAACTTGTTGTAATTTACAAAGCTTGATTTGGCAAAAACAATGAGACATCTGTTTATTTAAATCCAAACAGCACCTGGCCTGCTCCTGTAGTGTAAAGTTAAAATTCAATGTTTGTGTGAAATAGAAACCTGGCCCATAACTAGAGCTGTGCATTTTTAGTTCAAGCTGTTTTTTTGTTGTTGTTTTGTTTATGTTATTGCTGAGATACTTATAGCCAAATTTTGTCATTGCATTAATCCCAATACTTTAGATTTAGTCATATGAAATATTGAGATTATATTTTCCGAGGGCTATGTTTATGCTGCATTTGTTGACTTTTCTTTCACACAATTTTACTTCATAATTACTGCACATTCTCTTCTTTAGTTCAAGTTAATTGCATCAAACAGATATATATGTTTTTCATTATGAAATAAAATGCAACAGTATAAGTGGTCTTGGGTGCTCTCACAAGATATATTATTTATTAAATGACAGGTTCATTGAATCATTATCCCTCTATTGATTTTGTTCCCCTTATAACTTAATATCAATCTTCTAAAGTTGTCCTGGGTGTGAAAATGAAGGTATCATGAATTTATTTAATTTGTATCGCCTGCTTTGACCAATCTAGTTGCACAAAGTTAAGAGGGAAGAGTATACAAGCATTGTTATTTTTAGCTTTTGTTTTGTGCTTCTGAAGAGGCATTGCATTTGTTTAGTATCATTAAAATTCACTCTAATGATTTTTTTTCCTATCTTATGCACACTCCTTAATAAGTTAGAGATTTTCCCAGAATTTTAACAAATTCCTCATTCACCCCAGCATTTGTTCCCAGAGACAAGGTCAAGAAACTTGTCCCAGACATTTGTACCAAGCGGGAACCAGCATGTACCATAGCAACAAATCCCTTGTTGTTAATGTTTTGTCTATTTTACTATTACATATTACACCATGTTCTGAAATTGTTCTATTTCACCAATGAAGGCATAGTGCAGTGGAGTCCTGTTTTGATCTACAGGCTTATGCTGTGTGAATCAACCCTACATAACTACTGCAAACCGGTAATCAGACTGACTGCTTTAAAAAATGTTTTCTATATTGCATGTGTGAGCATTTATGATAAAGAATATGTAAAATGCATCAATTACATTAAAATTATGATTGAATAAAATAACTTTGCTTTATGTTTGGTTATTTTAAGCAATTAAATATGGATTGTAAAGTTGGGAGACTTATTAACAAATTTTTTCCCTAATTTAAAATAAAATAGAAATGTACAAGCAATGATATTAAATTATAATGAACTCTTTTTAATGTTTCTGTCTCGATGGTTGAGAGTATGATATGGTAAAATGTTTTTAGTTTTTTTTATAATTGAGTAGAAGTTAAAGTATAATGCAGTTAAATTTGATGCAGAGGTCAGAAAAATATTGAATGGTATAAATGAGGCTTGCCACCATTTTGATCAAAGACTTTTCTTTATGTGAGAGACCTTCCCATGATATTTTATTTTGGCCAGTTTATTGGGTGACCAAGATCAATTTTTTTTATAAATATATAATTCACAATTTTTATTTTAGTTTAGCTGGTGTGCAATTGAATGAAAAAAAAGTATTTAAACACTTTAGCACAGTATCATTTAATTTATTAAAAATATTTGTAATTTCGATAATTACAAAATCACTAAGAATGAGAGGTAGTTGCTTGCATTTAAGATATTTCAGTGTCACCTCATTTTCAGTTGGCCATGGTCTAGTTAATATTCATGTTTCAGTCTTTGCTGCTTATTGAGTAATACATGGTATGTCAGCCAACTTGAGTACAGGCAATAGTAAATGTGCCAGGATGTCTTCCTCATAGTTTTTTTTTAAAAGGTGGTTGTTAAATAAGACATTTTGAATTTTTATTTTGCTTTCCTTTACTATTTTTCTTAGAACCAAATAATCTAATGGGTCCTCCCCTTGTACTTCCAACTGGTCCTGGTGCTGTGCTACACTTCAAGTCTTGTTCATTTTCTTTGTCCACTGTTAACATTCTTGCTATTAATGCCTTGATGACAGAAATAAAAATATAGATTTATGATACATTAGTTCATAAAATATCATAGGTTTAAGCCACTTGGCTATTCTTTATTTATTTTCATATACAAATGTAAAAATATCCTTTTTTCTACACGACTGAACACAGATAACTTCACATTATGCCAAGGGACATTGTCCTACAAATACAACTGTTTTTATTTGTTGGAATGAATTAATATCCCCACCTATTTCTAAAGATAGCTTAATGAATGCACATACGAACCTGGAACGCGTTCATAATATTGATATCAGCCCTGGCACTTGTCTCGAAGAAAGAGCAGTTTCTTTCACTTGCTAACTTGGCGCCTTCTTCTCTACTTACCTGTCTGTAAGATTCACCTACGTCGGCCTTGTTTCCAATAACCAACTGGTAAAAAGTTCATTTTGAAATAGATCTGTTACACACACAAAAATTCTAGCACTTTTTAAAGTAGCGAAAGTGTATTCTTTAAATGCATAAATGGCAAAAAATGTTTTGATAAGGATACATGACAGTTTGTCTTCAAATATGTGGGAAAAAATTCAAGAAGGGACTGTGTGATCTTTCAATGGGATGAAAGTGAATTCAACTAAAGCCATCCCACATCCCCCCCCCCACCCAACATTTGCCTGTATCTTGACTCACACTGTAAACTAGAGCAGACCATACGTACAAGCACTCTGTCTGGTACTGTGAGTTGTTCTATTTGATCTAACCAAGTGGGAATTTGATCAAAGGTTTGTTTTTTAGTGATGTCATACATAAGGATAACACCTTTGGTGCCCCTGTAGTAGGAGTTGGTGATTGTGCGAAATCGCTCCTGACCAGCTGTGTCCCATACCTGCAAAAGTAGAAGTTTTCATGTCATCAAAGGGTGAAATTTGCACTACATCCTCCCTAACCCTACCATTCAACACAAAAAAAGTAGATATAACATAGGTTAGAAATTAGATTGCATAATTTTAAATATGTATCTGTTTTGATGTTTGTTTTCTTTTGATAGGTTTTTAATTTAAAAAAAAAGGCTTTAAATGTGTAAAGGCATTAAATGTGTAAAGACATTAAATGTGTAATGGCATTAAATGTGTAAAGGCATTAAATGTGTAAGGGCATTAAATGTGTAAAGGCATTAAATGTGTAAATACTCTTATTATATTAATGGAGGTCATCTGAAAAGGTACTTTGAGTAAGGTGGATTTCTGCATTAGCATGATCATAATTAAAGGAAGGGAAATTATGATGCGGAAAATAGATGATATTTTTTAATTAATTTGTTTTAAAAGTCCTCCTATGAAAATTTGTACCTGCAATTTGACAATCTCACCATTCTCAGTTTCAAAAGATTTAGTACAAAAGTCTACACCTATTGTAGGCAGGTAATCCTCACTAAATGTTTGTTCAATGAATCTGAAAAAAAAATCTTATAATGTATTCGTTGAAACATAGAGAAGTGGCTATCATTTATAAGAGATAAGATACCTTTTATTCAAGCTCACACTAAATTTATTGATCATTTTTACTACTATATATATTTGAGAGGGGGGAGGGGTCGGCACATGCTCCTGTAGTATTAAAGAGGATACTCAACTAGTCAAAGGGGCTAATGAATGATGGTAGTATTATTTTATTATAAACTATATGTTGAGAGGAGGCAGTAGATTATTTCAGTCTCTATATTTGTAGGAATGAGCAGCTCTTTTATTGCATTCTTGCTGTTAAATTGTCAGCCAGAATTGTCTGTCGTGGCCTCGTCTGCTTTTAGGAAGAGATCGAGTCAATCAATTAATAGAAACTATAAACTATTCCATCCTCCTGTCTACATTTGTATAAATTTCATCAAATAAAGCACTTTACAAGTAATTTAAAGATGTAGTCAGGCTCACCTTTTCAGAAAACACGTTTTTCCAACGCTCTCATTACCGACAATGATGACTTTAAACAAATGTGTAAAATTAACCGTCTCATTTGAAGATGCCCTTACTGCCTTTAATTCACCACCCATGATTATTGATATTTTTATTTTTTAAAGTGGTTATTGCTTTATATTTCACTAGAACTATACCATAATTTATATTTGATCTGCATCAATTAGTATTTACAAGTACTATTTCAAATAAATTATTATAAGGAAGACGTCTGCTGTTGCCAAGAGAAGGTAAACAAACGAGAAATTACTCTTAAAATGTTGACCTATTTTCATAACCCGGAAACATTTCACTGTTACAAGGTTACTTCCTTTTAAATAGTCGTCGTGGTTTGGAAACACGAAAGTTTCACATGTGAGAAATAAAATACTTTAAAAAGTTATAAACATTAATTTTAAATGTTCAGACCCAAAGAATTCTTTTGCAAATAATCTACATCTAAATTTAACATACTTATTTTGAAGTCTTAACTAGTTCTCAGTTAGCTTTATAATTGTAATCTTAAGTTTGTCAAGCAGAAAATTAAGACTAAACTTAGCTAAGTTAGTTAAGACAAGACTTAAGACTCAGTAAGACTGAAGTGAAGTGATAGTGACTAAGTCTAAGAATAATAATTAAGTACTTTCTACTTTCGTTATTACGGTAGAAGAAAAGTATAATATGAATTAAGAACGGGAAAGAGGTAGTCTAAGTACCCTAATCCACTCCAACGTCAACGTTGTTATTATTTTTAAAAAAACGGGGTTGACGTTCTATTATATTAATGTTAATGGTTTTGGTAATCTACCACTAAGTCCACTACCACTCACATAAGTCATAACATAAGGCGTAAGCTTCAGGTAGTCAAAAATCATTTCATTTTGACAAATTATTTAAACAAACTCAAACAGGCTAGATATGAATGAGAATAACTTAACTGCATATAGTAGGCCTACAGTGAAGCTACTGATTAATCACTGGGTTTGAGTATAATCGAATCAAATGTTTAAGGTTAACATGCGGCGCTCGGTTTCATTAATTTTAGACAAAGTTATTACTATTAAGATTAAATACAATGTTTGTTAAAATGGATAAGCTTCCTCATGGTAAAAAAATGGAAGTCGCTATGTCAATAGCAAATGGGGAAAAGACTAAAATAACCACTTACCCTCACTTTGCGCTCCGATTGTTCGTCTGAGAGAAATGAAAGTGAAACGTTATTTATATCCTCATGACTGGAATTCTTCGGTGAATAAAGTTTAAGTTAAAAAATTAGCTATTTTTAGGAAATGACGCATAGAAACCACAAAACATGATGTATACCCAACGCTGCCTTCCATTGTTAATCACAGTGGAATGCTACCAGCAGCCCGCGGTTTTCTGCGGCTCGCGCAGCGAGTATTGGAGTGCCTACTATAAATAAGACAAGCAAACACCTTTTGATAGGACAAGGCTTTTCAAACACACAGCTGTGGTCCATTATTAAAATTTTAATGAAATGTAGATAATAATAAGTACTTCAATACCATACTCATACGTTGTAAGGGCATTCTTATGCACATGTCAAAAATTTAAGGAATAAATTTTTTTTAAACTTATCTATTAGTACTACAGTGACCTCGGAATTCCCCTTTTTATTCACGGACAGAATGCTAAAATGCATGCAAAACAAAAGTGCATTAGTTTAATACTTTCTATTTTAAAAATGTTGTGATTTATATATAAATAATATAAAAGCCCAGGTCACTCATTCTGTCTCATTCCGTAACGCTGAGGGACATAGTACAATAGTCCATAGCAGTTAAAAAAGAAAGTTATAATTTTGGTTTCAAGATTAACAGAGCGTGTGGTGTTTCTCGCCGTAAAATATTATATGACGTCAATTACCCAAACAATTATAAAATACTTTGTGTACATTTCAGGAAGTTTAATATTTTGTATTTATCAAACAAGGATAAGCTACTTGGGATTTTGAAAAAAGTGGGCGCCCTACAACCCCTAGGCCCCTAGTTATATTATATCCTCTTATTATTCTGTCATAAATTAATGGGTTTTCAATAATCTACCACTTAGTGTTGACAAGTCAAAAATCACTCAAGTGGTACTTTACTCTAGGGTTGACAGCGCTCAGGCAAAAGAAGGGCATATCTTTATTTTTAACGACTTTCATTTTCCTTACTTATTTGTGTTTTTTTTGTTGGGTTGATATCCTAAATGCATTAAATCTTTTATGACATTTGACTTTATTCCAAATGTTTTTACTATTTCTTGTGGTGCTAAATAACGAGGCAGTGTCATTGTTCAGAAAAAGTGTCATAGGTTGGCAAAGGGATGGGGTGTGAACAATTTTAATGGCTATTTATGTACATAGTGTTTGTCAATTGTTTAAGGTATGACTACATCCCTGATAGCTGTAAGTGCCGTTATGCCACGGGGTCATTTTGAAAGTTTATATTCATAGTCTCTTTAAACTGATGAATTAGTCTATTATCAGCCTCTTTTTTTATACAATTTTGGTCAATCTCTAATACTAATGGGCTATTTCCGAAGATTAGGTATTTTTAGTATGCACCAACTTTGAAATTTTTGTTGAAGTACCTAGAAATAGAAGGAATTTGGAAATACAAATTTAAAGATTACACAACTTAAGAAACTAAAAGTTATAACAAATGTGTAAAAGACTTGTATCATAGACTCACTAAAAGGTAGCAAATAATTTCATTTCCTTTAAATGTGTTTCTCTAAAAAAAATTGAAAAAGATTTCAGGCTGTTATGTTTATTTACATAAAAAGAGTTTTAAGTTTTTCACATGCAGTGTTCATTTATATTTATTGGTCACTGGAGACAATTGTTATGTAAATTTTGGAGGCATTTAGAGAAGTGTAGGTAAAACTTGTTCTTTTATTTGAGAAAGCTTTGAGCAATCTCTACCCTTCACAGAAAAGCTGCTATTGAATATTCAACTCAAATGATTTTTGTAATGAACCTAATATAATGACAGCCCGGGGTACCTTTTAAAACCTTCAACAAATTGGTGTCTGGTAACTAGAATAAAGATTTTGGATACTTTTCAGTTACTAGTTATTTGAATAAAGATCTTTTAAGTACCCTTCAGCATTGGTTAACTGAACCCCCCTGATATGAATAAATCACAAACTGCTATTGAGAATAAATTTATTAAACAAAAATAAGATAAAATTAAAATGCAAATGAGAAACTGTTATAAAAAATATAAAAATTTAATTAAGGTAGTCCAAAAGTCTTTAAAAAAAATATTACCAGTATACTTGAAATTAATCTTGGAGCTAAAAAATATCCTAATAAATATCCTGACCAGTAATGAGCAACTACACATACTCATTACTGTTGAAAATCTATTTTTGTTTGTGATAAAAGTTTCTTGATATATAGTATAAGACAAAGGTTATAACATATTTTCTTTCTCAAGACTTTTTCAGATTTCACCAATCATCACCTAGCAATGGCTAATCCTCTGTTGTCTGAAAATGTGTGGCTTCACCAACAAAAGTTTCTAGATGCTGAGTCATTGTATCGACAACTGGAAGCTGGAACTGCATCAGTCGGAGAAGTAAGTGTATTGCAGCAGCACAAATTTATATATTTTCCAATTAGGCATTGTAAAACTGGTTAACTGGTCCTAAGAACTTACTTCAGTTCTTTTTAACATTGACCGGATAACTGATCTTCAATTTGTCTGCAATATCGTATTAGCCAGAGAGCTATTGTGATTGCCTCTAGTTAAGTGCCACAAGGTATAACTGTGAAAAGGAAGTCTGTTAGACAACTGAGTGCTGCAGGAACCTAGTTACACAACTGTGTATCTGACTGGACTCTATCGTGTTTTACATAACAATGTTTGACGTCAAATGGTAAATTAAGATTACAGCCGATGGTTGAAGAATAATATGTATATTAGGGGTCTACTGATATACATTTTTGCCGATACCCGTATTACCGATATTTTTTTTGCCAATGTGAGTATTTGTTAGGACAAAAACTAGGGGTGTATTGATAATTGGTTAGGCTACTCAGTATCTGCGCTTTTCGTATACCTGGCAATCAGATTGTAAGTGATGCAGATGCAAGTATACAGTAATTGCTCCAATAGCAAAGATGCACGCAGAATCGCAGATGTCTAAAACATTTCGTTTCATATAGAATAACAAAATGTACTTTGTGCAGACTTGTTGTCATTGGCAACCATTCATTCTTCAAAATGTCACTTGTGAAATGTTGGGACCTATACATGCTATCGATATTGCCGATATCCTGATATCGGTAGACCCCTAATGTATATATTCTTTTTTGTGTTAATTTGTTTTTGCATTTTTATAGACTTTTCACTTGAGCTTCAGATAGACCTATAAATGATGCAAACGTTAGCATCAGTAATAGTAATAGGTAACATCTAAGAACTTAAATGTGAGCAGTGAAAGAAGCGGGCAAGTGTAGAGTTTCTAGAGTTGTGGCCTATTACCAAGCTAGTCATGGGAAAGACATTGCTACAACTAACGGTTAAATGGTTAACCAGACTTTTAAAAAAAAGTTTGTCAGTCCTTTATACGGTTTTAACCGCCTTATAAAATATGTTATAACCTAAAGAATTTTTTAGTTGAATTAGCAGCTATAGCCTAACTAAAATGGTAGTAATGGAAAAATAAAGATGTGAATTTTAAAAAAATAATTTGTTCTTTTGATTATTATTTTAATATGACCAGAGGGGCATTTATATGCAGACTTCATAAATATGTAACATACAGGTCAAAGGAACTGAATATTGTTTTTCCCACTATCAATAACTTAAATTTCTGTCTGAGCATGAAAATGTTCATATTATAGCCTATTTATTATTATTCTTTTGATGGTTATGCAGACATTGAGACCAAAGAAAATAATTGCTAAGTCGCAGAACAAATATTCAAACTACCCATATCAGATTCTGGCTGGGGTTAGGATTTACTTTCCAGATAATTAATTGAAGTAAATTCTGGCCATTCCTTCTTTATCTTTATGTGAGTAACCAGACTGCAATGCCAGAGACTTGAAGAAGGACAAAAGTGGTAACTAGGGATTCATACCTTAACCAATAAATTGAGATGATATTTTTTTAAGTTGAGAAGTTCAATTAGGCAACTGGTCATCCCATGAACAACTAAACTAAAAATGGAATTGTAATATATGTCTTTAGTGTTGGAAAATCTTTTTCAAAGTTAATGTAATTAATTTAATTAAGTCACCTTGAAAGAAATTACAGTATCTGGGAGCAGAGCAAACAGTGACAACTGGATAATTACAGTTTTGTTTTCTGTTACATAGTTTTATTTTTACTGGTATATTTTTAGTGTGTGGTTAATTGGTTGTTATATTTAAACTGGGTTTCGCTGGGGCGCCTATGCCGCTGTTTTTGGTAAAAAGCCCAAGTAACTTATCCTTGTTTGATAAATATGAAATATTAAACTTCCTGAAATGTACACAAAGTATTTTATAATTATAAAATCTTAAATCCTCTTTTCACATCGTTCCCTTTTCCAAAATTAAAATATAAGCTAAAACAATGACGTCATATAATATTTTTACAGCGTGAAACACCACACGCTTTTTTAACTGCTATGGACTGTTGTACTGTATTAAAATATAAGCTCAAACAATGACGTCATATAATATTTTTTTACAGCGATAAACACCTCACGATTTTTTAACTGCTATGGACCGTTGTACTATGTTCCTCAGCATTCTCCATCCACTGACTTGGGCTATTATATTATTTATAAGTTGTAGCATAAAGTTTCTTTGTATCCAAAATATTAAACATAAGATATTTAAAGTAAAAAAAGACAGAGCCAAATTCAACATTATTTGTAATTACATAACAATGTGAATTTACCAATAAGAAGAAAAAAATTAGAATTAAGCATATTCTGTGCTCAGGGGTTAGTACATGACATTACTTTTTGATATTTTTTTTTGATGAGTTACAGCATTGTGTACTTTTTATTTTATTTAGCAAAAAATGGTCTTCTGTGTAAATTAACTCTTACAAAATGAATGGTGCTTTGGGGTAATTGCAAGATATCTACTAGTGCTCGTGACATACTTTGAAAAAACTGTAATGATAATTTAACATTTTGTAACTCTTTTAATTAACTGAAATTTGAATCAAATATCAACTTATATGTTGTTAATTTACAAAATCAGTCATACTGCTAGTGAAAAGTAAAACATGTTTTAACTGGGTACAATAACTTAAATGTCATTTAATTGATTGACCTTAAATGTGCATCTCAACATGGGAATATTTTTTTTTATTCAGCTGAGTTAAAAGTATTAACGGTTTTAGTGATTTTTTTAAAATATATTTTTTAATTCATAGAAAGTGAGTAACTCTTTGGCTGGTGATATAGCACAAGTGAGAAAGGACATACAGAATGCATTAAATAATGCACCAGTTAAGGGAGTGAGTAGACTTCACAGTATTCACATCCACATCAAAATCCCATATGTTGTAATACTTCATTCTTTTTTCTTTTTACATTTTAAGAAAAGAGATAACGAGCAATACCATTTGTGTAATATTAATTGGGAGTGATTAATAAAGCTTTTTACGAGTTACCCTTCTTTTTTCTTTGCTCAGTTCTTTAATTGACTGACAAATATCTAGATTAATTGGAATATCAATGATTATTTTTTTTATCATCTTTGCATGCAGCTTTGCCTGTGTAAGCAAATTAACTTATCCACTTCATTAAATTTTTTAAAATTGAAAGCTTAACATTATTCTCTTAAAAGAGGTTTACAGTCTGTTGTCTTAAAAATAACTTTAAAAAAAATGTTCATGATAAAGTTACACCATTTATAATCTTGAAATAAATGGAGAGAAAACTGATATGACCAAGTAGATGTAAGTTGAAAAATTTCTAAAAGTAAGGGTAAAAAGTAAGCAGTACTTATCATTATGCTTATTGTTTGAATTTAATGACTTCTAAGCCATAAAGTGTAATAATTGTTTTAAGTCTGCATAATTTTAAGAGTTTACAATGTCACCTGTTTCTATTTATGTTTACATATTTTTTAAAGTAGTTATCATGTAATGTAATGATTACATAAAATAATAGCTTCAGGGCTTCACTTTAAAACAAAAAGGAATATTTGATATTAAAATGCATTCATTGCTTATTTTAAGTGAACTAAAATTGGAATAGCATATTTTTAAAAGGATCAACTTTAAAGGCTCCTCAAGATTTATTACAATTGTACATATTGCTGTATTGCTGTATCTATTCTGAAAAGATCATTTATAAATTTCAAATGCACTTAGTTTAAATTTGAAGTTGTATAAGTGTAAGTGTTGAAATTTAACTATGTGCTGCCAAGGAAAACATTTCTGTAAGAGTGAATTGTGTGCTCACCTTTTCCCCCTGTGAACAATAGACCCAAAATCTGCTTAGAACTCACATTTTCAGCACTTGAAAAATTATCTAATACATTAATAGAAAAATACTTGAATTAAAATGTGTTGGTACATTAAGCTCCATTGTCAAGGAAATGTGATAATGTAAATGGAGTGGTGAATAGTTTTTTGTGTGTTTTTTTTTGTAAGCTATATACTGGCAAGCCTCAGGATTTTAACAAAATAGAGTTTTTTGTAACAACCAGCTTCTGTTTATTATTTCCACCTCACAAATTATTGCTACATGTAGCACTATTTTATGTTAATACAGTGGGGCTCGCTTAAGTCGACGGCCTCGGTGTATGAAAAATTGGCGCCGAGATAACCGATCACCGACTTAAACGAAAACCAATATGGCGGCAAAATATTAACATGCGCTTGAAATTTCTTTATAATTATATATATCGTGTGCGTTAATTAGTGATGGGGCGATTTATCATTTAATAGGAATCGTATCGGAATATCGGGACCCTAATATTTCTTCACTCTTTCCTATAATAAGGTTAAGACCGTTCATTTTTAAGGACCGTTTGAATATAACATAATGGGGGTGAGACTGCAATCAATTAAAATAATTTAAATATAACCCAGGGCTCCTACTCAGTCGGGAATTCTCTTAAAATAATTTTCCCGGTCTTGAAAGTCGGGAAATAGTCGGGAAAAGTTATGACTAGTCGGGAATTTATATATATATATATATTTTTTGCCGAAGTAAAAGTAAAATGACTTTGATTACCTCTCTGTGGTCATTTTTCGATTCAATTTAATTTTTAAAAAAGTTACCATTTTATAATTGTCTGCGCATGCGTTAAAGGTCAAATTTTTCGCCTCTCCTCGTGGCGCGTGTTTGCACTGCCCATCGAATCGGCGAATTTAAAAAAACAACAACATATCCATATGGTAATTTTAATTTTAATGCTTTTGATGTGCTGGATATCTGTCACTATGAGACCGCACTCGAATTTCCTCCGTCAATCAAATGATACATGTAACTTGTAATATAAATAGTAACAAATGCGGCCTTGACCTTATCAGAATTTGACCTACAACAGTGATGACGTGTATATTATATATCTACTAGAATATTAAGAAAATGATTTGATTTCAGCGTCACGCGCGTGTTAGTCACAGTCACGTATCTTACTGGTAACAAAGCAACAAACTTTTAAAAGAATAATAATAATTTTTTATTTAATTATATAAAAACCACCGTCGATTCTCGATACAAACCCTTATTTTCTTTTCTAAAGATATTCGTTTATCTTAAAAAATAAAATGATTAATGCATCAGAAAATGAATTAAGTTTAATAATAATATAAAATGCACAGCGAAATAATGACGGGTTAAAGACCACTATCGCCATTTTCGAGTACATACTCAATCTAACGGAATCTAATTGAAAGTAAAAACATCCGGTAATTTTTATTGAAATCTCGTAGAATCACACAATAGCCGGAAGTCTCGAAGAAAGCGAGATGTCAACACTGTGAACTAAAAATGTCAAAGTGCATTGCTAGGCGAACAGACAGGGATCGAGCTAACCGACGTTAAGTTTCAAATTTGGCACTCTTTTGTGCTCGAAATATTAGGGCTTGGCGACTTTAAAAAATTGAATTAACCGCTGAAAAAAATGCAAAGACAACGAGAGAATTTGGCGGTTCCAAAAAAAAACGTCGACTTAATAGAGCTGGTGAGTTAACCAGGGCTCGAGTTAAGTGGGCCCCACTGTAAATTTTTTCTATGACTGGACAAGCTTAGCCTTTACTAATTGTTTGTTGTAAATTTGTTCCTGCATGTAGTAGCAACCTAATATTCATGTTGTTGTAAATAATGTTAGGACATGTGTAAAGGTTATACAATTAGGCTCATAATTTGTGTACACCTTGCTTATATTTTATTTAAAAATAAAATAAATCTTGACATTTCTTTCTAAATACTTTTTATGTAAGTGGCAATGCTTAATTTCATGTGATGTATTTTTAAAAAAAATTCCTTTATTATTTTTTCACTTTATATTAACTCACTGCATTTTTGAAGAAAGTATTGGTGGAAAGTTAATGTGACTTGTATCCATAATTTTTGCACAGTTTCAAAATGCTTTTCTCTTTTTAAAGTTCTTAAACATAATTTTAAAAAATTATTTCTTGGTTTTAATTAATACTATTTATATAGTACTTGGTTTTAATTTTAGTTTCCAATATTAATTTTTAAATTACATAAAAATGTCTCCAGAGTGTAAATCACATTTTTAAGCTTAGTTCACAATTTAATATCAAATATCTAATTAATTGTTTCAGGCTGGTGGTGCTGGAGGGGACAGTGTTATCAAACGTATTGAGGCCTTAGAAACAGAAAACAAAGAACTTAGGAAGAGTATGTACCCATCTATCTCTTCAAAATATCATCTTCTATTGATTGCATCATTTATTCAATAAATATTTTGTCTTATATTCTTTGTAAAAAAACAACATTTTATTAACAAATAATGTTTTTAAAAAAAGTTTGAAAATTCTGCAGATACTTTTTTAAACTTATAAAATAATTCACAATCTTAGATGATAGCTTTAAAATGTCCAACAGTTTATGTTAACTGCTGTCATTTTACTTAGTCACCGATGAACTCCGAGCCTTGATACTTAACAAGTCTTCAGAAGGCTCAACACCTGTTGCTAAACCTGCTGCTGCTGCCCCCACGCCTTCTCGCCCACAAGGAAAACCAGCACCAAAGCCCGCTGCTGCGGAGGAAGAGGATGATGATGATGATGATTTATTTGGAAGTGATGTAAGAATATACCTTCATAAGTTAACAAAAATTGGGGCATTGGTAATTTTTTGTAAGTATAAAAATTAGTATTATCAACCTTATCCAGATCTTCACCTATTGTAGTTACAAAATAAATGTCTGTGTAGCTATTTATGAGTAATCACTGAAAATTAAGTACAACTAAACTCTCACTTAATACAGGATGAGGAGACCAAGGCCCTAAAAGCTAAACGAGTTCAAGAGTATGCTGAAAAGAAGGCCAAAAGTAAGTTAACCTACAAATTATTCTAAATGTGTCAACGCTACTGTGGTAGTTCAACAAATTCTATATCTGGTTTCACAAACTAAAGCAAAATCATAACATTTCTCATGCACGTTCATATTCAACTGATATAGAAAGAGAAAATGTGGTTCTGTAACAATATTTTTTTGAATTTGTAGAATATAGTTCATTGCAAAAATTTTGTAAAATTCAGTTGTGTTAATTACATATGAAGACCTCAAGGGAAGAAACGGCTAAGTGACATTTTTGAAATGTTTTAGTTATCCCCTGTATCTGATAGAGGATCAAAAGTAGAATGCTCTGAATGAAGTTTTAAGAAAAAATCATTTCTCTGACCCTATTAAAAATTCAAATGTATTTAAATAATTTATAGGAAATCTGTATAATTTTAAACTTTCAAACGTTAATATCTCAAAACTACAAAAATGTGACATAGCCGTTTCTTCCCTTGAGCTCTTCATATGAAATCAAGCAAAAAGGCTGTCTAATTTACTATGAAATTCAAGAACACTCACTATATGATATTCATGCCATGACACAGCAATATCTGCTTTAAAAAATATCCAATGTGGGACAGCGCATGGTCGCACTGTTCATAGGGTACTGGGAATTCTCCCAATTTTGGTTTTTGAATACTGATTTTTGGTTTTTAACTTTTTTTTTACATTTCCGTGATAGAGTTTATATTTATAATTATATATCTCATTAACAGTTTCAATTAAATTGTGTTATTTAGATAAAATGTCTTGCTTTAACGTTTAAAGTGTCAAAGCGCTGTAATGCGCGCCTTGTCTCTAATCCGCCTTAATGTAATGAAATCATAGAGTAGAAACTCTTCATTTAGTGAGAGAAGCTTTAGTCAACTTCCGTAAATGTCAGTGGTTGATTTCGCTAGTGTTTTCGCTCGGTTCGCAAAGTTTGTGGTACTTTTTAGGTGTTTTTTTTTAAGTTGCGGTTTGCTATGCTTTTTTGTAAAAATAATAGTACTAAACTACAGGTAAAAATAGTATTAAACTCAAGACGGTCATACGGAAAATATTCATTCTTATCCTAAAAGATGAAGTCAGTATGACAATAATAATATAAATACATTTTCAGCAATTTTTTAAAATTTCATAACCAGTTGATCCCAATAAACGTGAAATCCTTACAGGACTGAGGCGGAAGTTTACCAAAAACCTTATGGGGCTTTAAACGCTAATCATTTTTTGGTGGTTTTTTTGGTAACCATACCTTGATGAATTAATATTTCAAAAGTTATATTATTAAATGATTTAATTATTTTCCATTGAGCTTAATCAACGATTTTTTAAAAAGGACAAACTGGACTTTTTGTCTCCCTCTCCATTTAAAAAAAATGGGCTAAGCTCATTTTGTAATAAATTAATTTTTATTCGGCGGCTGGGTAGCGAAGTCAATAGTGCGCTCGCCTCACAAGCTGAGGGGCGTGGGATCGAGCCCACGTTAAAGCCACTATAAAAATGTTGATGAATGACTAACGCTAAGATAGTCCTCCGCTGACCTGGAGAGGGATGGGCGCTGCCAGGTCTACTAAGCCCGAGAATGTTCTAATGGAAACATTAGGATCCCCTACGACCTCAAAAAGAGGTTAAGTCCCATTTTCTGACAAACCTAGACAAATTTAGTTTGTTACATGCATAATTGACTGCTTGTGCAAGAAATTTGATAGAATGCATTTGCTTATTTTAGAAAGATACAAGTTTTCCAAAATTATGCATTAAATTAAAATAATAGTACCATTTGTTCTGAATTATCATAAATTTACTACTTAAATTGAGTGACAACAATTTTTTTTTACCTGTTCGGATGACGATAATCACTGTTTGGGGAATTTTCACCCTTGAAAATTTCATTTAGAATAATGAATTTAGCTAAAAATATATATTTGTAGATTTTCAATTTTTTTGCAAAGAAAAATTATAATTAAAATTCAATTTAAAATATACTGCTCTACTACATTACACTAAAAAAATATTATATCTCAGTAAAAAAAAAGTGTACAGTCATAGAAAGATAAGACTAATCTTTCATTTCAAGTGCCTAAAATTAATTTAATTTCCATTTCAGAGCCAGCTCTTATTGCTAAATCAAGTGTTCTTCTTGACGTCAAGCCATGGGATGATGAGACTGACATGGCTGAAATGGAAAAGAGAGTTAGAGCAATTGAACAAGATGGCCTTGTGTGGGGAGCTTGTGAGTAACATTCAAAATTTATTTTGTTGTCTACATTTTTTTTTACAAAGAATCAAGTGGGTAGGCTCCGAAAAAATTTCTTTTACCAACTTAAAATACAAACAATTCCACAAGATACACCAAAAAATTGTGTGATCAAAACAATAGCTTAAAGCTTTATTAATTGACTAATACACAAGTAAACATTTTGATTAATCCCTTCATCTGTACAAATAACTTACACAAGTATTAAAATTAAATAATACATGCAATAGTGTACAGGTCAAATAAACACAAAAAGGTAAAGAAGAAAGATGGACACAGATATAAGAAAAGGCAAGAAGTATCAAACGTTCTTATTAAGGTTGTTAAGACCGCTCGTTTTTGAGGACCGGTTAACCTTTCAAAAAAAGACCGGTTAACCGGTTAGCCGCTCCGTATTTATACAATTTATACCATGTTTAGTGAACCAACAAGAGAATGGATCAAATTTTCCCATCGCGTGCGTCGTCGTTTAATTTGACATCAAAGAGCCCGTGATGTACCGACTCTAGTGTTGCTGTCAAAACAGCGAATTCAAAAAAAAATAAATCCCCAACAAAGAATTAAACTGTAATGATATTCAATTTTTATATAATAATAGTATTAAAACGGCATATTATAAATTGTTGTCAAGTCAGTTTGTTTTTGAGGACCGGTTAATCATTTTTTAAAAAGCCCGTTTTACTGAAAAGAATATTATTATTATTAAGAAAACGCTTTGATTTTGACGTCACGGTCGCTCGCGTGTTGGCTCTGGTATTCTGCCGTAACACAACACAAAATTAACTCCGGGTAATAAGCTAATATACCACGTAATTAGCTAATATACCGACTAAATGAAGTTACGATTAACCAGTCCTGATAAAACGGAGTAAACAGTGATAATAAGATGGAATTTATTTAAATTAAATACCATATTTTGTTTCACTCGTCAACTTGCCAGAATTACGCGCACACGACGACCCCCCCCCCAACCCAATAGGGTGGGGTATAGGTGGGGTTGAGCTACACTCGCCATTTTCCAAGGCATGCTCTGACTCAATTTAAAAAGAAAAATGTTCCTTCCCCCAACCCACTGTAGATGTATAACAGTGGGTGAGGGGAGGAAAGGTGTCTCTTGGCGCGGTCTTGTATTGGCGTGTCAAAGCAAGAGGCTTCCTGTTACGTAAACATCAAAGACATTTCAAGCCTTCTAGCCTCCCCCACCACCCTCATCCCTAACTAGAAAACTCCGTAACTTGTCCCCACCCCACCCCCACCCCCGTCCTTTTGAGTTGACCGTGGTTCTCATGAAGCTCTCATACAGTGCCTCGACAACTAAGCAAATTAAAATTTAGCATTCCTTAGCCATAGGCGAAGTAGACTAATAGTGATGACGTGTATATTATTTAGATACCAGAATAGGGAGAAAGCGATTTGAAGTCAACTCAACACAACAAAAACAGAACTCCTGGATAAAAAGCTATTACGGGCTTATTAAAGTTGCGGGGGGCCTTATTGAATTTGCGGTTAACCGATCCTGAGTAAATAGGACCGGTCCTGATCCGAGGACCGGCTAACCGGTTAACCGTTAACAACCTTAGTTCTTATAGAAGAACTGAAATGAAAAATGATGGTGATGAAGATAAACCTAAACGCTTTTTTGCATTTTTCTTTTTTTAAAGCAACATGGTCATTGGGATTTAGTATATTATTTAACTGTACCAGGTGCATGGCCTTCATCTTCCATAACTTTACTTGATGGTTTGGTTTCATCAAAACCAAATTTAAAAAAAAATTAATTTAATTTTCACATACATAAATTGTGCTGTTTAAGAATTATTTTTATCACCATTTCTAGCAACTTAACATGGTTATATACAAAGCTCAATCTAGTCCACTTTTGTCCATAACCTTTAAAACCACATTTGGATGACTAGGTATGTTTCCAAGGTCATCACTGAAATTGAAGCATAAGTAAAATTGCAGCACTGCCATGTAGAAACTTTTGTATATCCTTTAATTAGCTCTCTTTTTGGCCTAGTTGTGTCAAAATTTTTGTCTATTTTAACTTTAATATTTGGTAAAATAACTCTTTGCAATATTTCTACTTTAAAAAACATATCAGTTTAATACTTTCTATCAGTAATAGGTTTGTGTGGTTTAGATGGGTTTTAAAATTTATTATAGAATAATAAATTGATTTTTTAAAAGCCTTTTAACTTTAAAATTAAGGATAATTTTCTTAATCTTGTAGAGGAGTTAAACAAACAAATCACTTACAAACTGATAAATAAATTTTTTAAAAAAAAGGAATTAATTAAGAAAAAGAATTATGTATTTAGCTGTATTTCAAGTCATTTTCAATTTGTCCATACCAATGCAGACGATAATAAAAAATGCTTTGCATTATTATCAAATCTGTTTAATATTTCCTCTATAGAATTATTGATACAGAGCATTAACTTTCATTGCACTTTTATTCTATGTGGGATTGGACTAAATAAATTACTTACTGATCTCAATTAGCCTACTAGCATTGATTATATATTAAAAGCTAAACATTAAAGTAACACCCTTTATAAAACTTATTATAATTATACCTAACTTACAAGAATTCTGTTTTGCACATATATTGATTATGTCAATAATTCCATGCTGCAATGCAAAATGGAAATCCAGAAATTATATTTCCAAGAAGTAGTTTGACCTTGTTTGCAGCTTGACTGACCTCTGCTTGACTAAATATATTTATTTTCATAGTCATCATATTATAGCCATTTTCCATAATAATAATGTTTTTCTAACATAAAGGTAAATGAAAGATACTAAAAATAGAATTACCTGAGTCCAAAAAATGAATTATACTTGAACTGCCAATACAAATATTATTGAGTTGGATTATTATTATGTTATCCTATTATATAAACCCATGGTGTCCAAATGCATTGATGTTTTGAGTAGGGCCAACATGGCATGGCAGCAATGATTATTATTTATACGTTTACTGTGAATTTAGGGGATTTCTTAGTCCCCTTGAATCTCTTCCTATCAAATATTAATATCCAGCTTTTACTTTTACCACATCAACGAAGGTGTAAGTGTACAATTTCACATTAAAATCTGTTGATGATCTTGTTTGAAAATTGCAATAATGTAAACAGAACAGTCATCTTAATTGTGAATAACCCACCTGAACAACTACTTTGCGCAATAATTGTTTTCATCCTAATTTGTGAATAACACACCTGAGCAAGTAGTTTGCGCAATAATTGGTTTCATCCTAATTTGTGAATAACACACCTAGCAAGTAGTTTGTGAAATGGGTGTCATTCTAATTTGTAAATAATCCACTTAAACAGCTAACTTGCGCAAAGTGTTCAAGCTAACTTGCGCAAAGTGTTCAAGCTTCTTTCTCTTTAGTTTAGACCAATGAAAATGTGTAAAATAATGGATCCAATTATCTATGGAAAATATAGTCACTATTTTTTAACTCTAAATATAAAAAACTATTTGAATTAACCTTCCATTTAAAAGACCTTAATAATTGAATGTTGTGATATAATTAAATAATGTCTTGAACTTTGTTTGCTATTATAATAGTTACCTCCTATTTAGACCTATATATTGTGAATTATCTTGACTTCCTAAAAAAAAGTCAATTTTTAAATGGAGGTAAAGTGTTTAAAAGAAAGTATACATGCTTATGTTATTAATTCTATGGTTGTTAAGCTTCATAAAAATTTTAAAAATGTA
Organism: Ampullaceana balthica; assembly: GCA_944989445.1. Lineage (NCBI taxonomy): Eukaryota > Metazoa > Mollusca > Gastropoda > Lymnaeidae > Ampullaceana > Ampullaceana balthica. Next base: position 415,440 of record CALYLW010001097.1, read on the forward strand.
GGCCTCTACCCCTAAGTAAATGCATTGAAACTATTCTTTAAAAAATGCTGGGGCATTAGTAAAAATGTATATTAAGATATAAATTATTATTATTGTGTTTCCTTCAGCCAAACTTGTTGAAGTTGGATATGGCATCAAGAAACTTACCATCATGTGTGTTGTGGAGGACGACAAAGTCAGCATTGAAGATCTGTCTGAAAAAATCACTGGCGAAAATGAAGATTTGGTAATGAGATGCATACTGTGATATTGAACCTAATTTGAACTTTTAAGAAAATGAAGTTGACACACCTCTCTTTCTACCTTTCTTAAAACTTTCTTTTTGTCTTTTAAAAGCCTTTTTATTTAAAACAAGCCCAGCAAAAAAGGGTTGGCTAATTCTGAAAATTATTACATTTTCTACAGGTCATAGGTATTTTAACTCATTCGCTACTAATGCGACTGAATGCGACATACCCCCCTCGCTACTAATGCGCCCAAATGCGACATGGCGTCTAGCAACGCGCATATAAAAAATGATCCCGCGAGAAGCATTGTTACCGTGCGAATAGCTCTCGGCTTTTTAAAAAGTAGAAACATAGCTGATTTCGTTTAAAAAAAACCGGATGTTTATGTCATTTACGGTTCAAAAGCTGTGTGGCTTAGAAGTCGGACACTATTTGGTGAAATTTGATCGTGTGGTTTCTGAATATTCTTATACAATGGCCTTTCATTATCTTTACTCTTTAATTGCTGCTTCAACGTTTAATTATGCAGCAGTTAATAATTTAAACAATGAGGAATCAGATGTTGAAATTAGTGATAGTGATACTGATAATAATTAACTCTTAACTCTAATCAGAGTGACGCTAACGAGAGTTATGAAATGAAGGAGATACTGTCACTAGTGTCACTGAATCTTGGTCAGACAATTTGATTAGTGTTACAGACAATTTAATGAAATTACAGGGGAAATCATTTTCTCCCTATTGACAGCAGTCTCATAGACTACTTCAAGCTTTTCATGAACTCTGCCATGATTGAGTTGTTAATTGCTGAAACAAACATTTACGCTGAACCGCAGCAAACGGCCAAGGGTAAGAAGGACGCCCTGTGGAAGGAGGTTACTAATGAGGACATATATAAATTCCTATACATTGACATCATGATTAGCCTCAAGTAACCAATTACAAAATTGTATTGGTCAGTGGATTAGATGTTTCTCAAAGTTTCATGAGACAATAAATTGACAAAAAGGTGACAAACAACGGAGGTCGCATCCCAAAACAGCGATGTAAATTTTCAAAAAACACTTTTCAAGATTTATTTCAAATATATTTGTGAATTAAAGTGCATCAACCTATACATTTTTTTAAAGCTCATTCAATTTTCTGTTTTTTGGTGTGTGTTTTGTTATTTTAAAATTTCATTTAGGTGTTTAAAAATATTTTTATTTAACATGGGGGTGCATGTTTTTGAGAGTAATCTCCCTTTGCTTAGTATTTCAGGGGGTGTTTTGGTTATTGCGCTTAGTAGCGAATGAGTTAAATACCCCTGTACTATTGCAAAAATCCTATGCTATTGACATAAAACAAAAGTTAAAACAATTATTCAGAACACAAATAATCCTCAAAAATTGAAATTTGATCCATGTTATTTTTATTTCATTTCATTGGTTATCATGAAGCAATTTTTTTATCCACCAAATTTCATATTCTCCCCTCAGGTACAAAGTGTTGACGTTGCAGCATTCAACAAAATCTAGGCTGGGACAGATGTGTAGAAATGTGTTTAATGTGATGCAATAATAAAAAAATATATTTATGTGAACACTACCAATTTCTTTAAAAAGAGTTGTGTATCTTTTATTCACTTAACCATGTAAATGTTTTTTTTGTTTGATTTCTGTCTGTCTGTCCAAGTAATAATTATCAGAATCTTGAGCCTGACATGACTTCAGTGAGCTATTAAAATTTTGTTCAAATTAATGTTTATTTTATTGAATCATTGTTACTGATCGTAACTGAAACAACTTTTAAAAAATAGCTTAATAAATTAAATTCCAACACCCTTTGCTCCTGCTTTTTGTTGGATTTGGGAATACCCAGCACGTAAAGTTTATTTGCAATATATTAGTATTATTGTTTTTTGATTGCATGAGTTAGGGGATAGAGGGAGTTTATAAAACAGGTTTCCTTCCTGCAATTCCTTAATATTATATCTGACATAAAATTTGAAGGAAAAAAAAAGTAACTTTTCAAAAACAATTTCTTCAAAAAGTTTACAAATGGAATTGTGGGTTAATTTGAGTAACTGATTTTATGACTTAGTATGTAGGCCACCTGCAATGAATTAATAAATACAGGATCAAAATGTAATGAGATAAAAAATTACAAATCTTTGATGCCTCCGCAGGGGATCGAACCCTGGATCTTCGGTTTACGAGACCGACGCCTTACCACTTGGCCACAGAGGCTGACGCATTTCAGGGGACTTAATAGTATATAATCGTATTTAATAATTTTAATTCTTTTAGTGATTTCCATGAACTTTATGCTGCGAAACTTGAAATTTTCATTTTGTAGGTCTCTACGACTAATCAAAAATATGATTTTTCTGTATACATGTTGCTGATATGTTTTTTCCTTATATGGTACCGATTTTTACTCTTTTTCTGCACTCTTAAGAGTTTTTAAAAAATTAAGACCAAGTAAGCTACGGCACAGTTATTTCCCATTTTAAAATGATACATTATATGATACTGTTATAATTTATATATATTTTAGCAGCCAGAGAACGAGATAAATTTTTATTGTCCGATAAATATTTTATCTGCCAATAATAAAGTTATATGCCTATCACTATCATAGAAATTTCTAGATTAAGATTTATTTAACTCTTTTATGCTGTCGGGATAAAAAGAGTATTATTTCCGGGTTATTGGTCATAATTCGGAGATGGTAAAATAAACTTACGAAAATAAACTTAGCTGAGTGCGTTAATTTTCATTTTCAGTATTTTTACTGGTAAGCTTGGTCATAGTTAATTATATGCTTCAATTATTTAATTGTTTCTGAAACGTATTTTATCGTAAAATATTTCATTATTACAGTAACTCATTAAGTAAAGTCAGTAAACTAAACTTGGACTTGTCTTAGTGACTTAGTCTTTAGTGCTCAATCAGCTTTCACATCACAGTTAAGTCGGCAAGTTGACTCGCAATACTCACATTGCGTTTGAGTTGACTGCAATCTATACTAAACAAAATTATGCCAATATTAGTTACTGCGTAATATAGTTAAATTCATAACTACTACATTCAAGTATCAGGGACTGAGCCTTTGCCTTTAATAAGTGAGATTAAGAAGCTGTTATTTTTTTAAAAATAGCATTAAATTTAAATTTAAGTTTTTTGTGGAATGAATAAAGATAACCATGACAAACCATATATTGTTAAATAAATTTAACGCAAAAATGCTTAACTCTTAAAAGTGAAGTCTTAAGTTAAGAAGATATATCGAAAGTAATAAAACAGTCCCCACAAATTACTATGTATTTTCGAGGTGATTATTCGCACGGTTTTGGTCTTGAGAATAACGCCTAGCAGCTTATCCCCATGGCTCGTCGGATAACGGACGTTTTGACAGTGCGAATAATGCTTGCCATGTATTTTCATACATTTTTTTATTTCTCTTAACATGAAATCAAAATCACTTAAGACTTAACAGGAAAAGATTTAGCATCTTGGAATGAACATATCATACTACCAACTGCGCTGTTTAAAATTAAGTGGGGATTCAGATAAAAGAGAGGTCGCATCTTATGTTTACTACATAAGGAAGCTAAGATAATCAATGCTGTTAGCAGCTAAGTCTTTTTTAAATATATAATCTTAAAAAAAATTTTGAGTCTTTAATCTCTCTGTTAAGTAGGCATTATAGACTTAAAAGTTATTAGTAGCATAACAATGTTCATTCATTGCAGTCAGTCTTTTAAACGATGAATACTTGTATGAATCTGTTAAAGGTGCTGCAAACATAGGAGCTTACTTAAAATTATTTTTTTATTTTTAATACAATAAGCTGTTTTTATTTAAATTTTTGCACTGTACACGTAGTTAAGTCATACAAAAGCACTTAAATGAATTACAATAATGGGATACCATTTTGGAGCATGTCTTTCCACCCAAAAAGGTGTCAATTGTTAAAAGAAACAAATAAATGCAAACTATTTCATTCATGGTAAACAGCTAATCTAAACTAATGATGCAAAGTATTAAGCTTTAATAATATATGAGAAATTATCAGGAATTCCTATGTTAATAAAGAAATATAAAATAAATCCCTCAAAACTTGAAGCTTTCTCAAAAGTAACTGTTACCAATGTAAAAAGAAAATAAAACTAATATGCTACCATACATTGGTTAGACCTATACTAGAATATGCATTTTCTGTATGGGACCATCTACCAAAGAAAACATAAGCTAGAAAAATACCCAAAAAAAGAGTTTCTTAGTGAGCATTACTGAAAATATACTTGTGCAATTAAATATTGTAAGGGGCAATTAACCACCTATACATTAAAAATAATTCAATCAGTGGATAGTAATGGCAGTAACAGGTTCCTGCAATAATAATGGCAAATCTTTGTGATCTGTGTTAGTCCACTTTCATGGTTTTTATTTTATTCCAGATTTATTTGCAATACTTGATTCAGATAAATATAAATATTGGCTGCTGCAAATCTGAAGTATCATATCCTTTCAGCAAATCACACAATGGCAGATCCTAACAGCCTGAAAGAGAAAGGAAATGCTGCCTTTAAAGAAGGGAAGTATGACGATGCTCTCTCATACTACAGCCAGGCCCTCAGTGAAGCTCCCTTGAAAGACTTGGAAAAGGCTGTTGTGTACAAGAATAGGGCAGCATGCTTTCTCAAATTGGCCAAATACCAAGAGGCAGTCGACGATGCCACACAATGTAGTATTTTATGTCTGCCTAAAGTATTTAATGAAAATCTTTTTTTTTACTTACGATTTTTAAAAATGTCATGCTCAAAATGAAAATTTACCTTAATATCCATTCAGTATAACAGTTGAGCTTCTATTAGCGCATGTATCAAAATCAACCCTAAATGCCATCAAATAAACCATACGAACTTTAATTTCAGCTCTTGATCTAGCTCCAAATGACCCTAAAGCATTGTTTAGGCGTTGTCAAGCCTATGAAAATTTAGGTAAGATTGAGGAGGCGTACAAAGATGCTGTGCTCCTTATTAAGGTTGACCCCCAGAACAAAGCAGTGAGGCCACAGTTCAACAAGCTCAACACAGTTGTACAAGAAAGGGTAAATGTCAAAGTTGTGATTCTTGAGTTTTATTACACAAGTAGCCTTAAGCAATGTTTTGTTTCTTAAAAAGTGCATAAGTCACAAAACACGCATTTTGAGAAAATGGAGTTTTAATTAATAATTTTTTGTCTATTTGAGGTTGGCATTTTAAATTTTTAGGCTGTTAAAAAATTGAACTTAGTTACGTTGTATTGTCTTCAACTTTATACAGTAGATTGGTCTAAACCAGATGTTTAATGTTCACTGTTTAGATTGTATTGAACAAAAATGTGATTTAAATGTGTACTTTTGGCACTAGGATTTTCAAATTATGTTTTTCTTTTTCTGTGCACTATGATAGAAATTTCATCCATTTACACGGAACAGCACATAGAAATAACTGAATATTTAAAATGTACTCAGGTTAAACAACAGAATAGCACAGGCAATAAAGTTTCTCAGATGTTTAACATTGTGTTCAACCCTTCTGGTGATCATGAAAAAAGGTTACAGGTATGTGTTATTTTATCTTTCGTGTATATTTAAAATCTGAAATAATTATGTTTAAAAAAATTTGACTATGGTTGGAGGGGGTGAGGGTATCGAGAAATAGATTTTTTAGGAATCATTTTAAAATCCTTTAAATTTATGGGAAAATTATAAATACAGCGTAAACTCCTTATGAATTAAAGAATTTAACTGTGTACACGATAACAATAAAAACTTAGCAACAAAAATCTCCTCTCGCCAGGGCTTGAACAATTTGATAGTTTTGTCAAGAGAAGAAGTAGGCGCCACACTTATTTTGAAAGAAGGTGGTCTGCCCAAGCTGAAGCTACTTCTGTCAGAAAAAGATTTGGGAATCCAGCAAGGAGCCATCAGAGTTTTGGGAACGCTAGCAAAAGGCAGCAAAGTCAGGGTGAGTGTTTGCTACATGTCTGTCCTGGTGATCAATGTTTGAAAAAAACTATTTTAAGAAATTGTATTACAATTTTAATTAAATATATTACAAAGAAATGTGTATGTGTTATAATTTTTAGCTTATAGGTTTGAAGAATCTGTCCGGTATGGATGTTTTGTTGAGCTTGCACAAGCAACTACTCCTGAAGCATACCAGATAGAGTGTTCAGGTCTTTTGCAAATATGTTAAGGAGGTCCCAAAGATGTGCACGGGCCAACATTTTTTTGTCAATTTCTCGGGTTGAAACAAACGCCAAACGATGGCTAATAATATTTAGAACAATGTTGGAGAAGGAATTTGTCAAAAATCTTTCGTTCGACTCCCAAAATTTTTAGCAGCAATATATAGATAGCAATTATTTTGTTTACTTTCAGAATTATTGATTTGGAATGACTTTTAATGTAATCTAGAACGATTTCGGAAATTCTTTGTTTCAACTCAACGTGTTTTCACCGCAAAAGAAGCGTTTTAATCACTTATTATTAAAATTTTGTGTGATCGTTATTTACTTGCTGAACACTATTTAGTGATTTTTCTCGAAAATAGTTATGGGCAAATTGGAAATTGCGCTTAAATACTCATTTATTTTTTATTTAATTTTTATTACTTGTTTTATTTCAAAGATCTGACTTTAAACCCCCTCCCAAAAAAAAATCAATGTGCTTAAAGAATTGTTATGGTTATTGAAATCGACAACATCTATTATGTTATCACAATTCACCTGATGCTATTTATTACAGTGCTCATCAATCCTCAAAGAGATCGGTCTTCCACCTCTAATCCACCTGATGTCAGCCGCTGAATCAGAAGACATGGCATCCTCAGTGGCCTTGCTGCTTCAGAATCTGATCACCTATTACACCGGACTGGATGTGTATCATGAGATTTTAAAGAAGTATGAGGAGGCCAAGAAAAATGGTGAAAGGAAGCCTTACCCACGCATTACTATTGGTAATATACATTCCTTCTTGAACTGTTTATGTGATTTCAAAATTAACCTAGAATCTATATTTATAAATTAAATCTATGTTCATAATGTTGGGAGATGATATAAAAAATAATGTTTAGGTCAAGTACTTAAGTTGAAAACTTTAATACTTCTCATATACTTTACAGTGTTGAATTGGGAGTTTTTAAACAAACCTAAGAATTTTTATAGACTTTTATGGAATGTATTTGGTTTGAATGAATATAATAATTTTGTTTCATTAATTTGCTTTTTTTTTCCATAGGCTTTTCTCCTCTTCTTCTTCACTTCCCTTACAACACACAATAATGTTTCCAACTCTTCCCTTGAAAACTCTTACAAGACATGAAACTTCATCATTAAAATCATTGTTTAAAATAAGATTTGATATAGCCTTGTAATTATTATTCACCTAGACGAACAGTCCAGTGTATTCCTTGATGAAGCGTTCAAAGCTTTGGTGAAGATGTTGGTCAACACTAAAGTGACGGCATATGGAAGAGACTCGGCCATAGAGCTGATAACCAAGAATATCACATCAAAAGATGGTTTAGATTGGACGAAGCCTTTTATGGATACACCAGGTATGTAATCTATGACCCAGTTGAAATGTCAAATGATTGTATAATCAATTATCAAAATTTTGACTTAGTCAAAGCAATGGTGAACCTTTTATAATATTATTAAACCCTTAAACTGCCAAGAACATTTTTCTGCAGCATCACACATGTTTTTGAGATATTTGAGACAATTTTGCTTTCGAAAATGTATTGTAATGGTTTTTTGTGTTGTTTTTTTTTCCAAACTATAATTTTGGTGATTTTTAACATTTAAATTCTCTTCCTTCAAATTTCTGTCTTAAAAGTACAAGGGAAGGGGAGCATGAAAACTTTTTTAAAAATTAATTTTTAATTAAAGCTATTTAATTGTTTTTATTTTGAGTGGCTATGACACCAAGAAAAGATTTAAATTGACAGTTCAGCAGCTGGTTCTGGGGTTAATATAAAAGTTTGTTTTGGAAAACTGACCAATGTTTAATGTTTGAATATGTCATTGTTAAGCTACTGATAATATTTCTATAATGAAATGTTGTGTTCTCTGTTGACAGGCGTCGAGAATCTGTTAACTGTGGCAGGTGTGCAGAAGGAGTTCAAAACCTTACAGATCACCCCACAGTCTGCAATGCACGCATCAGTGGCCTTGTCGAAAATCTATGATGACCTTATCAATGACAAACTAAGGGATAAATTCAAAGAAAAGTGTCATGAATATTTTCGGTAATTCAACTTGTTTTAACAAAATGTCAATTTTAAATTGCAGTGGTTTGACTAGCAACTGATTTTCATTTCTTCCAGCCTTATCTCTGTTTATAGCCTCTCTATGGAAATACTTTTTTTTACTATTTAATTAAAAAACTTCCAAAGATTCCCTTTCTCTTTTTTAATATGTTTAAATTATTATTATTCTTTTTTTAAGATTTTAGGTGAGATGTAAAAAGAATATCTATTTAAACTTTGATTTTGATTAGTTTCAGCTTTTCAAAATTTTATTTATGGTCCAGAGATTAATGTTCACCTCTAATAGAAGCCTGTTAAATATCTGTTAAGTATCCCTTGGGTAAAAAGCAAGGTATGGCATACCATACGATAGACAGATACAGATCTCAGAAGCCTGTTAAATATCTGTTAAGTATCCCTTGGGTAAAAAGCAAGGCATGGCATACCATAAGATAGAAAGAGACAGATCTCAGAAGCCTGTTAAATATCTGTTAAGTATCCCTTGGGTAAAAAGCAAGGCATGGCATACCATAAGATAGACAGATACAGATCTCAGAAGCCTGTCAAATATCTGTTAAGTATCCCTTGGGTAAAAAGCAAGGCATGGCATACCATAAGATAGAAAGATACAGATCTCAGAAGCCTGTTAAATATCTGTTAAGTATCCCTTGGGTAAAAAGCAAGGCATGGCATACCATAAGATAGACAGATACAGATCTCAGAAGCCTGTTGAATATCTGTTAAGTATCCCTTGGGTAAAAAGCAAGGCATGGCATACCATAAGATAGACAGATACAGATCTCAGAAGCCTGTTAAATATCTGTTAAGTATCCCTTGGGTAAAAAGCAAGGCATGGCATACCATAAGATAGACAGATACAGATCTCAGAAGCCTGTTAAATATCTGTTAAGTATCCCTTGGGTAAAAAGCAAGGCATGGCATACCATAAGATAGACAGATACAGATCTCAGAAGCCTGTTAAATATCTGTTAAGTATCCCTTGGGTAAAAAACAAGGCATGGCATACCATAAGATAGAAAGATACAGATCTCAGAAGCCTGTTAAATATCTTTTAAGTATCCCTTGGGTAAAAAGCAAGGCATGGCATACCATAAGATAGAAAGATACAGATCTCAGAAGCCTGTTAAATATCTTTTAAGTATCCCTTGGGTAAAAAACAAGGCATGGCATACCATAAGATAGACAGATACAGATCTCAATCAAATGAGATAATTGGGGCATTTTTATTTCTTTAGGGATCTCTTCTCAGACGGCATCTTTGAATCCAAAATTGAGGCTGTTGCAGCACTTTCTACATTACTTCAGGTTTTAATTTTTTTTAAATAACCTTTAAAAACTGATAGGGTTATCTAATTTATTTAAGTCCTTGGTTTAACCAAAGAAGAAAAAAAATTTTTAACCTCTGAATACTCTGATGATACAAAAACTTGATTATTGAAGGCAGGCCAAATATTATAAAAGTATTTAATTCTTTATTATAAGGAAGGTTATTTGTTTAATTCATTTTTTAAAAAAAGATAATGTTATAAGTGAAATTTTTAAAAATTACGTTTTAGTCCCGTTTTCGCCTTTGTTATAAGGTAAAACTTGTTATATTTTTTTTGAGACATTCAATTCTGTTACCTTCAAGTTGAATGTCTATCTTCATGTACTACATGTTACCTTATTTAAGTTGAATGTCTATCTTCGTGTACTACTACTTCTACTATATGTTACATTATTTTAAGTTGAATGTCTATCTTCATGTACTACTACTACTACATGTTACATTATTTTAAGTTGAATGTCTGTCTTCATGTACTACATGTTACCTAATTTAAGTTGAATGTCTATCTTCATGTACTACATGTTACCTTATTTAAGTTGAATGTCTATCTTCATGTACTACATGTTACCTTATTTAATTTGAATGTCTATCTTCATGTACTACGTATCACTATTTCAGGGTACATATGAAGTGGGCGGTATGCTCTTGGGTCTGGAGGGAGTAGTGCAGCTGATGTTCACTTTGGCAGACAGTGACAACCCACATTTTCAGGTTAACATTTTCTTCCTTTTCATGAATTTTTTAAAAATCAGAATGCAATTATATATTTAGGATGCACATTTATATTCCCATGTGGAGTTAGTTACATGTCATGTATAGAATTGGATTTGTGTAGGGCTGAGACTTGTAAGTTTGTGTTGATAGGGCGACAAATAAGACTAATTTATATTGAAAACTTTTCATGTTATACTTTTTATGGCACATTTATATTGTAAATTATTTGTTGTGACAATTGATGATCTATTTGTAAAGAGCTGTGTCAGAGCTTAGGGCTAGGCATTTGTTCTCAAATATGTTGTGACAATTGATGATCTATTTGTAAAGAGCTGTGTCAGAGCTTAGGGCTAGGCATTTGTTCTCAAATATGTTATAGAGGAATATTGAATTTTTAAAATGGTCTGAATTTCACATTGATCTATCAACATGACGAGTGTAACTAACAAAATAGGAACAAACATTTACATCATGGATCATTTGTGTATCGCATTAATAACTAGGTGGTTCTGGGGCGCCCACTTTTTTTAGGGCACCTACGGCGCCCACCTTTTCAAAAGCCCAACTAACTTGTCCTTGTATGATAAATACGTAATATTTAACTTCCTGAAATGTACACAAAGTATTTTATAATAGGGGTTGCCACTTTTTTTTTGGGTCAAAAGCCCAAGTAACTTAAATACGAAATATTCCTGGAATGTACACAAAGTATTTTATATTTAACAATCCTGAAATCCTCTTTTTACATCGTTCCCTTTTCCAAAATTAAAATATGAGCTAAAACAATGACGTCATATAATATCTTTTTACAGTGCTAATCACACAACGATTTTTTAACTGCTAATGTTAATCTGGAAACCAAAATGATTATGATTTTTAAGTCTATATTTTCAATTAAAAAAAAAGCATAGTGATGTCCCTTAGCGTTACTGAATGAGTGATAATTTAGGGCGTTTATATTATATATTTGTCTTATCAAACCTTTCTTTCCCTCCACACAGAAAGTTGCTGTGGAGGCCATTGTAAGCTCTGCTTCTAAGAAAGAAAAGTGCAGTGGAATTCTGAAAGATGCTGTCCCTATTTTAAAGAAGCTCTATCAATCATCTGAGGACCACATCAAAGTTAGGGCCTTAGTGGTGGGTATTTTCGTTATCTTATCACCAGATTCCTTCAAATATATTTGTTACCTTGGAGCCTCTTTGAGACTACAATCAGTATGAACTATGATGAAGTGTAACTGAAAATAAATATATACTGACAGAGGAAATTAAGTATTTAAAATAATAAAATACTTCAACCTTCACATCACCAGCGGTAATAATTTTTTTGTTGTTTTTTTGTGTGACCCATAACCTTGTGGTCGTAGGGGGTTCTAATGTTTCCATTAGAGCTTCCTCGGGGCTTGGTAGACTTGGTTATACCCATCTCCTCTCCAAGTCAGCGGAGGACTTGTTAGCGATAGTCATATATCAGTCTTTATAATGTGGCCTTAGCGTGGGCTAGATCCCACGCACCTCAGCTTGTGAGGCGAGCGCACTACTGACTTCGCTATCCAGCCGCCAATCATATTTACATATTTACAATAAATATCATGTGATATCTACATTCAATATTGTTAGATGTGTTCTCTGTATTAACTGAGGGTTTTAGCTTTTGATTATAAT
>CALYLW010001097.1:428180-624089 GCA_944989445.1 Ampullaceana balthica
ATATAATGAATATAAAACATGAATATTTGCATTGATTTTTGTTAAACCAAGTTTTAATCCCTGAAAATGAAGTTTTACTTGTAATGATATCTATTTTGGTTTATTTTAAAATTAACTTTTATTACACAGGGCCTGTGCAAACTAGGTAGCTTCATGGGAACTGATGCGAGTTCTCAACCTATGGCTGAGGGATCAACAGAGAAATTATCAAGGATCTGTAGAAAGTAAGGCTGAACATTTATTTCTGATTTTTTATTTAATTTTTTTTAAAATCATATCCATATATCATAAGCATAAGTAATGCTAAAAAAAAATATTGTTTAATTTTTACTAGTTTATTTTTTTTAACACAACATATCATTTTAGTTATTTTGTCATCTTTGAAATTTAGTTAATTACCCCAAACACGTAGATATAAAATTTTTACTCGTTCAAAATCAGATTCCTAGTGAATGCGACTAAAGATTCTGACCTTCGCAAATGGGCTACAGAAGGCTTGGCTTACCTCACTTTGGATGCTGACATCAAAGAAGAATTGGTGGATGATACTGCAGCCATCAAGTCAATATTTGACTTGGCTAAGGTTTGACTTCACCATGATTACATTTTGAAAAAATCAGGATCATAAAATACCTATAAATACTATTACAATATCCAAAAAGAAAATAATTCTTACAACAATATTATTAACAAAAATTATGGTTTTTCATCTTCCTAATGTGGGATTGCATGTACTATAAATAAATTTATTTTAAAAATGTTTTTCCACCTTAAGACTATTAACACACAAGTGTATATTTTTATTTAGCCAGTTAGGTTACAGTCCAAAAAGAGAGTATTTTAAATATTAATGTTTGCCTCTCCCTGTTTCAATAAAAATATTTTTGAAAGAGAGAGGTAACTTAAGCTCAATATGAACAATTTTTTTTTGGTACTAAACCTTTTTATCATTGGACATAAAACAACAAAATACTTAAGTAAATAATTATAAATAAAGAAACAATTCAAAATAATGTTTAAAATATTTAATAAAAATAAGAATGCATAAATTAATGTTGCATGCTTTGGAAAACTGTTTTAAATTATGTTAAGTGCCTCTTTTTACATGTTTGCATTTAATTTAATCCCTGGGGAAACAAACAGTCTTTAAACCTCCCACTTTATTCCTTTCCTGATTTTACGATAAATACACCTGAACAACATATTTTCTCATCAGATGTCAGACCGCAATGTCACATATGCAGCTGTGACCGTCCTCGTTAATTGCACAAACAGTTACGACAAACAGGACATCATGCCTGAACTGTTGGAACTGGCCAAATTCGCCAAGCAACATGTCCCGGAGGAACATTCAAAAGTTGGTGTTTTTGTGTGTTTTAGAATGTTTACCGGTATTTACTCGCTTATAAGCCGAGTTTAGAACTATAAAATACAATACTGAAGTCAGGGGGTCGGCTTATATCTGTATAAAACAAAATGGACACAAGGACAGACACTAAAATGTATAATTTTTTCTAAATGTATACTTCGTTAATCATCAGTTGTGAGAAACTTATGAGCGGAGGTTCAGATATCATTATAGCAAATAATGTGAAAAGAGCGGAACACATTTTTGTGTCATTCCAAAGGGTAAACAAACTGGTATGTAACAGAAAAGTAAGCATTTTACATATTTAAAGTAACAAATTTCTATGAACCAAAAATATGGAGTAAAATTAGACAATTGTATGGTTGGCTTATATGCGGGTTTTGGCAAAAAACTGGCCATTTTAAAGCAGTTTTAGGGGGTCGGCTTATATGCGATGTAGGCTTATATGCAAGTAAATACGGTAACTAAATTAAAAAACAATATTATACAATCGTTGTGTTTAGTTTAAGTATTATCTAACTTTATGCCATTCTGTGTGGTAATTCAGTTTTCCTTTTAATTGTCAGGATAAAGGTGAATATATTTCTGGAAGAATTCAGAAGTTGGCCAAGGCTGGAGTCATAAATGCCCTTGTTGCTTTATCAGATACTGAGAGTAAGAACAGCAGAGAACTCATTTCCAGGTAAGATATGTTAACTCACTTTTGAAATAAGAACAGTAGAGAACTCTTTTCCAGGTAAGGTCTGTACGCTCACTTTTAAAACCATCAGAACACGTGGTACATTTTGCAAATAGTCTTTCAAGAGAAGACTTATTACAGGAATACTTATTTGATTTTGAGACTTTGTACTGAAAGTAAGAACAGTAGAGAGCTCATTTCCATCTAAGATATGCAGACTCACTTTTAAAACCACCAAATCACTAGTTACATTTTGCAAAAAGTCTTTCAATAGTTGACCTATTACAGGAATGCTTGTTTGATTTGTAGACTTTGTTAAGGCATTTGGTCGGTATAAGCTGATTGACTGAAATACTCTTTGTTGTTACTTATGTCGATCAAGGAAGTCATTATTGGTTGATACAAAGGAAACAGTGACCTCATAAAATCTCCTGCGTGTCAATTTTTTTTTATTGACGTGCCTAATTAATTTATTTCATAGGCTTCTGGCTCCTTCTGTTTTTTTAGTAACCATAACTTGTTGTCTTTATTTAGGGTGTTTATGTCCTTGTCAACAGAGGAAACACTGAGAGGTCTCATCGTACAACAAGGAGGAATTAAGGTAATGTTGACAGTAGGACCTGTGTATTAACAGTACTTTTTAAATGGTGGTGTCAAACCTCATGTTAACATCTTTTTTTTTAAAAGTTCATTTAATGAGTTGACTAAAAATTATTATTTGTTTATCGTTATTTGCTTTCAGTGACTTCTTTAATTATTACATCTAAGGACAAAAATAATTTTGTACAAATGTTTTTTCCCCAGACCCTTCTTAACCTCATGAACAACAACACAGATAATGGAACTATTCTGGCGTCACATGCCCTCGCCAAGATCTCTGTCACATCAGATCCTCACTTTGCCTTTCCTGGCCAGAGGGTGAGAAATTTATGGCGTCAAATAAAAAATTTTTTTTAAGTATGATACTTAAAAGATAATCTTCAATTATATTTTTTAATCAGTCAGTTTATAACCCGCATTATATGGGTGAGACTGCAATCAGGCCTTTTGATTGTACAATATATATATTGTTTAAACAGGGTTTATATAGGCCTGACAGGACGTCACAGTGTATAACCCTCATTATCTATCTGTACTACTAGATCTATGAAGTTGTCAGTATATAACCGTCATTATCTATCTGTACTACTAGATCTATGAAGTTGTCAGTATATAACCGTCATTATCTATCTGTACTACTAGATCTATGAAGTTGTCAGTGTATAACCGTCATTATCTATCTGTACTACTAGATCTATGAAGTTGTCAGTATATAACCCTCATTATCTATCTGTACTACTAGATCTATGAAGTTGTCAGTATATAACCCTCATTATCTATCTGTACTACTAGATCTATGAAGTTGTCCGCCCACTGCTGTCACTCCTCCATGCTGACAGGTCTGGCCTACAAAACTTTGAGGCCCTGATGGCATTAACAAACTTGGCGTCTGTCAGTGAGTCGGTCAGGTGAGTCTGTCAGTGAGTGGGTCAGGTGAGCAGCAGTCCTTGATGTGCTGAATAAATATAATATTTGGTTGATTCATCATATATGTAAAACAACTTTTTTAATTGCGAGTAAATTTGATCTCCTGTTTAAAATGGTTGTTAATATAAAAGTACAGTTTACACTTTTCTACCAGTTATCCCTCCTTACCCCCTACCCTTAATTTATTTCAGGAATCGCATTGTGTCTGAGAAAGGCATCTCCTCAATAGAACATTATATGTTTGAAGAACATGCCATGTTAAGAAGGGCAGCAACAGAATGTATGTGCAATATGTTGCTAAGTGAGCAGGTAAACAAAATGTCATCAGTTGGCACTATAATTCTTCATGTTTTTAACTTTTGGTCTTAAATAGCTAGAAATAGTTGGGATTCCTTATATTTTCCTGGATGTGAAATCCAGAACACCGAAAGAACTTTTTTAAACCATTCATAAATTTTTAATTCATTTTTTAAAAAAAAGTTAACGTATTTTGAAAAATTAGATCTGAATTTCATTATTAACGGCTCTTTGTCATTTATCAGTTATCTGTAGTTCTTAATTATCCTCATCTGTAGAAAGCTTAATTTCTGATGCTGATCGAATTTAAATTGTGAAACACATGTTATGATTCTGAACCATTTGTTCTATATAATACCGTTACTAGCAAACCAAGCAATATCAATTTAAAAAAAAACACAATAATGACTGTCTGTCATACAGAGACCCAGCCTTGCTTTTTTCCATAGGCATGAATTTTCATTTTTAGCTGGGGAAAAGTAGTGACTTGTTTATTTAAAAATGTGGGAACCTTTTAGATGTAAAATAAGTGTTCTGTCTCCCATTCATTTATTAACATCCAATTATTTAAATTTTTGCTAGCATTTAAGCTTTTGTAATGAACTATTAACCCAGAAATGTTGTTTTGTATAAGTTTGTTATTTTCTTAGAGGTCAATTTTTTAAAACTTGTATCTAAATAAATTCTGTTGATGTTTTTTTAAAATTGTACAAGGTGCAAGACTTGTATGAAAAAGAGAATGACCGCGTTAAAGTCATGGTGCTCTTCTCTGGAGAAGATGATGAAGCCCTGGTCAGGGCAGCCTTGGGGGCGTTGGCTATAATATCATCGAGACCAACACTGTGTCAGAAAATAGTGCAGGTTAGATGATATCTAGATGTTTTTGGTGGGTTACGTTTTGATGTTATATTTCGCTGGGATAAATCAGACTGGTGGTAGTTGTGTTAATTAGAAATAGCTTGATTGTGTGTCTGTCTTGTGTGACTCCCTCAGCTCAGGGATACTTTGTTTATGCACAGGTCAAATCTTGGCTCGACATCTTCCAAGTACATGCCATCAGTGAACTGCCAGACATTCAACATCGCGTCTGCCACACTCTTTTAAATATCATGTCAGCTGATAAGGAACTGGCCTTATTGGTTGTTGAGAGCCCACTCTTAGAGATACTTGGAGCAGTTGCCAAACAAAAAGACCCTTCGGCAGTGAAGGCTACACTGGCAGCCCAGGAGGTAAGTTTGGCCAGTTTTCAATGAATCTAGAGGAGATTATAAAATGTACATTTAAAGTAAGGTTCCTTTTAAGCCTATGATAGTTAACATTTCCTGTAATGTCCTTTTTAAAAAAAAGATTTTATTGACCTCATTCATGGTTAATGTTTAAATTTAGAAACCCCTCGTTCGTTGTAAATTTATTTAATATATTTAACTGCAGAAATTTTAACTGACATGTTCTGAAAACAGAATTTCTTTTTTTTCATGTTATAGTTGTGATACCTAACAGTGTCATTTGGATTAAATGCATCATAGTTATGTTATTAATCAACATTCCATTTGAGTCAATCTTGATTGAAATCAGTGTTTTAATTTAAATTATTTTAAATTTCAAGGCCCTTCAAAAAGCTGTTGACTATGGACTGATCAAGGAAAATGAACAAGGGAGGGCACCTGAAAACTTTTTGGACATCTTGAGAACTCAGCTGCGCAAGGCCAGAGAGGAGGAGGAAAGAAAAAGGAAAGAGGAGGAAGAAGAGGAGGAGAGAACAAGAAAGTTACAAGAGGAGGAAAAGAGAAAAGCCTTGGAGGAATTTAATGAGAAGGAAGTTGTGAAAGAGGAAGAAGAAGTTGAGGAGATTGTTGTGGATAAAAAAGACTTAGCCAGTGGACCAAAGATAAGAGAACTCACAGAGGAAGAAGTGGCTAGATTAGAAATAGAAAAAAAGAGTAAAGTAGAAGGTCCTGAAAAAGATGAAAAAGACAGTAAGCCTGTTGAGAATAAGGAGGACAAAAAGGAAGACAGTGAGATAGATGAGGAAGAGCTTGAGAAAGGAGATGTGTGGAATGATGAAGGTGGGTTGCCCTCTTGAACAAATGTATGAACATCTGTCCATGAATAATAATCAAAACTCTATGAGCCATCTGTGCATTTAAAGAAAGAAAATGTTGAAATATGGTGCTAACAGTTGTTTCTATTTTAAAAATCTTTTTACAAAGTGAAAATGTAAATAGTCAAGCTTACCATTTGTGGTACATTGTGAGCCTAGTAGCAGTCTTAAGCTCCTCTCACATCAATATGAGTCAGGTTTTCGTAATAGATATCAATACTTTTAAAATATAGATAGTTCTATACAAATATTGTCATAATAAATTGTACAAACAACTTTTAGCAATTGTAAGTTCACTTGTATATTTTAACCAAGAAGTCATTTAAATAAATGACATAATGATCTAAAGTGTTTCTGTCTAATAATTAAATACAAAATGAATTCTAAAATTGGTGACAAAGACTTAGTGATTATGTCCATTAGAGTGACTGTGGGCAAGCGCCTCTCAATTCTTACTCACTGTAGACAAAATAATTTTTAGATCTCTCTTTCCTAACCTAAAGGGAAAGAATTCATGTGGATCTTAGGTATCTGTTGAGCATGGTAGTATTGGTAGAATGTTTTATAAAAAAAATTAGTTTAACAAAAGTATGTTCTACATTTAATCAATGTTTGATATCACATGATGAATTACCACTTCAAGCAAATTTTAAATATTTAGGTTTCCAACTGCTCTGTAGAATAATAACTTGTTTGTAAATGCCAATATTGTAAAAAAAAATTAAAGATAGAAATAGAGAAGGCTTTGGTTGTTTTTAAAAAAATATATATGAAAAAAAGTATTTGGCCATGCTAGCCCATTGGACGCGCCCAGACTGTTATTTTACTATTGTGAGTTTTGGGTTGGAGTGAAGTGATAGTGTTGGACATGGATTTAACATGTGATTCTAAAACATTGTTTAATGTTACTTTCAGATGAAGCTAATGATTAAATAAAAATTAATTTCAAATTGTTCACATGATGTGTGGGGTGGAATGATTTTATTTAAAGTTTCCTGTACTTGTTTTTTAATTCACCACAAATATTTTTTTTAAAAATTACTAAAAATTTAACTTTCATTCCAATATGTGGTGTAGATTTTAGAAAAGATATACACATTTTGTGGTTTTGAATTTATGTTTCAATACTTCATTGATAAAATCTTTTTTAAGAAAAGCTTTGAAATAAATTTACTGTTGTAAACATTATTAAGAGAAAAGCTTGCCTCAACTTCAATGTAAGACACACACATATTAAATTAATAACAAACAGATAATGTTTTGTGAGGTGCCTTTAAAAAAAAACAGTATAACGTCACTGGTTTTAATGTGTGGTATATGAGTACCAGTAGGTTGAAATTTAATAATTGAGGGCTTAAATAAAATCATGAAAAACTGATGGGATGATACTTTTATTGAAATGTATTTATTCATCATGACTCCTATAAAAAAACTTGTGATCACTACTAATTTAAAGTGCAATATAAATAACTCATTAACAATAGTGAATGGGAATTCTAATATATATAATGTCAATTCAAATGTAAGCCAATTACTTCCCCTTCCTTAAAAATATAAAATGAAAAATGCGAAAACTAGCCATTATTTTCTATTGGCTCACTTGAGTCTCATTGTCATCGATTTTTTTGTTGTAATTATAATGACCCTAATTCATCATTCAATTGCATGTAAAAGTTTGTACTTGAAAACCTTTTAATAATTTCCATTTATAGTGTGTAGTTATTTTTAATGAGTGCTGTGATTGATGTATGATCATTAAAATTTATTTTTATTACTTGTGGTGCCTTTATTATTTTTTATTTAAGTTAAGTACTGTTTATTTGTAGGAGTAGCTTCCCATTATTGATTTCCCACACACATTTACACTCTCATTAAACATTTTGAGATTTGTCAGCAAAATTTTACTCATCATAAAAAATAACACCCATTTACTTAGTAGTTGCAGGTTCAGATAAAATTGGGTTATGATTAGTTTTAAAATGGGTTAAGGTACATTTTTTTAATGAACGCGTTTCAAACACTCATCTAAAATATTGAACATTCTCTTAAGTGAAATGGCTAGAAAAAATATAATGGTTTAAAGAAAATAATTAACATCAATTTGCTTCAAAATAACTTAAAATTATTATTAAGCTATTGATTTTTATTATAGAAGATTACTGCCTCAGGGCCAGTGGGTGGGTGTAAAAAGATTATATCATCAAGAAAATGAGTTAGTGAAGAACAAACTTATTGACATACTTGAATAAAAACTTACTTAAATTAAAAAATTAATAAACAAAAATTTATATTTCAAACACCTATTTGCTTGTGTCTGAGCCATTAAATGGAGAAAAAAAGCACAGCTTCTGAAGATTTGACCTCACTGTGGCGTAGCAGAGGTATTCATTCCAAAATTCAGTAAATGGGAGAACATTGTGACTTTTAGGATAAATATTGCCATAATTCCAAATGTCTGATTCCTTGTTAGTTAAACCACCACAATGAAAGAAGTTTGAATATTGAACAACTTTTCTTTAAAAAGAAAAAAACAAAGCTTCAAACCAATTTTATTGTTTTGTAATTCTTTTATTTTGTTTAAACAGATTCCTTTTTTAAACATGAAAAATAAACATATTGCATTACACCCAGTTCTCTACCATTCATGGTTATTTTGGAAGCTTTTTTGTTTTATTATATGCAATGGCCCACCTGGAGAAGTGCAAGATTTTGGCCATCCTTCCTCCAAAAACATTGGTAGTTAGCTAAAAACGCCACCTGAAGTGGAGTGCCTCCTTCCTACTACTTCTATGAGTAAATGTCTGGCAAGAATATTCAAAATTGATCATGAACATTGAAAATTTTAAATTCTTCTGCAACCTCTCAAATTTGAAAATTAACTTGAACACATTATACTGCCTATATAGTTAGATACCTGGGGTATATCTTTAAATTTTGAAATACATATAATACTGATCTGTGAACATAAACAAATTAATTTTTTTAAATATCCTAGATTATCCAAATTTAGTTTTGCTTTTTCAATTTATTCTGACAACGTCACATAAAACTAACATTTTTAAAAAAAAATTGATGAAGTGTTCTTAAAAGAAGAGAGCTTACCTAGCAATCTTACTGCAATAAATTCAATGAATTATAAAGTAACATAATTTGCAATGTATGTCACGTCAGTCTATCCCGTCCCGTCTGTCTGTCCGTGACGTTACTAATTTTAGACAGCGCACCAAATTATTGCACCAAAAAATAACTCTTCGAACGCCCGCATAAAATTGTTCAATAGGGAAATAAATTAATAAAATAAATGAAAGTTCTGTATTACGTTATATTTTAATCTCATTTGAATTTATTTTGAAAACTTCCGTCATTTTTGACGGGTGATACACTAGTTGTTATAATAATAAATGAGTATCAACACTTATGACTGAAAAAATCAAGTGCATGAAAGAATCACTTGAATCCACTAAATATTTAGAGAAATAGAAATAAAATAAATTCCCCAGTGTATACAAATTTTTTAAAAGCAAAAAGATATTGCATTCCTTATTCAACTTGTTCTAATGCATTTCAAAATATTTACCAACAAAAAAATGAACCAAGATCTGTAATAAAATCAAAATTTAAAAAAAAACTTAATTTGGTACACCATGTGCATCCCTATGATTCTTCATTGCCCATGCCATCCAGTCCAGCTGTGTCAGTAGACGGTCAGAACCACTGATCATGTGATCATTTAATGGCGTACCCTCCTCGTCCAGGGCTTTGTGGACTTCAGGGATGCCAAATATATGTGAGACACTAAGTGTGCCTAACTCACTCAGGAACACTCTCAGCTGCATGGCTGCTCTCATGCCTCCATAGGGTCCTAGAGATGGAATTGTATTGAAGAAATGTGCCATAAATTTTAGCTTAGAACATATTTTCAAGAGGCTGGACAGAAAAACAAACAACTAATAGGGAAATCAATTTTAAAAGAAAAAAAAATTAGTTTAAATTTATGACAGACTTATCAGAAATAAATGCTTATTTCTTATTTAAGACCTGTTCATATTATATATATATATATATTATATATTTATAAATAAATCCAAGCAGCAGTATCTTGAGTAATTTAGTGTCTTAAATTTTAGTGTCTTAAATTCATATATTTTTTAGCTTTAGACATTTGAAACAAGATCTCTCAACAATGGAAACTAGAGCACTCACCTGGAGAGTAAGTCACGATTGCACTTGGTTTGTAACCAAATATTTTCAGTGGAAAATGATCCAGCATGTTACTGAGTGCTGGAGGGATGCTGTGGTTGTATTCTGCAGACACCACCACATAGGCATCAGCTTCTTTTATCTTCTCCTCGCAGTTCAACATCCATTTTGGCACATCATCCCTGTTCTGGTAGTGGAAAGTGCTTTTCTCCAGTAAAGGAAATTTGAGCTGCACAGGATCTGAAACACATTAAAAGGAAGTCTCATGTTCATTTTTTGTGTGTGACAGTTTTCATAATAAAATTTTATGAATGGGGTCCAATTGTTATTCTAAGTAAGGGGGAGTCAGAAATAAATTTCACTTTTCAGGTTGACTTTCGTCTCAAAATCAAATCCTTAATTTCATCAAAATATCCAACAATGTTTTACCTGCAAGTGGCAATATGGACTGATCTAAATTACTAAAATGTATAGGCTTTACCTTCATATTTAATTAATAGGTAGGATTATCACCCTTGACTATATATGAATGAATTCACATAAAGTGGTACTAATTGTTCATATCATGCCTGGTCCCAGACAGCAAATGATATCCTCTTGTGTCAATATGTTGAATATTATTATTGGCTTGTAGAATACACCAGTGGTTCCCACATTTTGGGTAGCAAGCCTCTAGTGTGCACCAGTTTACTCACATCGAGGTAGAGAAATATTGTATTACTGGTGGCATTTTTATTAATTGCACGATTCAGACTACAATATATCAGTCGTACGTCCCATGAACTTCTTCCATTAATTTAAAAAAATCTAATTTAGGCACATTATAATTATACACTACAGTTCTACAGCCAGTTCAAAAATTAGACTTGTGACACCAGATAATCTAATTCTAACTTTAATGGGTTATAGTACTTGTGATATCCTGTGTTAACCAATCAAGTACAAGCACATTCTCATATTATTATGCACTGAGATTTAAAAAGATGAGAACCCCTTGCACCCAACATGCGTTTATGCCACACTCGATCTTTGGCCTGTTAAGCTTAAATGTTCTGGATAATAACCTTAATATGTAAGTGCAAATATGGCATATTCATATGTATATTATATATACACATGTATATATAAATTAATTTATAATTTATATCATATTATTATTATTATATTATATTTATTTAAATTACATTGCGTGAGTGTGTCTTATTTAACTTCTGTACACCATACTAAATTAATTTATAATATTTGACTTGATTTAAATTAATTCTTGGTACTTCTTACAGTTTGTAGTATAGTTAATTCAATAACTTACTATTAGTACGATTTATGCAATTCAATGAATCATGAAAATGAAACCAATGAAAGCGAAAGTATTAACAATAATATGAATAAATTGAATAATGATAATAATGTATTACTTACTTTACTTAGTATTACTAAATTTACTATATTGAATATTGTTTTTTACGAAATTTAAAAAATGTTCCTCTTTCACTTACCAAACAAGTCAACATGAAAGTTTTTCTCTTCAAGTTGTTTTTGCATGAATTTTGCAACTCTCAATCCTAAACGGCCTTCTCTAGTTGAGCCTAGAAACAAAATAGCCTTTAATTTTCCTGCCATTTCTGCCTCTGTTACAGGAAGATTAAAAGTTTATCAAACTTTGTCCACTAGAATTCCCTATTGTGCTATACAAAGTTATTTTATGAAATCTTATGCTATTGTGACGTTAAGCTTTTAACTTTTGTGCATCTGCCTCTGCTGAGCGAAACAATTTGACTTAACCACGTCTCTAGCTCTAAACTCTAAAGACCAACGCTCTAGACTAGTTTTTGATATCACATAATGTCAAATACATCCACCTGCAGCTCAAGACAAATATTAATAACGCTCATTCGCCATTATTTAGAGACAGCGGGAAGATCACGCTGAGGGCAATAAGGAAAAATAAAAACCAAAAACAATAGGCCCAGGGGATGCCAGTGGAACATGCGGGAGTGTGATGCGGGGGCGGGGCGAGCGCCGCAACGAATCGTTCGTGGACGATTACTCAGCAGTTTTACAGTTTGACTTCGTGCTACGGGCAATATAATTAAAAACAATAACTAACTAAATAAATAGAGCCGGGGGGAGGGGGGGGAGATAATTACTACTTTGAACAGTGGAATTTCCCCTACCGTACATTAAGATCTACTCACATCCTTTGCTAACAATTCATTATGTCGGAGCCGTGGTTCCCAATCTTTTAACCCTATCTTCCTGCCCACCGGCTCTGTGAGATTGGCATGCTGTTCTAGCGTCAACTGGCCTTAAAACTACTAGATGGTCAATGTTCCCTCTAAGGTTCGTTGGTCCGTGTGCAAACTAAACAAAAAAAAACTCGTGTGCAACACAGAATCCACATTTTCTGCATTATTTAACTAAATTTACTGCGTGGTAATCCTAAACTGCCGCGCAGCGTCTGTCAGGTGTCTGCGCGGTCGCACAGCCACGCAGCTTAAAGAGAAATTCACCTATGAAGCAAATCATAATATACAAAGTTTATGTAACCTTGGCACACCTATATACTAACTTAAATGGTGTCACTGAAAATAAACATGATCTTTTGGAAGTTCAATTTGCAATTCAGCGTTTCATTGAACAATAAAAAAATTAAAAAAGAGGTGGGTAGTATAAAACATTTGTTCTTAATTAAAAGACTTAAATATAAAGAGTCTGTATTTTCGACAAGTGTTTTAAAATCCATTTATTTATTTATTTTTATACTCCCCCGCCAAATTCACCGCCACGACCTAAAAAATTTTAATTTAAAAAAAAACACTGGAAATTAATGTGTGTTTATTTGTAATTATTCGTTTTTCAAAATTAATTCAACACTTAAATCACAAATGACATTGTTTATGAATCAGGCAATTTAATGCCACTCCAATTGCCATGATCTAACAGCTGGTATGTGATGTGAAATTCATGATCCACTGACTGCTCCAGTTGATTTTTTAAATTAAAAAATTTCAGTGCACGAGGAAATGAAATTCACCTCAGGTTACTAAAGTATCATCGGCTGGTTTGGATAAATGTACCAACGTTCAGTTTTGCTGTGCCCTAAAGCATTTCATTGACATTTTATCTTATGTATTAGGATTTGCGTCCTCCGTTCTGATAATATCGTATTGGCGACTGCCGCAGCGTTCACAGGCCACGGCTATACCGGAGCATGCTATTCCCTGCCTTATGCGCCTTGGTTTCCCCCTTGGCCCCGGGAACAAATCCCTGCCTTCACGGAGATTCGAACTAATGACCCTCGGTGCGCCAGCCCACCGTGCCCCTGTTTCATGTTTTCATCATTAAGTTAAGCATATAATTATAAACATTAATAAAAATTCACACAATTCACTATAATTCAGGTGGTCTAATAAAAAAAACAACAAGCACCTGAAGCAATAATAATTATTCATCTGTATTATATACGGTTATATACAGGAGAAGGCGCAAAGTCTCGTCACGCCTTTCTCTTATAACTTATAACCTTTACCGTCTACACTTCGACTCTACACAGTGCCCGATTGGTGAGGCGGATAGAGTAGGGTGTTTATCCCTGCACGTTTCCTGGGTCCACTTCAAGGACTTGTTCCACCTCAACCGCACGTTTCCGGTTTTTCCCGTGATGGGCAGACGGCAGCTAGAGCAGTTTGCTGCGTTATTATATTTTCTTTACTTTACTCTCCGGTCTAGGCTTGACGCGAATGAAGCATTCCAAACGTCCAGCCCAGACACGTAGACCCATGCATACACTGCCACATGTAAGGTATGCTATGCCTTATGTAAACAAATCAAAACGAGCCATTAATTTACCAGCGTACCAATCTTGTATTGGCAGATCATAAACTCAACTATTCGACCTGTTCGTACATCTGTAGAAATATTTTTTTTAAAAAGATAACTTTCTGTTAAACCCAAAGAATAAAATACAATTGTACTCATATTTTTTAATAACCCGGACTGCCTCTGAGCCGTTTGGCCTCAAGATCAAACATAAATAAAAACGAAATTAGATGATTGGGTTCGTGAACTTTGGCTTACTTTATGGCCATGTTCTAGCAGCTGTGTATTAACTCTTACAGTTCTGGTATGTGAAATTCATGACCCACGAACTACTCCAGTGACTGGCCTGAAATACCTAATTTTTAAATGTGTTTTTTGCCACTGATTTTCTAAAGATGAAGTTAGTGGAGCACCACCCACTTTTGTCAATGACAATGTCATACCAATCTTGAAGTTCAACTGTTTTGATTGTACCTCAGTAATGTCCAGAATAGATAAAAAATATTCTATCATTTTAATTGCACTTCTGTATGGGATAAAATTGATAAACATATTCAACTATTTTTTATTGTACCTCAGTAAGGAATACATGTAGCATATATCAAAATATTGAATCATTTTAATTGTACCTCAGTATGGGATAAAATAGAGAAATATATTCAATTATTATTTTAAACACATAAAATAAATATATTTTGAAAACAAAGATAAAGAGGGATACATTTTTCAAAAAATATTTATTAACTTTGCAAAAATTATTTTCAATAGGCAAACTATAAATGAACATTGCAATTACAATGTCATTATCTAACCATTTGAAACCCATTTTTTTGAAGATGCATCACATTACTCATGAGATTGCATTCCTTGTTGGACTTGAAGGTCAGAAAAAAAACATTTTAAACTTTTGATTTGTTTCTCTTAGTGGAAGGATTATTTGAAATCACAAGCATTGACAAAGCACCATAACACTGATATAGAAATAAAATATAAATGGGCAAGAATAGAAACAAAAACTCAGGAATGACAATAAAAGAAATATTTGAAAAGTATACATGATGAGAGTGTACACATGATTTGTTTACACTCAGCACAATCCCCTCCCGATCCAAAAATGTATTTACTCTTTCTATAAACTAGAATGCTTTCAAATGATTACTATTTTATTAAGAGTGAATATGTTAATGAAAGTTTTACATTTTTAAAATAATGGGTAATTTATTCTGATACATGTCTGTAGGCAGAAGTGAACTCCACATACAATATACAAGATGTAACTCACATCGTCATGCAAAATTTTCCTGTGATGCTGCCTGAAATTCCAACTTGTGATATGATCATAAATTAGTCTCATTTCTCACGATACGTTTACAGTTGAGAAACATTTATTTTCGGAACCACTCATTGTTTATTTTGGCACTCCATGTGCGTCCCTGTGATTCTTCATGGCCCAAGCCATCCAGTCCAGCTGTGTCAGTAGATTTGTGGCCCCCTTGACCATGAAATCATTTAATGGTTTTCCAGTTTCATCCAGGGCTTTGTGGACCTCTGGGATGCCAAAAATATTTGATACGCTGAGTGTGCCCAGTTCCGAAAGGAACGCTCGTAACTGCATGGCCGCTCTCATGCCTCCATAGGGTCCTGAAAAATAAAGAAAAGTTTCAAAAATAAAAAAGATGAATTTCTAGCTTGTTTCTTGAGAAAATTGTAACATGCACACAAATTATTGGTTAATCTTCTGTCACATTATGTTCACAAATAATTATCATAAAAAGAGAAAAAAAATATGCTGGAATCTTTTTTTTTAAATGCTGACAAAAAAAAACACAACAACAGGGGATCAGAGAAGCATAAAATTTTCTATTGCAATATCTTCATCTCTAATAGAAAAAAAAATTAAAAGTATGCATAATCTCACTTAATAATTCTTTTCAGGGCACAACAATTTTGTGATAACACAGCTATTAAATACCTTAAATTAAACATCAACAGTTAGAATTAGAATAGATCAACTCACCAGGAGAGTAGGTTACAATAGCACTAGGTTTGTAACTGAAAATGCTACCAGGGAAGTGGTCAAGCATATTGGAAAGGGCTGGTGGGATGCTGTGGTTGTATTCTGCAGACACCACAACAAAGGCGTCTGCTGCCTTGATTTTCTCCTCGCAGTCCAAGAGAAATTTTGGTGCAGTTTTTCTGTCCTGGTAAAAGTGAAGGGCTTTCTCTAGAAGTGGGAACTTGAGCTCAACAGGATCTAAGTTATGGTGTGAAATAAAACATGACATAAGTCATAAGTATAGGTTTAAAACAAAATGTTAAATATTATTTTAATTAATGTGGGGTTTGTAAATTTTATTAAAGCTCATTCAAGGCGAGCAACAAATTTCACTAAAATTTTAGAATATTACATTTTTAAACAATTTTTATTTGAGTTTTTAATTGGTGATCATTAAAACTGAAGTTTTTCTCCTTTTAACTATCACTACAAACAGACATGTCTAATTAGGATAATAGATAACTATTAGTCACAATGGGAGAGCACTGTCCACAAATAAAATGCGTTACGAAGTATGGTAGTTATCACCCTTGCCCATCACAGATGTAAATGTAAATAAATAAGAAGGGTTAAGGCTTGACTTGATTCAGATTTATTTTGATAGCAACTCTGATTTAAGAACATGCCACCAATTTCATTAAATAAGTCCCATTTCATAAATGAACAAATATCCAAATTCAATAGATAACTAAAACTTAGACCTTACGATGGCAGTGGCCATTTATTTAAATCTTACATTTAAATATTTAAAATTATTTCCATTTATTAGTATTAGTTTAAGTTAAAAGTATAATAGACCTTAAAATTTCGGTACTAACCACTGTAACTTGCTAAGAGTATCTAAATACGGATATTTTACTAATAACTTTTAATAACTACTGATAAATTTTGAAATGAAAATTTAACTAGGCATTTTATTGTAATTTGTAATCATGGCGTGACCACCAATTAATATTAATAGATAATGATTAATAGATATTCAAGTAATAAATTGTGTTTGAAAATATGTTCGTATTTATTATTTATAGAATTAAGACTTTTACTACTTTATATTATGCAAACGAAATAAGATTTTCACTACTTTAATTTTAATTATGCCATTATGCAGCATGTTAACTCACCGAACAATTCTACTTCGTAGTTTTTAGCCTCAAGTTGTCCACGGATAAACTTGGCCACTCTCAAACCCAAACGCCCCTCACGGGTCGATCCAAGAAATAAAACAACCTTCAGTTTGGATGCCGCTGCTTTGCCTGCCATTTCTTGTTCAGTAAATCTACGATACATGCAGTAGTCCACCGACAAATCACGATGAGACTAGATGCACGGCGGGCACGATTTATACTGTTTATCGTCTGCTGGCGTGAGCTCAACTCCCCGGCGATATCTGAAGGTCGATAGTGTTAGCGGTTTCAAGTCTTTAGTATTGGCTCAACTCAAGCGTAAACTTCAGCCCCTGTAGCGTAAACTACAAGTTTGAAATTCTGCTTACACACCGCGAATGGCCCTACTATAACCCTACTAAATTCAGCCCACCCTATCGTTACCATGGGTCATAAAAAGAACGAATCAAATCAAGGGGTAGCAACACTAATATATTCCATATCGTCAGGATGACTCGGCAATTTTTTCAACGACGCCTCGCTTGAGGTAGCGGGTTTCTAAGCTTGTTTATCGGCGTTCGGTTATTTGGCAATGCTGGTTATTTGATAGACCTCAAACAGCGGCTAGTTCATTTTAAAATTATTATTGAAATGAAAGATATTTATAGTGTTAAAATAGAGTTCCTTTTCAAATAAATGTCATGGGGCCAGTGTCGGTAGTGATCAAATGAGCTTAACTACGTTCAACACGCGCTGTCATCTTGGCTGGATGGTCACGGATGACCTGGTTTATGGCCAGGGGAACAATTCGCAGCGCAGGACTTGAACTTGAATTAAACCAGGTCAAATGATTGACTCGATGCTGCTGTGTTCCAGAGGCGTCGCTAGGGTTGGTGTCACCCGGAGCGGTAGATCATGGTGTCACCCTTTCATGACAGAAGGGCCGTCCATAATGACGTCACGCGTGGTTGTCGATTTTCACCCCACCCTCCCCCCTCATACTTCGCCACAAAAACATAGACCCCCACCAATGTACCATTTAAGCTGCGCGGTTGCGCGGCCGCGCATTTATCTGACCAACGCCGCGCAGCAGTTTAGAAAATTTTGAAAAATATTGCACAAAAAGTGGATCTTTGCACAAGAGTTTTTTCACTTTGCATACGAACCAACGAACCTTAGAGGGAACATTGACCCCCACCCCTTTTTACGATATGCAGTCACAATTTGTGACTCACAAAGCTTTGACCCCCCCCCCTTCAAAGCCGTATTTTCTAAATAAAAATTAGCATGTTGCAAATTATGTTTTGTCATTTAAATATGTATTTAGGGTAAGTCTGCACTCTAATATGGTAACACATTTGAAGCCATTGAAAACGTCATTAAATAAACGGTAAACCATCATATATCTAAGTGGAACTTTTATTTAAAGTTGCGCGTTTTTGATGTGACGTCACATTTTTAAACACACCCCTCCCCCTCGTCACACATCGTCACAGATGCGTGACCCCCTCCCCCCAGGGTGGATTAAAAAGGGGTGGAGGCTGAAAGGGCTAAAGCCAGGGGCCCTCAATGTTTTAAGGCCCCCCCCCCAAACTTATTATAGTGTATAATAACGATGGGCAAATGTTTATATGAATCCCTGAAAATGCCTTGGACAGTCATACGGCAATGCTGCAAATGTGAGTAGGAAGTATAACTGAGTCCAGGCTATTCTTCGTGAGAAGTGCAGTGTTGCTCATTATCTGCCGTGCACAACTCATTCCCTTAATTTAGTTGGGAAAAGTGCAGCAGGTTGTCTGATTTTTTTGTCTTCTGCAACATCTTTATACCCGGCTTGTTGCAACTACTCATTGTTGACAAGTACTTCAAAAGCACATGAAATTGATACATGTTAACAAAGCCTTGTCTGACACAAGATGGTCAGCCTGACATGATGCTGTAATGTCTGTTAATTTACTCATATCATGAGAATATTGCAGCACTGGAAGTATTAACAATTAATGAAAATCAGCCACGTGACTGTCGACTTGAAGCAGAAGGATTTCTGAAGGAACATGAGCAACTGGAAGACGCTATTTCACTTGAAAATTGGAAAACAATTTTAGAAAGATTTCAGAAAACGAATGCATCCCTTCAAGAGCCGAGAATATCTTTGAATTCAGCCATGCATTTGAAGTCTCTCATTGAGTTTGTTAAAATGCAGCATTCTTAATTGGATTCCTACGAAAACAAAGAAAATGACAAGTCCGTGGGAAAAGAGTATAAACAATCTTCAATACTATCAAAAAAGAGAAAGTGTCAATTTGATTAAGGGACATCACCAAAACAGTATTCTCACCGAGACAAACATTCAAAGTTGAGGTATTTCTTGTAATCATTGACAAACTTTCTTAAGCCCTACAACATAGGTTAGGCGCATATAAACGCATCCATGAGAAATTTGGCTTTCTTACAAACCTAACTGAGCTCAGCAATGACGCCATCCGATGGACAATACCCAAGTTTATGGAAGAATATTCAAGTGATTTTAAGGACTGCTTACCTTCAGAATCAGTCCAATATTTAGAACTCTTAAAAAAGTTATTGTCAAGCCCCAGGCTCAGGATAAAGAAAAGAAAGTAGCACAATGCGAAACTCAAAACACGTGCACAGAGCTAAAAAATTTGATGCTTTTGAATGAGGTAAATTTCACACAGTCCTTTACAAATATACACATCGCACTTTGCATCTATCTCTCAATGATGACATCGAACTGAAGCAGAGAGCGATTCTTTCCAAAGTTGAAAAGAATATAAAAACGAGTTAGAATTTGCATGGGACAACAAAGACTGAATATGCTCTCTCTAATGAGAATTGACAAGGAACTTGTAAGCTTACTTTGTTTTACTGACTTGATTGCTAACTTCACCATGAGAAAAATTCGCAAACGAAAGTTGTAGGTTCAAATAATAATAATTATAAATGTTTATACATTTTTGATTTCAAATAGATTAAAAAAAAATTACCCCATGGAAAAACAAAAGCTTAAAATAAATAATTAAAAAAAAACAAACAACGGAATAACGCGTAATATTATTCTTTACGGGGGCGCGTTCGTAAGCACGAAACAGCGTAAGTCGGGATGGGACCGTCATAACCTTAGGACTACCTGTATATAAACATGCATATCTATGCTTGCACGCCTTTAATAAATATAGATAAAACAAAATATTAACTCAAAGATATTGAATTCATAAGTTTCCACACAAAAAACACAATCTTTTGATTTTTTGGGGGGAGAAAAATCGTATTCTCTCCCCCCCCCCACTGTGGTGGAGGAAGTAGTGAGGTGGGATTTGCCCCTGTTGTCGGTGTGTCATGCCCAAATGGCTTTATATCTTTTAAAACAGAAGAAATTGCCTCTTTCATGTCCAGCCTTCTTAAAGATCTCTCTGCTGCGACTATTTCTTTTCTTTTTTCCCCCTAATTTTTAGAAAATGTTTGTGTTGGGACTGTTTTATTATTGCAAGTTAACTGATATTTGTTTTAATGAAATTTTGTCGGGTTTAACGTATTTCATTGTTTTTCTTAATTTCTTTCTAGATGAAAAAAAAATGTGTCTTCTTTTTTTCTGACCTAAAATCCAACACAGTAAAATTATAGACTTTGGTGTCACCCCCTGATGGTTTCACCCGGGGCGCCCCCCGCCCCTTAGTGAAGCCACTGATATAAATCAAAATGTTAGATATTGAAACCTTGACCAAATTCCCTCCCACGCTGCATCTGAAGTCAGATACGTTTTTTGCCACCTGTTCTTATTTTCCACAAAGAAATAAAGTTAAAAGCTCTGGATTTATTATCTTAAAATTCCTCCATCGTACGATAAATTCCGACCCGAGAAAAACCATTTTTTACGCCACTGTCCGCTGGCTAGCCTACCCCTACAAGGAGTGGATCAGTGTCTGTTAACCAAACGCGTCACTAGGGTTGGTGTCACCCAGTGTGGTAGCTCATGGTGTCACCCCCTCACAACCTACCCCAAAGACCTGCCCCGAGTCTGTCAGTGCGAAATAATGGGAACATACATAATTGTATGCATTGGTGTCACCCCTTGTGATGGTGTCACCCGGAGCGGTCCGCACCACCCCAGTGACGCCACTGCTGCATGTTATCAATGGGTTGTTGTTTTTTTTGCTACCGCCCGCGGACCAGTGTATCACTACCTGGACAGGAGCAGTGCATGGTACTCTGGCTGTTACCAATGTGGTAACAGTTTACAAGAATTTCCCTCTCTACTGTACTGTTATTCACTGCAAAGAACAACCTTTCCTTAATCAATAGCTTGGGTGACGTGAATGAGACTGTGCCTAAATCAGATATAATTTTAATAAATTAAATTTAAAAAAAATATCATAAAATTAGCACAGTCACGGTTATTCTACGACTTTTCAAAGCGTATCGTTCACTGGTTCCCGGAAGGATAAAGCTGACATATTTTAGTTGTTACACTTTAAGAACCCTGAACAACCATTTTTGGACAATCTTATGTAGCAAGTTTAACCCCGTATCTTCCTCTCTCGTGACATTAATCATTAATTAAGAAAAACAATTCATTGCTTCAAATGTGCCACAAGCTCTAAAATGACGTTTTAGAGATCAATTACATAGGTATATTCTTTTAACTCCGTGGTTACATGATTCAAAGGTGTAAGTATGCTGTAATGGGTCTAATGCAGTTCGACGGGACCTCCGCTCCGTGACCCATGACGTCAATGGGATCATGACTAGGCGCTTTCAAGAAATCGATGTCCCACCGCAAACTGCCGTAAAAAAGATCTCGTTTATTATTTATTGAAGTTGGCCTTTTCTAGGGGGATCAACCAGATTACATTTTCTTCCACTGTTCAGTATGGACCGTGAAGAAAAAAAATGTTGCTCTTACATTGCTTGCAACTGTCAATGTTTATAATTATAACCATTAACTGTCTGTTGATAACGTTGTGAGCTACTACTACCAGATTTTTCTTTTTTAAAAAGATCATATTTACATTAAGTGTGGTAAACAGAGGCGTCACTATGGGGTGTGGACCTCACAGGGTAACACCATCGCAAGGGGTGGCACCTAAGTGTAAAATTATGCGTTCCCGTTATTTGGCACATGTGGTTTCGGAGGAGGCCTATGGGGGTAAGTCGTGAGGGGGTGACACCAACATTAGCGACGCCTCTGGTGGCAAATAAACTATTATAATAAATTTCAGATTTGACTTTTTGAGGATTGGTGTGACTGTTTGTGTGTCCTCTGTTACAGAATCTGGTCACTCGACTGTCTGTGATTGTACGATCAGATAAGGGTTCTACGCGGAAGAGATCATAAGAGAGGCAAGCATATCAAATGATAATAGCTCTTTTGTTTCCTGAGAGTAAACATGCATACATAAGTCTTAGCACAGATATCCCCAGTTGTCTATGCAGAGCCCTTAAGCCATAAGTTATGTGTGAGGAACCAATTTTTCCACACTTGAAAAGAAAGCTGAGTTTTGATTCGAGTATCACCTTGTAACTAAAAGCTTATTTGTAGCTGGATTTAGTTTAAATAAAACGTGTATATAATTATAATATTGTGTCCATCATTTAATATTGGCAAAGTGTGCTACACAATAAAGCTACATGGGGAAATATTTTTGATACTACTTGGACTAGTTTTATTAGAGGTTGAGTGTTCAGTGGCGTACAAGATGAGGTGGAAGGGGCGAGTACACCTTTTAATTAGAAAAATCTTTTTACTTCCTGTGATGTAGCTTAAAATAAATGTGAGTGTGTAGAGAGGAGGAAAAGTGAACCCATGTCCACATCTACTTAAGAGATCTATCACTGTGTTGGAATACATGGGGTGGAAAAAATGTGGATAAAGTAATTTAAAGTCATTATAAAAACCATCTTTCAGAATGTCCTGATTGTTTACTTTTACTGGTTTATTAACACATTAAAAAGTGATTCCTAGCCTGTCTAGACTATTTGGAGGATTTTATTATTTAACGTAAGTTAAACAAGGGGGCTAACCCAACAAGAATTATTTTTAAAAGACGGCATTAATCAACCCCCTTTTTTATTGAAATAATTTAACAATATTGAAATTTGGTAGAAATGAAATTTAACAATGATATAGCAAACATCTTTTTCTTATTAGTTAAATAGTATAAATACCAATAATATAGTGTGTAAGCAATTTATTTTAGTTTATCTAAATAGGGGTGGGGGAGGTTGTGTAATGAACTGTAATGTCATTAAGAAAAGTGTGAGACAAGTGTAACAATATCAAACTGCAGCACTCTTGAATATAAAACCGTACTGAGAGTCTTTGAAAAGAAAAATACAGTTGTTTTAATAGTGAGCATTACATCGACAAGTCAGTACACATAAATCATGACATGACAACTTCACAAGTTTTCACTGTTCATCTTCAGACATCATTAAATTAAGTTTAAGCCCAAACAATTTTAGCCAAATAAATCATGTTATAATAACCAGAAGTAGTTTTGTTTGTTTGTTTGATGTACTGCAAGCAGATAATTATAATGCAGCCATCTTTGGCCCACCCCTGAGGAATACATATGACAGTTATAATACGGCTTGTCACAGTCTGACAAAGTATCAAATGATTGAAAACCAAAACACAACGATTGACCATGAAGTAGTACATCTAATGTGGTCTTCTTTTAATGTAACATCCTATGGAGAAAACAACAACCAATTATTAACTTCTCTGACCAAGAGTGAAATGCACGACAGTGTAGACAGACTAATATCATATAAAATGTGTATGTTTTAGCTAAAACCCATTTTTTGTTAAAGCGCTGGTCTAGGCACCCAGATGGTAATCATTGAGAGCGATGAAGACCAATCTCTGGTGAATGTAGACAATGAACCACGTTTTGATGTAGGAAGGCAGTCTTGTTTATGACATAGCAGCCACTGCTCAGTTGAATGGAGGCCACACACAGCATTGTACAATAGTTAATTCCTTGTGTACATAAATAAGTCACATCCCCATACCTAACAACCCTGCAAGGTAACTGGCTGGAATATTATCAAAAATTAATTTTCAGATGACAATCCTGTAAGTCAAAATTTATTCATTTAGCTACTGGTACAATAATTCATGATAAACCATTGACATTTCTCATAAAACATCAGTGTATAAACTCAACAGAACAGACACTTTAAAAATGGAAAGAGTATTAACTGTAACTGAAACTTTGATTAGTATTTGATTTTGGTCTTGTTATTTTAAGTAGATTTTAAAACAAATACAAGCGTATCCTAAAAGTAAGAGCAGAAGGACAGTAAAACTACTATAACCATGGACCAAAGAACTTAGCATACTAAAACTGAAGTCAAGTGTAGGAAAAAGGCAGTGTTTTGATAATAATTTTCTTAATTTTTTTTTAAAATTTACACAAGAAAGGTTCATAATAATAATAATAATAATAATTTTTATGTTAATAATTATTAAAATTACTGAAACTTCATTTCAATTAAACCATCTAATGAATTATTTATAATGGACAATTTCGCAGCTAGTCTGTGCAGTAAAGCCGGTTGCAATACTGTAGGTGAAACATGTAATAAAGTAATAAAGCTTTGCATTGTGAGACTTGTATCTGGAATACAACAAACTAGACTTGATATAAGCAGCTGTCCCAACCAACCCTGGCAATGTCCCGCATCAAAGCAGGAAGGACCCCCGCACAGTAATGAGATCTCGGTCAAACTATGACCCTATGCTGCTAGGGCCCATTTCAACAATGCTTTTAACACTGGGACAGGAGTGTTTTTGTGTGGGGGGAAGAGGCTGCCACGTTGTGTCTATGGGAGCAATCCAGCCACAACCAAGTAATTCTGATATCAGTGGGAAGGTGTGATTAATACATAACATGAATAGTCTATCCAATACAGAGTGGTGATGTCAAAATGTCAAATGCGCAGCTAAGTAAATTTTTCACATAAAAAAAGGAAGATTGACATGAGCCACTGTTGAGCCACTGCGGAAGTTAACATTTACTAGTTGATGAATTAATCACACAACCAAAATCATACATTAAAAAAAAATCTGGCTGTGAATATCTTTTTTTTAAAAGCTGCCTCTTGGAGGTCACAGTACAGTTCCGGTAATTGAATTCAGGCCCTTTTTGTACATCTAGTGAGCATGACCGTAATGTAACATACATCCCCCAACTAGTTTAAACAGCTCATTCAAAATGTACATCTATGAAAATCCTTTGGAATGAGTTCACAGAAATTTGGCTAGAAGGCTTGACAAGACTGTGGGCTTCATGTTATCAGGGTGTACACATATTGATAAATATTTCACTCCAATAGCTATGCATTTCGTAAAGCGCCCCATCTTTAGTTGCCATGTTGTCGAGAGGAAATTAACTTACAATCTCAGCATTCACGCAGGAGAAAATACCACACAGTTTTGAACAAATGAAACAAAAAAAATTATATAAAAATGAGACCAATTGTTTTCAAACATATGATAAGCCAGAGAATTGTACTCCATAGAGGTCAATGTGTGAAGTATTTAGAAATTTAGAAAACCCCATAAAATAAATTTTAAAAAATAACAACAACAAAAACCCCAAAACACTTTGATTTTTCCAGACACAGTAGTAAAGAGGCAAACATTTTTTGACGTGACGGTCCACAGCTGCTGCTCATATTTGATTTTCTCACAAAGCTCAACTGTCTGGAAACAAGAAATGGATAGAAGATAAATCACCTTGGAATATGGCATTTAGAAGCAAAGCAGTTAACACTAACCTTACAATCTTCATTTTACTCCCCCCATTCCATTTACCCTAGTTGAACGTGAAAGAATCTGAACAAATTATTAATATCACAATTATTTCCTTCATATAAATCAACCTTCATTAATGAGAGTACCTACCGTATATACTCGTCCTAAAGCCGACCCGTTTTGGACAAATCTAGGGGAAAACGGGGGTGGGGGTGGCTTACGAGCGGGTCATAGGTGATTTCTGAATGTACAGTCGAACCCACTTACCTCGAGCTCGGTTAGCTCGACCACCCCACTAACTCGACGTTTTTTATTGGAACCGCCAAATTCTCTCTTTGTCTTAGCATTTTTTCATCGGCTAATTCAATTTTTCTAAGTCGCCGAAACCTAATACCTCGAGCACAAAAGAGGGCCAAATTTGAAACTTAGTGTTGGTTAGCTCGATCCTCGTCAGTTCGCCTAGCAATGCATTTTTATTTCAAAATAGTGTTGACATCTCGCTTTCTTCGAGACTTCCGGCTATTGTAAGATTCTACGAGATTTCAATAAAAATTACCGGATGTTATTATCTTCTTTCACTTTCGATCCATGTGTGAATCAGATGAATTCACCCGAGGTGCCCGTAAATCGGCGTTAGTGATCTTTAATCCGTCATTATTTCGCAGTGCATGTTATGTTATTATGAAACTAAATTCATTTTCTGATGCTTTGATCATTTTTTAAAAAAGATAATGAAAATAAAGGTTTGTATCGAGAATCGACGGTGGTTTTTATATAAATAAATAAAAAATTATTATTCTTTTAAAAGTTTGTTGTTGCTTTGTTACCAGTAAGATACGTGACTGTGACAGTAACACGCGCGTGACGATGAAATCAAATAATTTTCTTAATATTCCAGTAGATGTATATAATATTATTAATATACACGTCATCACTTTTGCAGGTCGAATTCTGATAAGGAATGATTTTTAAAAAAATTCGCTTAAAACTTAGTAATAGTTGCCGGCCGAGGTCTAACACACATCCCACAGCGTGCTGTGATCAACGGTCAAGGCCGCAATAGTTTTATTTATATTATTACAAGACTGAGGAAATTCGAGAGCGTTCTGATAGTAATAGATATCCTGCACGTCAACAGCATTAAACTTAAAATTACCATATTGATATGTTTATTTTTATGTTTTTTTTATTCGCTGATTCGACGGCATTGCAAACGCTAGCGGCTGTGACATGGGACTAGGTGAGGCGTAAACTTTGACCTTTTAGCGCATGCGCAGACAATTATAAACTGGTAACTTATTTTTAATTAAATGGAATCGAAACATGACAGAGACGTAATCAAAGTCCTTTACTTCGGCATATATATATATATATAAATTCCCGATTAGTCATAACTTTCCCCGACTTTCAAGGCCGAGAATTTTTTTAAAAGAATTCCCGACTTACTCCCTTTTCCTGAGTGGGAACCATGGTTATATTTAAATTTAAAACGGTCCTTAAAAACGAACGGTCATTACAACCTTAGGAAAGAGTGAAGAAATATTAGGGTCCGGATACGATTCCGATTAATCGTTCCATCACTAATTAACGCTAACTAATTAATCATGTACATAAAGAAATTTCAAGCACATGTTAATATTTTGCCGCCATATTGGTTTTCGCTTTAACTCGATCATCGGTTATCTCGACGCCATTTTTCATACCCCAACGCCGTCGACTTAACCGGTTTCGACTGTACATTGATTATCGGTGTTGTTATTGTACATCATTAAGTTTTTTGTCTACATTGACATTCTGCAAGATTCGACTGCTCTACCAGAAGCTATAAAATATTATTAAACATCTGCACTTACCTTATTTATTCATTTTATTTATTTTTGTGAATGTTTTTATAAATTGTTTTACAAATTTTGTTTTCAACAACGAATTTTAATGTACGCGCTTTCGCCACTTTTTACCAAAGAAACAAAAAAATACTGGTAACTCTTGGGGTCGGCTTGCGAACGAACGGGCTATAGAACGAGTATATACAGTAACTATCCTCATGAAAGTAAGCACACTATAACAAAGAATAATCTAGGAATTGACAAAGGAATACATTATATAAATCCAAATTATAAATTTGTATGAAATAATTCAACCCATTCCCCACTAACTAAAAAAAACAGATTTGAAAAAGAATTTATTTGAAATGCACCGATTGTTGACATATTTTAGATTCTGGGAAACATTAGAAACCACACAACTGCCCATAAACCAAAATAGATCAGTACTCTAGTTAACAATTAAAATCTACAATTGATTATATATGTCTATTAAATTTCATAGTCAAATAAAAATTAATAGCTATTTAACAGCTAAAATAATGGCTTTGACGGGTGCAATTTTTATTCAGAAAAAATGAGTAAATACTGAAAATTTCAGCCTGATACCTCTTTTAGTTTTTGAAATATTCACATTCAAATATCATGAAAATGTGAAAGTCACGCGAACTTGCAACTGCCCTAAAAACTTTAATAAATCATATCTCAGAATGTTTTTGACCAAATGGCCTGAAATTTTCAGCAATTACTGAACTTTGTATGTACTACAAGCCCTGAAAATTTCAGGAAGATCTGAGATGGTGTGGTGAACAATTGTCAGAATTCTGGTTGAGTTGACATAATGACCCATATGTAAGACAACACTCATAGTAAAAGGCTGATGATTCTATATACTAGATAGACCAAAATTGACCCTACCTGTCACACATCCTGGAGTTCTGGAGGAAGAGGTGATTTGGGATGCTTGTTTTCAAAATGTTGTTTAAATGTCTTGGGATCTGGCATTTGAGCCTAAAGGTACCACAGAAAAACAACTTTAAAAATCAGACATGAAAATTATTAAGCATAACTCTTGTTCTACTACTAGCAAAAGCTAACTTATCAAATTCACATCAAATTTAATCATTGCATTGTGTGTTAAAAAGCTGTGTCAAAGAAATAAATGTTAAAGTAAAAAAAAACAACTAGCAACATATGGCCATAATATCGAAGGCGATTCCTACCTTGCAAACAGGGCACATGTGCACTAAAGCCTTAGCTGCCGCTTTCTTCTGATCCTGAAAAGTGGTGGCATTTTTCTTGAGATCTGCAGCTTTTTTAGCTGCCTTCTGTTGGGACTGGATCTTCTGTTGGCCACGAGCCATCGTCCCTGAGAATTTATAATATTTCAATTAAGTACCTTCAGTTAAAAAATAACTCAAATTTTATGTTGTTAAGAACGCTCATTGTTGAATACCAGTTATTAGTAAAAATTTGTTTAAAAAAAGACCAGTTGGGGTAGAGAGGTACCTTCCACTGCTCATGTTAGTCTGGCAACCCGACAAGTTAAAAAAAAATCTGATGGGTCAAACTAAGGAGAAAGAGAACAGTGAGAACAGTGATGATAAGTGATTTTTTTTATATATTAAAATGCCAAATTGTGTTTCAAAGACAATTTGATGGGAATTATTTTGAACTTGAAATTATGTTTTTAAAAAAAAAGATTTTGCCTTGACGTGGGGAAAAAAAAGTCTGGTAATACGCTAAATGAGACTAAAAGAAATTAAAGTGAACCAGTACAGGTCTTGAACTTAGGTCTTGTTAAACGGTCAATAACCGTTATAAGAAGATGACCGGAAAACCAGTGAAGAAACATCTAGTTCAATAACACAGATCTAAAAGGCACATAGGAATGAATGCAAATGTATCTAAAATCAAACAGATTATGGAACGCAACATAAAAACTATTGAGTATTAACAACATCCAGAGGTTACAAGGATGTCTTAGATAATTTTCTCAGTGACAGGGTGGATGAAAGCTGCATTGCATTACCTCGATTAATTTCACTGGCACACGGACGACTAAAGGTAACAAATTAATAAATATGTTACTTAAATCATGTACTTTCACCCTTTAAACCCTGGGTTCCTCCCCTTTAAATCCCAGTTTTTCCGTGTTCCTCTTGAAAATTCACACTGTGTTTTGGATCTGAGGCAGATATAGTGAGTGACAAATTGGGATATTGAGTTCTAAGGGTTAAAGTTATTGCAGTGTTCAATGAATAAGTTGTTTAACTT
The DNA here is from genome assembly GCA_944989445.1 of Ampullaceana balthica. Classification (NCBI taxonomy): domain Eukaryota; kingdom Metazoa; phylum Mollusca; class Gastropoda; family Lymnaeidae; genus Ampullaceana; species Ampullaceana balthica. The sequence goes on from CALYLW010001097.1 coordinate 458,211, forward strand.
GACACACAAAAACTAGAGAGTTGCAGAACCTTAGTTTAGATGTCACATGAACATTCCTCAAAGTCCAAGTAAATGTCAACTGTGTTGACTAAGTCATGGTGCAATAGGATGGGTTGTCCATCCATTAAAATATATTTCCTTTCCTTCAAAGTTGATGCCATGACTTTTTACTTTACAAAAACTGAACAATGAAATTTTAAAAGAAAGTAAAAAATCAATAGCAACATTTAAATAAGCTTTTTTTCTTTAAAATATGACCTACATTTATGTTGACTGCTGTATCTCTTTTCTGCAACAATATTTAAATATTAACACTTTTCTTTGTTAGATAAACAAAGCTTATGTGTGACATCCATGTCATTTTAGGTTTTGTTTTGTTACAAATGTTAAGAATTTAATGTTTATTTTTAAACAATTTTTAAATTGAAGGGGGGTGCTGCCAGCCCCAGAGTGGGGTTCATCATCTTTTAAGTTTCCATATCATTCTTCTATATACACAGAATCAATATTCATATATTCTCACACGGACTTCTGATATAACTCGCCACACTTAGATCAAGGACCAAGGATTTGATAGCTAGATGCAGCAGCCCTTTAAACAATTTCTTTTCATCTATTAATATTTAATTATTATTCAATTATTTTGGTCTAATAGCTTACACTAAAGAGCGATTATTAATAATGGGTATTGAAATGTTTCTTTAATTTTACTGCACTAGATTTAAATTATGATGTGAATATTGTCAAACATTGAGTAATAGTAGACGTTACTTAATGAAATAAGTAGGACCCAATAACCACTACCCCATGGGACCCAATAACCCCTACCCTATGGGACACAATAACCCCTACCCCATGGGACACAATAACCCCTACCCCATGGGACACAATAACCCCTACCCTATGGGACACAATAACCCCTACCCCATGGGACACAATAACCCCTACCCCATGGGACACAATAACCCCTACCCCATGCCTTATTCAACTCTTCAAACTGTGATTAACTGACAGTAATCTTAAGAGCTAAAATAACCCACTTCCTGATTAGCTATTGAGATGAAACTTTGCACAATAAAATACATGTTAAGACAATTTGGCCAGTGGTTACTTCTTAGCTGTGAGGCTGCGCAGCCATTGGCAGCGCAGCAGTTTAGAGTTACAGCACAGCAAATTTTAATAAGGATAATATAATATACATATGTTTGTGAAATATATAATTTTGCAGAGAAAAAAGATAAATGCTACAAAAAAAACTTTGCAAACGGACCAGGGAAACTTAGACTTGGCCAGAACATTGGTCACATGATAATCTGTTCCACTGGACTGATAGACTCAGTCTATTTGCCCAGTAGACAGTGTTGTATATGGTAATGTACCACATCCACATTCTTATTGCAAAATCAAAAATTCCATTTTCATGTGCTATTGACATAATTTGTGTACTATTCTCACCTTTTTATTTACTACTGACTATTGATAATGCTTAATGCATCAGGAAATGAATTAAGTTTAATAATAATATAACATGCACTGCGAAATAAAGACAATTAAAGTCTACAGATTGATAACGCCATTTTCGAGCACCTCGGGTGAATACATACACCATGGAGACACGTCAAACTAATTCACACACGGATCAAAGTGAAACAAGTAAAAACATCCGGTAATTTTTATTGACATCTCGTAGAATAAACACAATAGCCCGAAATCTAGAGGAAAGCGAGATGTTGATGCTATTTTTAACTAAAAATAGCCAGAGTGCATCGCTAGGCGAAAAGATGGGGATTGAGTTAACCAACGTTAAGTTGCAAATTTGACTCTCTTTTGTGCTCGAGGTATTAGAGTTTGGCGATTTAAAAGAATCGAATTAACCTATGAGAAAATGCTAAGACAAAGAGAGAATTTGGCGGTTCCAATAAAAAAACGTCGGCTTAATAGGGTTGGCGAGTTAACCGGGCTCGACTGTAATATAAATAAGTCTGTGGGAAAAAAGGCGCAGGAATGCCGTAACAGATGCGGTCTGCTAGAAAAAAGCACTGGTAAGTAGGGCTGTCAATATTGTTGAAAAAAAGCTACTCAGGTACCCGTCCAAATTTTGAACGGGTACCTGGGTTACCGTTCGAAACACCTCAAATTTTCGCTGTCATACCCACTATTAGCCTTATACAGGTACTTCTTTGTTTATTATGGAAATGCAAATTTAAATGTAATGAATCAGCGATTTAAAAATGAAGACATTGAAATACTACTATAGTACAGTTAAGTAAAAACAATGAGTAGAGGAATGATTTTTTTTTGGGGCTAAAAAGTCTTTCAAAGATAAAGGGCGATAATCGTATGTATGATGACACGGCGGGTTATTTCTAGTTCATAGCTGAAAACTGTTATAATTAAACAACTTTCCGAGACTTGCCCCTACTGAGTGGACTCAGCTCCCAGAATTTCTTTTTGTTTTAACAGTGATTTAAAAAAAAAGTATGGTGGGGATAGGAGTGAAGAAAGGAGTGAGTGAGGGGGGATTAGATAAACAACATTGGCTTGTCAACGTATTTCAAAGCCTATGCCAAGGTCATTTCTATCATTTCCTGCCCTTCTTAAATCTCGGCGTTGCAGTCTATTTTCCTTATTTGAACAATTCAAAGAGCCAAAACTTTTTTGTGTTAGATGATTTTTTTTCTTCATGTTCAAAGAAAAGAGGTGTATCAAAATACATTGACATTGAAGTTTGTCAGGACAGTGTTCTATTTCCGGTTGAAAGGTATTTCTTTTTAAGCGTTTTCATGTTAAACGTATTTCACAGCATATTTTTTAAATGAAAAGTTTTAATTTGATCAATTGTTCACGAAATGGGAACACAGAAGAGCCACAGTTGTATGCACATTGCAGCAACATTTTCACTGGTACCCGGGCGCAATTTTACTACCCAGGTAATTGCTCGGCAACGAGTACCAGGGTTCCTGGGTACCCATTGACAGGTCAATTGGCAATAGATAAAAATAGCGAGAATAGAACATAAATTTTGCAATGTTAAAATAAGAATGCAGATGTGATACATTATTGTGTATATTATTCTAATTTTACATAAAAATAAAATATCTAAAATGACATATATTAGTGGTATGGGAATTCTCATGTGAGTGAGTGAATCTTCAAATAAATGAAGTAATGAAGCCGAAGGCCTTTTACTTTGATAAATGAATGATGAAAAATATTGAAAAGAATGTGAATCTATGAAGAGTTGAAGAGTGTCTAAAATAATAAAATTGTAAACCCTAATATATTAAATAGGTAATCCTGCAGATTTTACACGTATATTATAATTTATTATTTCACAGCGAAATTTAATTTTCTCTTGAGAACTTTCGTTTTTAATTTATTAAATGCATAATTATATGTTGTATTTCAGCTATTACAGCGCTAATTTGTAAGTCTTTCTAATTTCTAAGCCATTTTTTCGGCTCTCAACAGTAAATAGTCTGATGATGATGCAACCATTTTTTTAATTATCAAACTACATGCCGGATTGTCCGATAAGATGCCAAATGGAAATTTCTCACTTACAAACAAAGAAAATAAGAATCAAACATCTAGTAACGAAATAAGAAAAAGAAATTGTCTTTAAAATATTTATTTATCTTCTAAGAACATTAAAATAGATGAATAATACTTTTAAAAAAATATCTTCAGTCAGTAAATTTATTTTAGCATGGGTCGAGCCAGGTAAAAAACATCTGGCAGCAGTTCGCTAGGTAAACAAAATGGACGAATCGTGACCACATTATGTATTATATAGAGCCGAAAAAATGCATTTGAAATTAAAAAGACTCACAAATTAGCACTGTAATATCTGAAATACGACACATAATAATGCATTTAATAAATTAAAAATGTAAGTTCTCATGAGAAAATTAAATTTCGCTTTGAAATAATAAATTATAATATACGTGTAAAATCTGCAGGATTACCTATTAAATAAAAATATATGTCAGCGTCGACATGTCAAATTTATTCTTTAAAAAAAAACAATATAAATATACTACAACAGTTACTAATGACGCTTTGTAAATAACATCTGGTTCATACTAGTTTAGACATTATCGATATCAGGTGAACTATCAGAGAAGAAATTTAAATCTTTTGTTCTAGTTATTACCAGAAAACAAAAATGATATTTCAACTTTATTATATGTAAATTATAAGCACTGAAGCTTTCTAATTTTCAAAACTATGATTCTTAATTACAATTAAATCTATAAAAGTACGCATACCAGTCCGAATCCTTACGGAAGTGCGAATTGCCTCAACGCCAGAAACGTTGTTTACTTGGTTGACCGCTTTCGCATTTGCTTGCGCACGAACCTTTTAAGGCGGTGTTCACTTTTTTTAAAAATTCAAGCTCCCGAACGATTGCTTTATAAAATTATTTTATTCACATTATTAAAAATATATTGCACATGGTGTAAATAGACTTTTAAAAGTTCTATAAATATTTTAACAATTATTAGAGCTAAGAATATTGATAAAGATAAATTAGACATTTAATTTATTTTCTTTAAAATGTTGATAAAATAAATAGCTACATTTTCCACATACAACCGCCAAAATCAACAAAACTTAAAATTTGAGAATTAATTTTAGACTATTCATGGATCTATTTACCCATGTAGCAATGGTTATTAAAGTTATTAGTTAAGACATGTAATTGTCATGTAAATGACATAAATTATTAGAATTCATTAAACAGTATAGAATTTCAATTTATTTTAGCCGAATACTAATAAATTTCAGTCTGAATAAGATGCTTTTAAAAGTGAAATATTTTCTTTCTCTGGGCCTTATGCGACTAAATAAAAAAGGGAAGGCTAAGTGAACTAAGTCGAAGTAAAATAAGGATATTTTTAAAAATTAATTTAATATTTAATTTAATAAAATTACAGGATTAATTTTGGAATAAAAGTACATTATTTCGTAGAGATTTTTAATTTTCTCGAGAAAAATTACGCGTTTCAAGTTTCAATTATTAAATTCATTAATGTATCAAATATTTTCATTATTACAGTTTCAGTGGTTCAGTGGTAATTTTTAGTTGTTTTAAAATTTCAATGGCATTTTTTCTATCTGTAAACTGTGCATTTTCAGTTCAGGTTATAGTCTATGCATTTTATTTTAACTTGCAACCTACTTGCCAGATTTTTTCACATGGACGCACTTATGCTAAATGAATTTTACCCACTGAAGACGTTTACTAAAATGAAACCAAGAAACGAGAAACAAAACACGAAATTAAAGTTTATAATAATTAAAATAAGTCATTAATAAATATGACAATGTGCTTTTTTGTGTCTGTGGAGTTTGTATAGTATGGAACACGCAATAGAAAAGCAATAAAATAACATTTATTTGGCAACACACAAACTAGGACATACATATTGTAGAAATTTTCTTAAAATACCCCGTTCCCAATAATTGAAAGAAAAACATGACAGTTGCAGCCATTGAATTTATGATGTTGGAGTTGTCTCTTACGTTTCGTCTGATTTCCCATGAAATCACAAATTAACAAAAACTAAAATGTTTAGTAGTTAAATTAATAGTTAAATTCTTTAATTATAATCTATACGTACGTCGATGCTAATTCCTATACTGTAACACTTATTATTCACGGCGAGTAAACTCAACAACTTGTTATTAAAAATGTCGATGTGAATCATTGATTAAAATATTTTAACACTACAACTAATTTTTCTTTTGGAATTTATGAATCAGAATGTTTCACTCGACTTACTTTCATGTCCATGAAACTCAAATTATTATTTTTTTTAAATATTATGGTAAATCAGAGGAGTGACTAGGGGGGGGGGTGCGAGGGGTTCGGACCGCACCAAGTGACACCATCACAAGGGGTGACACCAAAATGTAAAATTTTGTATGTTCCCGTTATTTGGCACCGGCAGACTCGGAGGGGGTCTGTCATGGGGTAAGTCGTGAGGGGGTGAAACCAAACCGAGTGACGCATCTGATGGTAATAATCAATTCCGTTGGATGTGCTTGAAGCCCAAACACCATTTAAATTCTAACACTCGTAGTATCACCAGACTGGCTTCCACCGCTGAGCATTGATTTCACTATCTCTGCCATCATTATCTCTGTCAAAATTTGAAAACTTCCTGAAGACCAGGGCTTTGCTAACGTTACAACTTAACGTATTTTTAATTTGTAGCTTTTCTGTGGGCCGAAGAATATGACGTGTAATAAATATTTTCATGCTAATTAAAAAAGAGAGAAATTGTAGAGTACGAGTAGAAAAAACAACAGATGGTAGAAGTACTTTTCTATGGTAGAAGTACTTTTCTATGGTAGAAGTACTTTTCTATGGTAGAAGTACTTTTCTATGGTAGAAGTACTTTTCTATGGTAGAAGTACTTTTCTATGGTAGAAGTACTTTTCTATGGTAGAAGTACTTTTCTATGGTAGAAGTACTTTTCTATGGTAGAAGTACTTTTCTATGGTAGAAGTACTTTTCTATGGTAGAAGTACTTTTCTATGGTAGAAGTACTTTTCTATGGTAGAAGTACTTTTCTATGGTAGAAGTACTTTTCTATGGTAGAAGTACTTTTCTATGGTAGAAGTACTTTTCTATGGTAGAAGTACTTTTCTATGGTAGAAGTACTTTTCTATGGTAGAAGTACTTTTCTATGGTAGAAGTACTTTTCTATCGCGAATAGCAAATATCTGTTTTAACACATTTTAAGAATTTTAAAGTTCAATTTTCATAGTTTGTTTTAATTGTTTTATTGCTTTATTATATTTACATTTATTGCTAGTAGCTAACACTAACAGGCATTCAGTGCACATTTGATATTATTCATTATCATTGTTCCAATTATGTCATTTGCTTGTTTCCAGACAGCATTACTTTAAACTATATATATATAAATTACATGTTTATTAATATCTGTAATTTTGGGCTTTAATAATTCAATAACTTCACTTTCCTAGTTATGTTAGATACAAATTTATTGCCGAGACACAAGTCTCCATGTAATGATCCTAATCAATTTGTATAATCTTTAGAGGCGTCACTGAGTTCGGTGTCATCCACTGCGGTTGCTCATGGTGTCACCCCCTCACGACTTAACCCATAGACCTCCTGCCAGTGTCACCCCCTCACGACTTAACCCATAGACCTCCTGCCAGTGTCACGCCCTCACGACTTAACCCATAGACCTCCTCCCAGTGTCACCCCCTCACGACTTAACCCATAGACCTCCCCCGAGTCTGCCAGCGCCAAATAACGGGAACTTACATAATTTTACAATTTGGTGTCAACCCTTGTGATGGTGTCACCCAGTGCGGTCCAACAGACCCCCGCACCCGCCAAGTGACGCCTCTGTTCCAACCTGGTCAGTAGTATATAGATAACTGGTATGCGAGCTTAAACATAGATAAAACTTACAATAGGCTTAAAGAATTACAATGCTAAAATCTTAAAGAATTACAATGCTAAAATCTTAAAGAATTACAATGCTAAAATCTTAAAGAATTACAATGCTAAAATCTTAAAGAATTACAATGCTAAAATCTTAAAGAATTACAATGCTAAAATGTTAAAGAATTACAATGCTAAAATCTTAAAGAATTACAATGCTAAAATCTTAAAGAATTACAATGCTAAAATCTTAAAGAATTACAATGCTAAAATCTTAAAGAATTACAATGCTAAAATCTTAAAGAATTACAATGCTAAAATCTTTATTTGAACCCAATTTTTATTTCCCACTTTCTTATTTTTACATTTTTACCATTACAATTAGTAATGAAAGCTCACTCTTTAAAGAAAAATACAATTTAAAAAATGTATTATTTCCCTTTGACGTTCGTTTATTTTGTAAAACAATTTTTGCACAAAGATGCAAGTAACTGTCTAATCGAAAGAAATCCTAATACATGTATATATGGGATGAAAAGTAATAGTAAAATTGTATAGCTGTGATTATTTACAATATTTTGACACGTTGTATTAAAAGAAAATATGTATCTATTTATTGTCAAACTTTTATTGAATGACACATTAAAAGCCATAACTAACAGAAAAAAAAATTACAACCGCTTGTATGTTGACATGCCCGGTGAATGAATTATAGAAGCAATTTTATGTAACAAATTAAATTTTTTATTTTGTTATTATATATTCAAATTTTATGCAAAATTGAAAATAAAATATACATAGTAAATTTAATGCCAGAGGATTTTTCTTAAACGAGTTTGATACTAGTTATAAATTGAATGAAAAAGTTGAGAAAAAAAAATAAACTTGCAAATCTTCAACTAACATTGAAATTACCATATTATTTAAAAGTAACAACAAGTTTAATACACATCTATTACAGTCTTATGTTACTAAAAAAGATTTTAAAAATCCAATAAAACATTCTTTGATAGAAGCTTCCGATGGTTGGTAGCTGGTGTAACATCTTTGTGATGTTTTACTTATAAGTGTATCTTGTAGGCGTTCTCTCAATACAAAACCTTGCATACAATAATCCTCTGAAGAATTGGTTTCAATAAAACAACTTTAATATCTACACTATGCACGGTACATATATAATTTGAGTTTATACAACGTGGAGTCCTCAAATACACGTCTGCCAGTACACACAGAATTCTGACAAACCCCGATAATACTCTCGAACCTTCTTCCCGCGCTTTCACTCACGTGACCTCTCCGTCATCCAACTCGTGATTCACACGTGACAGCTGGTAGCCAGTTTTTTAAAATCACGAATCATGAAAACTACTGAAATCATATGTATATGATTAATGATTTTCCACAGCCGTGCACTGTTGCAGAAACATATTTACATATCTTAAATACTCCACAACAGAAACACATTTACACCTCTTGTAAATACTCCACAACAGAAAAATATTTACACCTCTTGTAAATACTCCACAACAGAAACATATTTACACCTCTTGTAAATACTCCACAGCAGAAACATATTTACACCTCTTGTAAATACTCCACAGTAGAAACATTTTAATACTCTCAGATACTCCACAACAAAAACATATTTACACCTCTTATATACTCCGCAACAGAATTATACCACCAAAGCTAATGAGGTTGAATACATTTTTAAAATATCATTATTCTCGCTTCCCCCTCTCATTTTAATAATTTTCGTTGGAATCCCGTTTTTATTACCACGTTTTTATTAACTTGCTTTCGTGTCTGTCTGTCCGCAATTTTTCAAATCTGCCAACGTAAAATTAAACCACTTCTGATGGTCTTAGAGAGCTTAAAATTTTACCACAGATAGATCTTGGATGACAATGCATTTGATTAAAATTTCAGATCTATTGAATGTATCGCAATTAAATTAATGCATTTTTTAGTTTATCTCTATATAAGCATCTGTATCCGTTTGCTGTTAGATCTCACGTGCCGAGTTCACCCCGTGACCTCATCGCCGTGGTATTAAAACGTTGGGCGGGCGCTGATGAGGTGTTTGGTAAAATAAATAGAGGTACAAAAAAGATTTTTAAAAACCACGCTTTTATTAGTGGACTAAAAAGAATAAAATAAATAAAGGTAAAAAAAAAGTATTTTTAAAAACCACGCTTTTATAAGTGGACTAAAAAGAAGAAAATAATTTAAAACTTACAAGTTTAAGTACATTAATTTAACATAACTAACTACGTGGCGCGGGCGCTTATGAGGTTTAATATATGCAGTTCACTCATTCTCTTACATATAGATCTCTCTTTTGCCTTCTAAATTATAAATCTTTAATTTTTATACCAAACACCCGCCCCACGTTTTTAGTCATATTAAATAACAGTACTTGAACATGTAAGTTTTAAATTATTTTCTTCTTTTTAGTCCACTTATAAACGTGGTTTTTAAAAATCCTTTTTTTTTACCTTTATTTATTTTGCAGGAGCTTGTGCCCCTTGAAAAGAATGTAGCTTGTTGCAGCCACTTATATTTCCCTATAACTAAAGCTGGAAATGCATCCTGGGACTGATGGACGATGGAAAGGAGTGCTCACAAATTTTCGCTTCGAACAAGTTTAACGTTTAAAAGAAAATCTTAAAAGGGAAAATAATTTTCATTGGAGTGAAATGAGTTCCCTCAAAACTTTTCAAATCTAGTGATTGCGAAAGGATTTCATTATCTTCATTTTTTATAGGAATCTCTTTCTACAATAAATTAGTTTAGCGAATAGTCATGGAATTAGGTTCAAGAACTGCAAAAATACTTTTAATTTCAAGAATTATCATGACTAGTACCGTCTACTGTCCTATTAAAGCTTCAAACTCTCAGTACAGTCTGCTGTCCTATTCAAGCGTTCAACTCTCAGTGCAATCTACTGTCCTATTCAAGATTTTCAACTCTCAGTGCAGTCTACTGTCCTATTCAAGCTTTTCAACTCTCAGTGCAGTCTACTGTCCTATTCAAGCTTTTCAACTCTCAGTGCAGTCTACTGTCCTATTCAAGCTTTTCAACTCTCAGTGCAGTCTACTGTCCTATTCAAGCTTTTCAACTCTCAGTGCAGTCTACTGTCCTATTCAAGCTTTTCAACTCTCAGTGCAGTCTACTGTCCTATTCAAGCTTTTCAACTCTCAGTGCAGTCTACTGTCCTATTCAAGCTTTTCAACTCTCAGTGCAGTCTACTGTCCTATTCAAGCTTTTCAACTCTCAGTGCAGTCTACTGTCCTATTCAAGCTTTCAACTCTCAGTACAGTCTACTGTCCTATTCAAGCTTTTCAACTCTCAGTGCAGTCTACTGTCCTATTCAAGCTTTTCAACTCTCAGTGCAATCTACTGTCCTATTCAAGATTTTCAACTCTCAGTACAGTCTACTGTCCTATTCAAGCTTTCAACTCTCAGTACAGTCTACTGTCCTATTCAAGCTTTACAACTCTCAGTGCAGTCTACTGTCCTATTCAAGCTTTTCAACTCTCAGTGCAGTCTACTGTCCTATTCAAGCTTTTCAACTCTCAGTGCAGTCTACTGTCCTATTCAAGCTTTTCAACTCTCAGTGCAGTCTACTGTCCTATTCAAGCTTTTCAACTCTCAGTGCAGTCTACTGTCCTATTCAAGCTTTTCAACTCTCAGTGCAGTCTACTGTCCTATTCAAGCTTTTCAACTCTCAGTGCAGTCTACTGTCCTATTCAAGCTTTTCAACTCTCAGTGCAGTCTACTGTCCTATTCAAGCTTTTCAACTCTCAGTGCAGTCTACTGTCCTATTCAAGCTTTTCAACTCTCAGTGCAGTCTACTGTCCTATTCAAGCTTTTCAACTCTCAGTGCAGTCTACTGTCCTATTCAAGCTTTTCAACTCTCAGTGCAGTCTACTGTCCTATTCAAGCTTTTCAACTCTCAGTGCAGTCTACTGTCCTATTCAAGCTTTTCAACTCTCAGTGCAGTCTACTGTCCTATTCAAGCTTTTCAACTCTCAGTGCCGTCTACTGTCCTATTCAAGCTTTTCAACTCTCAGTGCAGTCTACTGTCCTATTCAAGCTTTTCAACTCTCAGTGCAGTCTACTGTCCTATTCAAGCTTTTCAACTCTCAGTGCAATCTACTGTCCTATTCAAGATTTTCAACTCTCAGTACAGTCTACTGTCCTATTCAAGCTTTCAACTTTCAGTACAGTCTACTGTCCTATTCAAGCTTTTCAACTCTCAGTGCAGTCTACTGTCCTATTCAAGCTTTTCAACTCTCAGTGCAGTCTACTGTCCTATTCAAGCTTTTCAACTCTCAGTGCAGTCTACTGTCCTATTCAAGCTTTTCAACTCTCAGTGCAGTCTACTGTCCTATTCAAGCTTTCAACTCTCAGTGCAGTCTACTGTCCTATTCAAGATTTTCAACTCTCAGTGCAGTCTACTGTCCTATTCAAGCTTTTCAACTCTCAGTGCAGTCTACTGTCCTATTCAAGATTTTCAACTCTCAGTGCAGTCTACTGTCCTATTCAAGCTTTTCAACTCTCAGTGCAGTCTACTGTCCTATTCAAGCTTTTCAACTCTCAGTGCAGTCTACTGTCCTATTCAAGCTTTTCAACTCTCAGTGCAGTTTTGTTTTAGATTCCTGACAAATAACAAGGGACAGAAAGTGTTTTTGTTGAATTATACTGATCTAATTTTTATCGATAGGATGTGTTACGTTGGATTATAGAATGTGAGGCCGTGGTTTGTACAGTTTGGGAACCGTTGTGATTTGAAAATAAATAAATAAGGGAACATTGAGTGGACAAATTTTTTAGTGGATATAATAAAACCATGTGTATAAATTTGTTATATAGTGCTTAGAATATATAAGAATCGATTACAGTTTTACAGTAGATGTTCATTCATGTGTTTTATTATTATTCACTACCTTCTTTCTTCAAGGCACACGCTTTCCCGCGAATAGCAAAGCGCAAAGTAGTAATAATACATAAGACTATTAATTCTAACTTGGAAATACAACACTAATACAAAGATAATCAAATACAACCCTCAGATAGAAATAATGATAAAAACAATTGTCTTATTCCGTATGCAAGAACAAACATACAAATTCTCGTTCTTCCCGTCCGGAAATTCGGATGAAATCAGAAAAACCAACCCTCTATAAACACCTAAAACCAACCCTCTATAAACATCTAAAACCAACACTCTATAAACATCTAAAACCAACCCTCTATAAACACCTAAAACCAACCCTCTATAAACATCTAAAACCAACACGCTATAGTAGGGGTGGCCAGACCTGTAGTAACTGAGAGTCATTTTAATAATAATTAAAAAATTTTGAGCGCCATGTGTTATCAGTCACCGAAGTCTGGAATTATTTGGGTCCAATATTGAAATTAATCCTCTTTTTTTTTCATTTTAAATTCCCCATAACCACAATGTCGTTTAGCACGAAAAATATTCTAAGCGATGGAACAACTTGTCTCAATTGAAGTGACACCTTCTTTGCCGAAAACATAAGGTAGTGTTTGCTGCTGACACGTTTCTGACTTTAACTCAGCAAGCTTGCTTTTTCTTCTTAAATCAATTTGCAGTGGATATGGCGATGCAAATTTTTCATGAGTTTTTCATAGTGTCGCATAATAATTTATTATTGCTAGCTCTGTAACTTGCTAACGGTGTTAGATAAATGAGGATAATTTCTTACCGTCTTTAGCGACAAATGCAGTCGTCCTATTCTGTTAAAAAATTATATATTTTCTTCTTTGTATTTTCATTTCCTACAATCAATCAGAAACCAATCGCTCCCTCGAAGTTTTAAAATTTAAATAAAGCCCACATTATTTTTAACCACCTGTGTTGGTCGAAGTTTGTAAAAAAAAACGTGCACTTATTTTGGATATTATATAGATTTTTGTAAAAAGTTTTTATTTCATAAATTGTTCGCGAGCCGCAATGTGAACACAGAAGAGCCGCATGCGGCTCGCGAGCCGCAGTTTGGCCACCGTTGCTCTATAAACATCTAAAACTCTAATACAAATTCATAAACCATGGATAAGCTCAGGAAGAAATAGTGTTCTGTATAGAAGGAGCAGCTGCGACAGATAAGATAAGAATGACGTAGCTGTGGTTAATATAATATTTTAAAAAGCAAATGTACCCCACGTCCTTGATGTAGGCCTGTTACGGGAGGATTCAATTGTAGTTTTACGTTTTTTAAAAAACCATACGCTTCGTTAGTCAAGCTTTTAGGCGTACACATTTTTTAACGATAAATTTCGTTAGTCAAGCTGTTTGGTTGACAGATTCATTTTTAGGGCTGTAAGGATCGATAAACATGACCCAGGATTAACCCCACACTCATCCCTGCGGTGCTACAGCCCGTGCAGGGCTTAACGTCCCAGGGAATTTCATTATCAGAGTGTAATTATACTTAAAACAAATGGAAAGTGTTTTCATAAAATGAAGAGGCTTTTTTATGAGTTTGAAATACTTTAATACAATTTGAAAATTATTATTTTTAAAATTTGCCTACAAAAAATTTCGGTATTCTCTCTTAAATACTAATAAAGTAAATTAAAATATCACAGACTGATGAGGGTAATGGAGTTTTAAAAAAATGACTGAAGGTTGTCAAAATATTTCTATATTTTTTAACATTTAAATTGAAAGAGTATGTATTTATGATTTACGTATAGAAACAAACGTGTATTACTAAATACATTAGTAGCCTATACAACCAAACTAAATAGAGAAATCGTAGTGTTGACTGCTTTCTTTATAACAACCCATTAACATTCGGCTTCTTGTCTATAAAAAACTTATTGTTACTATCTGTTTGTAAATAGTTTTTGTATTATTTTATAGATTTGTTAAGAAAAAAAAATAGCTCTAAACCAGTGGTTCCCAAACTTAATTGGCCTACCGTCCACTTAAAAAAATAATAAAAAAGATTACTCAGCGCCCCTGGAAACAAATTCTAATAGCACTCAAACATTACTTCAAAGATGTATTAATGTTTCTACCTTTTACGTGAAATGTTGTACAGAAAAGTGTAAATTAGAAACATTGAAGTTTGAAATTATGAAACTTTTTGTTGAACTTAAAATAGAAAGGTAATTAAAAAACATGTTAAAACATTCGAAATCATCTTAATACCCAGAATGAGCCCGATGTACTGCTACCAATTTATTAACTCTCGGCTCAATTTTAGTAATCAGTAATCTTAAATCACCGTGATAGACTATTTGCAATCGGTTTCCTTTTTATTTATTTTCAGAAACAAAATTTTTTTTGCTTGATAATAAATTTATTACTGCACTGAAACCACATTCCACTAAACAATGATGAATGAAATACATCGTAGATTTTAAAAATTACGTCTCCCATATTTCAGGATAAGCCGTAAGGATTTCCTTTAGCAGCCAGAATTATTGGTAGCCGATTTAAATGTTAATTTCAATTCATCATTTGTATTTACTTCCATCAGTTCTTCTTGTAACTGGGGAGATTATTCTGTTTGCACTTGATAAAAAATAAAAAAATGCAATCAGGTATCTTCATATTCAAATTATATTCAAATTGTTGATTAAAATCTAAAAAAAGAGCATCCAAGTGTTCACAATAAGAAAGTATGTCTTCATCTGTTTTTCAGCCCCTGATAAATTTGGGAGCTGGTTGAGTTTACCATCGTCAAAAATTTCAGAAGAAGTTTTTTCATAGATGCAGAAATAACATATTTTGTTGTTATTGAATTCAGTTCATCACTTTGAAGATTCCTTTCATTAAACATGTCGGCCAAGTAAGTGTTGTCACTTTTGAATTAAATAAAATTGGATCGTAAAGCATCATTTTTATCTTTCAAGAACTCCAGCATCGAGTTAATCAGCTTATAAAATCAATCAAACAAGCTCCCTTTGACAACCAACGAACTTCTGTATGAAGCAGCAAACGATTAAATTCTTCATCGTTTTCAATACAAAGCTGTTTAAATAATCTGTCATGCAATGATGTGATTCTGATTGTGATGATAGCTTTAATTACATATTGTAATGAATCATGTGGGCGTGCACTTAAATATTTGGCAACTGTTGAGTCCCTTTTAGAACCAGGAAGAAACAATATAAGAAGAGAGAAAGAGGATATATGAACATAAACAACTAAAAATTGATATGGAAATCAAGGAAGTACAGTTAGAAATACAAAATAGAGAACGTGAATTAGAAATTGCTTTGGCACAGCTTGACAATGAAATGAGAAGACAATGGATGATAAACAATGAAACTGAGGAAGATCTTTTTACCTTGAATGATGAATATGACCAAAATGATTCATACATCAAAGACAAAGATGAGGATTTAGACCAGGGGTCCGGGAACTTTTTTGTCTGCGAGAGCCATAAACACCACATATTTTGAAAAGTAATTCTGTGAGAGCCATACACTATGTTTAAAACTAAACATTCAAGTAAATGTGAGCATATTGTGTATTTTCAACATTAAAAGTAAAAAATAACATTGTTATGCTGCTTTTTTATGCAATTAATATGTAGATAAAATGAGTCTGAATAAACTTTGTTTTTAAATAACCAAACATTTTTTTTGGGTCCCATATCCTCTTTTCTAGGTCCTGGGGTGTTTCCATTAGATCATTCTCGGGCTTAGTAGACCTTAGCGGCGCCCATCTCTCTCCAGGTCAGCGGAGGGCTTTCTTAGCGTTAGTCATTCATCAACATTTTTATAGTGGCTTTAACTTGGGCTCGACCCCACGCCCCCCAGCTTGTGAGGCGAGCGCACTATTGACTTCGCTAACCAGCAACACTAAAAGTACTTTAATTTTATGTCTGAATTCTTTTTAATAACATTGTTATACTGTTGCTGCTGAATCATGAGTATTTCTTACCATTAATGCGACTTTTGGTGCTGCAAGGCTTAGCTGATGGCTTCCTAGACGTGTTTAGGTTAAGCTTCGTGCAGGCATGGAGACTTTTTTTGTTTTGTTTGGATATGCCATTAATATGTAGATCAAAGGACATTTTCTTTTTGTGATCGAACATTTGTCTGCCAGCCCGATTCAGCCATCAATAGAGCCATGGTTTACCGACCCTTTGATTTAGACGTTAATGACCTAACACACAGGTGCAGTAGCCACGCCAGTTGAGTCAACAAAGACGTTAGAGATGAAAGGAAGAAAGAAAGATAACAGAAAGTCAAGGTTACCCGCAGGGGTAGCCGATTGCTCAACAGCGGCCGAAGACATCAAAGACAAGCCGACCACAGATGGTCACGAGGTACAGTGACGCAGACGGTCAGATGTACAGTGAGGATTAGGGTCAATGTAAAATGACCGATCGAGAACATTCGTATCTTTGTGGCATAGACAAAGTACGCGGAAGTTCACGTCCACGTCTCTGTTACCTGGTATGAAGGCCGTTAACGGGGTTGAAACAAAAGAATTAGAATTAATGACATGTGAAGGTACCTTTAGTTCTTTGAACATCAAAACAACTTTGTTTTGATGTTATGGTTGAGTGCTTAGGCATTGATCAAAAGGTAAGAGATGAGTCTTTACTAGAGAGTCATACGAATGTTGACTTTGTCTCATACAGCTCTACGAGAGAACAGATGCAGTGTTTAGACGGATTTGATTTTGAAACAAAACATGGTATATAAGTTCCAATTTTGAGTCGCACGCATAAGACCTTGCTTCATTCACAAAGTTACAAGTCAGGGGTAGAGTAGCTACTAAGGACCATAGGCCAACAGGTATGTTAACCGATTGTGTTATGTGGTCTGTTAATTGTAAAAGTGCGCTTACATGGCAGCTGGCAGACATTTCTTATTGAATACCATATCACTTTCAAATTAAATTAAATTATTTTTTTTAGATCTAACATAGATGTGCCTAAAACGGGGATCGGCACTCACTTAATGAAGCAAGGGTGAGAACTCTTTGAACCTGTTGCTTAATACTTTGACGGAAAACGACCGATTGTTAACTGGACTTGTTCTTTGAATTTGATTATGGACTATTGCAAAATAATTTGATTACTGGACTCAGTTATTCTTTTGAATACTTTGAAAACTTGATTGTTTTCCAGGACCATTTTCCTTTAATTACTTTGATGGATATTTAATAAATAATTTACTTTGAAACACTTCGTAAATTAGTTGAGGTTAGATACTTTGAAACTTTGTTGTTTTTCACGAATATTTTTGGTTTTAATAAGGTGTATGGATGTTTTGAAAACAGATGTATTTATCAGGATCGCATTGGTTTATTGAACTGTTATCACTAGAATGTTTTATCGATGCTTTGTAAAGTGAGTTGTTTTTATGAATACTTTACAAAATTGATTTGGTTATGAATACTCTGAAAATTGACTTGTTTGTCAGAAATGTTTTACTTTACTTAAATTATCACTAACATGTTGTGAGGAACTGCTTTTGAAAATGTATAATATTATAAAGAATATATTTATAGATTTTTGATAATGATGGATACTGATGTTTTGTAAGGAATTATCTTATTTATCACGCTTGCTGATTTTAAAGATGACTTCATACGACATAAGAATGTGCACTTATTTTTGATGATTCACAATTACTATTGCTTTATAATTGAAAAATGATTTCATGATATTATGTAATTCCTTCATCAGGTAGTAACAGATAAGAGTATGATGCTACGAATTTTTAAAATAATTATTATACATGAATTGATGTTTAAATATATGGTTACTAATGTTTGTAATGGTGCATATAATGATACATGAATTTTAAAAATGATTGAATATATGTATTTGGGTGGCCAACCCTGGTCGGTTCGACCACGGACTGTTCGACCACGGACTGTTCGACCACGGACTGTTCGACCACGGACGATTCGACCCCGTGCGATTCGACCCCGTGCGATTCGACCCCGGACAGTTCGACTAAAAGACGTTTCGACTAGGGGGCGTCAATATGGTTGAAAAAAACTGCCTTAGTACCCGTTCGAAACGCCACATTATTTTCGCCGTCATAACCGCTTTACAGTGCTACCTAGCCACCATTACCATACATGCACCTCATTTCACAAAGTAGCTAACGGCATACTTCCAGTAACATAGTATTGCGAACTACAAACATTTATTCCTGCTGTACATGCATTCGTCATACTCATAAACTAAAACTACGGTGAACTGAACATTCAAACAGAATGTCAACAACAATTACGAAACCTTCAGTCAGGTCATACGGGCCCAGCAGCTTGAATGCAGCGGTAGTAAATATTGAAATTTATTAACTTTAGGCAACTTTGTACCTCTTATTCAAATCAGTTTTTCTGCTAGGGAGGTCTACATGTGTTAGCGAACAAAAGAAACAGAAGTGAATGCAAAGGGCGCGGGTTTGTAATGGTTTCAGCGTCTGTGAGGTGCGCCTTTCAGCATGACGACACCTTTTAAAAGAAAAAAAAGACCCCCCCCCACAACCACAAAAAAACAACAAAAACATTCATTTATTTTTATTACACTGAAAATCTTTGAAAGACTGAAATATATATATATATATATATATATATATATATATATATATATATATATATATATATATATATATATATATATATATATATATATATATATATATATATATTTATATAAAGACCCAATAAAAAAAATTAGGCCCTTTTTAGGCCCCTATCCTATTAAAACGCGCACGCTTCCGGATCTGTATATGTCGTCAACGCTTCCGGATCTGTAAATTTCGTCAACGTTTTCAAAACGCTCTTAAACACGTTTTCTGACTTGCTAGAGTGCTGAAATTTTCACAGTAGGTTTGGCTTGTTAGGAGGATTAAGCTATTGAAGTTTTAGATCGATCAAATGTACCATAATTAAATTAATGCATTTTTAGTTGCTTGCTACTATATGTAGCGGCCTGCTTTTGTTGACATTTTACGCGTCACGCAGAGTTAAGTTCAGCCATCCGCGACCAGACCTCCCCCCCTCCGTTTTTCAGCAAAGGGGAGTTAAGGCAATCTCAGTCTGTAAATGTTTTTCGCGTTTAAGCATGATCAATACTTTTTAGTTATGTCTCATATATAAGGGATTTTTAGTCTAAAACTTTGTTTTTACGGGGTGGTTTAAAGAGTTTAAATTTTGATGAATGAAATTAAGTTTTACAAATATTTAGTTAACGCTCAAAAGTAGAAAATAAAATGAACAAAAACTTTTTTAAAAAGATGAGGCCCAACTACAATGAGGAATGGGTTGCCTGAAGAAACCAGGAAAGCCAACACTTTATCAACATTTAAAACTCTAATAAGAACGTAAGAATAAACACAAACCATAGATAAGCGTAGGATGCAATAATCTTCTGTATAGAAGGAGCGTCTGAAACAGATAAGATAAGATAAGAATGTAGAATCTCACACGAAAATGCAGAAAATAATTTTTTAGTCACAAACTAAGTAGAGATTTGACGAACACACTCTAGAGATAATCGATTTCACCTACGATTTAACGTTCCTGTCTCATTTTCAACTTTTACATTTTCATAAATTTGGAATTAAAGGTCTCTTCTGACTGTAAATTTAAAATTTGAAATTTATTTTCTACTTTTTAGTGCATTTCTAATATAAGACTAGTTTTTAAAAAAGTTTTTTTTATATATGTTTATTTTCTACTTTTTAGTCTTCACATTTTTAAATTACATTTTTCAATGCTTATTGCTCTTTATTCTTCCTCATCACGGGACTGACCTCCCCGTGCAGTAAAACACTGGTAGTTGGTCAGTCGCTCGTGACCCGTGCCGGTCACTAAGGCGGACTGCTGAGGTTTAACTCTAGCAGACGTAAATCTAAAATATTTAATTAAATTAAATCCAGCCAAGGAAAAATTCCGCAAAAAATTTACAAAAATACTATCACCAAAATTGAACATGTGTGCAAATTTTCAGGATGATTGGATAACGGGAAATGGTTCAAAGTTGGGATATTAAAAATAGTCCGATTAAACTTACAAAGCAAGCTAATATAAGACTAGTAAATAAAAATAAGACTAGTAAAAAATACCAGAAATTTGTGTGAACTTGTACTCTATGATTCACAATCTGTTGCATGCAATTCAAGGATTATTGTTATGGGTGATCGTGTTGTTATAGACGCAATGATACCCTCCAAGCAGTTGCTGTGTGATGGCACATTCAAAGTTGTGCCAACGATATTTTATCAACTATATACCTTTCACTTTGTCTTTGTAGAGGGCGTGAACCCAGCTGACCTTTACTGTTTATTGCCTGATAAGACGCAGGCAACTTATCAGAGATTGATGGCAATTTTGAGAAATTTGATGCCGCAAGCAGAACCTGAGGTCGTTCTCACGGATTTTGAAATGGCAGCAATGAGTGCTCCACGAGGCGCTTATCCTCCAGCAAAAATAACTGGCTGCTATTTTCGCCTGACGCAAAGTGTTCTCAGGA
This sequence comes from Ampullaceana balthica, assembly GCA_944989445.1. Classification (NCBI taxonomy): domain Eukaryota; kingdom Metazoa; phylum Mollusca; class Gastropoda; family Lymnaeidae; genus Ampullaceana; species Ampullaceana balthica. The sequence continues at coordinate 479,136 of CALYLW010001097.1, forward strand.
AAATATAAGAGCTAGGAGTGAAAGCTGCTCATGAGACTGATGTAACATTTAGTGAATTCGCAAGATGCCTATCAGCTCTTGCTTTTGTTTCTGAAGAAGATGTTGCAGACAACTTTGATGAGCTAGTTAATGGCATGCCTGGAATCAAACGCATAAAGAATTAGTAACATAATTCATTCGAGCACACATACATTCAAGCACACTGCGTGCGAGGAAGGGCAGAACTGTCTGTGTTTAGCATTCCAACAAGGAAGAGCAGAACAGTCTGTGTTTAGCATTCCAACATGGAAGGGCATAACAGTCTGTGTTTAGCATTCCAACATGGAAGGGCAGAACAGTCTGTGTTTAGCATTCCAACATGGAAGAACAGAACAGTCTGTGTTTAGCATTCCAACATGGAAGGGCAAAACAGTCTGTGTTTAGCATTCCAAAACAACATCCAACGATGGGGAGATTTATGGATTTATGGATTTATGGATTTATGGATTTTACAGACCCAACTTTTACACAGAACATTATTGAGTCCTATGCATCCAAACATAATTAAACATTTCACAAATGAAACGTACATAGCACATTTTTAACCAATTATATAGATACCATATTTTTCTTAAATGATCGATATTTGTAAAGCTTTAAAATAAAAAGCACCTGAAAGGCCTTTTTCCAACCTCACGCCTTCTAATTATAAATTTCAACCTCTAAATATCACATTTTTACTGATGTTATTGATGTCAGTATTATATATTTTTCAAAAAAAGTTTTTTTTATGTGATAATTTAATAGCCTTTTAAATTTAAATCTATGAATTTAACTCTCGTTGTATTTGTAGAAAAGTATTGGCCGAGCTCTTTAAATAACTTACAAATTGTTTGGCTTAAAACAGATTTTATAATATTTTTATTTAATTTTTTTATTTTTTATTTTATTTTATTAATTTTTTTTTGTTTGTAGTCAGGCTTACACTAAACATAACTCAGGCTATTGTAAAAAAAACACGTATTATTTCTCTCTCTCTCTCTCTCTCTCTCTCTCTCTCTCTCTCTCTCTCTCTCTCTCTCTCTCTCTCTCTCTCTCTCTCTCTCTCTCTCTCTCTCTCTCTCTCTCTCCCTCCCTCTCTCTCTCTCTCTCTCTCTCTCTCTCTCTCTCTCTCTCTCTCTCTCTCTCTCTCTCTCTCTCTCATTAATAATCAAATTTTAAATCATATATTTCAGTCTTTATTGCAAAATACATCGTTGAAGAACATTTATTTTAATCGTCATATCTTAAAAATGCTATAAGCCCGAATAAGTTTTTTTTGTTTTGAATATAAAAAAGATAATCTATAATATGAATGTGATTTAACTGTAAATAATTATCAAAGTGAATAATATTTCAATAAATAATCTGTTCCATACAATTTTTAACATTCTTCTCCAGTTCAGTAAAGTGTGTTTGTGGTGAAAAGTTTAATTTATAATTTTTCATACAACTCAAATTATCATAAAAAAGATGGCATTTTTAATATATGTCCGTTTAAATATAATTATGTCCATCATAATTGTACACTGAGTTTCCTTATATTGTGCTAAAACTTCAATTTAACCCATATATTTTTTTTATAGATCTTTGATGTTTTTAATGATTAAAAAATTTTTTTTTGCCCAAAAAGAATTTTGAAAAAAGTGTTTAATTCATTTAATAATCGTGTGTCAAAACATTGTCTTGAATTATAATTATTTTAATTTTTTTTATCAAACCAGAAGTCGAGCAATCTGTCAAGCAGCGATAAACAAAAAGCAGGTTTTGAAATAAAAAAATGGCCCGATGGGTTACCGCTGTTTTCTTGATCATCTGCTTGTGTGAGCTTTTGGCACTAGGCAACAGCTTGCCAGACAAAGTGGGTCAATTAATTTGCAAGTAGACCAAAAAAAATAAAAAAAAATAAATATTTTATTGATTAACTTGATTACTGACTAGACTGTAACTTTTTATTAGCACGTAGTCAACAACATACTGATTTTATTGATTAACCTGGGTGCCGAATGTGCTGTAACTTAACGCTTTATGTAATTTTCTTCTTTTTAATTTTATTTGTTGTGAATTTGCTTTTTTGTTGTTGTTCAGGCTTCTGAAAGTGATAAACGTGTTGCTGAAGATGTAATGAAGAGTTCTCGTTGGGATCATAACAAACGTGGGTTTATTCCATCGCTTAGAGATTACTTCAAAGAATATAATTTCAAGAGAGCCAAGAGCATGGTACATCGGAAATATTATTTTTAAATAAAAATATATTTATATCTTTAGTTTTATATTGAGGACCATTTGAAATAATTGTAACGATTTGCATGAAGGTACATTACAACTGTAAGAAGGTACATTACAACTGTGTAACGGAAAGTTACATGGCGTCAACATTCTTTTTACTCAATGTTGCTTGTGAAACATTGAATTTTTACTTTCGTTTCTATGTTCTTTTAATCTTTAAAGCTCTTTTTAGTCTCTAAAAAATACTGTGAACTGTGAAGAACTGTGTCTCTATACAGTTATTTATTTACTTTTTTTGGTTCCAACTTTGCGTTAAAATTGTTTGCATTGTTGGTTGCACTCTTGATAATTGAATTCTGTTGTTAGCGTCGGATCATATTGTTTGTCTCCCTTCTTGTACTGGATTTCTGTCTCAATCGCTTACGTCACACACATCTTAGATACTTTGACGTTCTCAGAAATATATCCTTGTGTTTTTAGACGATTGATGAAGGTCTGAATTAATTTTAAAAAGTTTCTAATTTTCTCCACTTTTCAGCCCATTCCGTGAGACTATTTTTCCAAGTAATTTAAAAATCATAAGTCTCTTTTATTTGACATTCAAATACAATTTTCTTACGATTTTTTTAAAGAAAATTTGATTTATTTCTCATTTAATGTCTTCCCCAGTTCCTCCAGACGTATTGTCTTATATTTCAAAGGCAAATCAAGATGTTTCTTAAAATTAGTTTTTCTAGATTTATGTCACTTTGTAGTGATTTCCGTAAGATTTTCTCTGGCATATCCTGTAATAATTGATAAACTATGATTATATTGTCAGGAAATATTAATTCTTCTTTCTAATTAGTATCCTTATTGTATTTCATCCATTTTGTAGCATTAGAGTGTTTTTTTTATTTTGTGAGCCATTATCTGGCACTTAAAGGGGTATGAGAGATGAACGAAGAAAACTGTACTAAACGTCTCATTTCTATACTATTTGCATCATAAATGCTCGAGTTTTGACCAACTGACCACATAGTTTTTCTGTTACAACATTGTAAGTCTAACGTGTTGGCGTAAAGAGAAGAATGTCATTCTATGCAATGGTCTAGGATACGTCTCAGTTTTGTTATCTGACAATAAAATGTTTGAACTCTGCTAAGCACAGACCATTATTTATCAATGTATTAAGTTGATAAGAATTCTGTCGAAAACCTTCTATGATACAGATGTTACTTTGATTCATCGTCATCTATCACATTCATTCAATTGGCACATAAAGGTAATGAAGTACGTTTCAGAATTTTGTTTAAGAAACGCTCTTTAGTATGTAAATTTTGTCTCTAATAAAAATGTGAATTTGTTTTTCAGGTTGGTGAACTTGATAAACATGATGTTGAACTTCCAGAAGTACAAAGATCTTCGTGGGATGATTACAAAAGTCGGGTAATTCCAGCGTTAGATTTTCCCTAGGCAAAAGATGTCGAGACTGCCAAGAGATTTGTACATTAGAAATATTCTTATTAAAAAAAACTATATTTACATTTAATTTCAGATTGGGGAGCATTTGAAATAATTTTTTAACGATTTCCAGCAAATTAAATTACAGCGTTATTATTATTTGATTGAAAATAACGTCAACATTCTTTTGACTTAGTTTTGCTTGTGAAACTTTGACTTCCTTTAAAAACACTACGCTCGTTTCTATGTTTTGTTAATCTTTAAAGATATATTCAGTCTCTAAAAAATCCTATGAAGAACTGTGTCGCTATACAGTTATTTATTTACATTTTTGTTCCAACTTTGTGTTAAAATTGTTTCCATTGTTAGTTGCACTCTAGAATATTGATGCTAACAAAAGTTGGGGAATTCCAGTGATACATTATCCCATGGCAAGAGAATCAGATGTTGAGGCAGCCAAGAGAATGGTGCATCGGAAATATTCTTATTAAATAAAAATATACTTATATTTTTAATGTTAGATTGCGAACTATTTGAAACAACTTATTACGATTGCACACGTTTTGCATTACAGCTTTATTATTTAATTGAAAATAACGTCGACATTCTTTTCACTTAGTTTCCATTGTAAAACATAAACTCTCTTTAAAAACATTACGCTGATTTACATGTTCTTATAATCTGAAAAGCTTTTTATTTCTGTCTCTGAAAAAATTGTGTTAGAAATTGCGTTGCCACAGTTATTTATTTAATTTTTATATTCTCACTTTTGTTGGTTTCACTCCAGAGAATTTAGTTCTGTTGTTAGCGTCCCGTCAGATAGGTTGTCTACCCTCTAGTTCAGAATTTCTGCCTCTATCGTTTACGTCACACACATCTTAGAGACCTTGAGGATTTCAGAATTGTATACTTGTGTTTTTTTATGATTTTAGATATCAGTTGATGCAGGTCTGAATTTAATGGTCTAATTTTTAAAAACCTTTTAACCCATTCAGTGGAACTATTTTCACAATATATTAAAAATAACACTTTTATTCTGTTTTAGATTCAACGATGAGTTTTCTACACGTTTATTTGGGAATTTTTTTTTATTCCTCCCACGTTTACTATCTTCATCAAACTCCCCGATTTATTGACATATACTCAAAATGACAAATCAATTCTTTTCTTAAAATTGATTTTTCTAGACTTATGCCACTATTTGTTTTTAAGGTTTTTTTTAAAATCCTCAAATAAAATCCCGTCTTGTTATAAGCAATGGGGTTCTCTGGCTTATGCTGCAATAAGTTATAAATTGTCGTTATATTTTCAGAAAATATTAAGTCTTTCGTCTAATTATTACATTTATTCTACTGCATCCCTATTTTAGAATTAGCGTAACATTATTTTGTGAGCCATCTAGCCCTATAAGGAGCGCGAGACATGAGAGAAGAAATATTTACTTTGCGTCTGATTTTCTTGTATTACTGACTGCTTGACGTTTGAAAAACTAATCAAAAAGATTCTCTTATATCATACACCGTCTTAAGACTGACACGTTGTCGTAAAGAGAATGTTGCCATTCCATGCATTGGTTTAGGATAAGTCTCAGCTCTCTTATCTGATAAGAACATGCATTTTACATGCATTATTCTTTAGCCGATTAGACTAAAAATTTAATAAATATATATTTCTACCATTGCACATATTTTCATTATTATTTAAATATAAAATGTTTATATTACTTATTAAATTGTTTTTCTATGATTGGTTTAAACAGGATCCGACACCAGAAGATGGTATTGAACAATTCAATGTCGTCATATATTATCTGAAAACCGTCTCCAGCCAGGCGGCAGCTGCTACCGATGTTCAATAAAAATGAAAATTGAAACTTAATCAGAAGGGAGATATGATTTAAACACAATATATTTCTTTAATATAATTCACTTTTTGCAATAGGTAAAACATTTAAAAGTGACATACGACTTCAAACAAATGTGTTGATATTTTTCTTTGTTCAATTGTAAAAACTGTTTCAAATAAGTTTATCGCCTATTTCATTTGTCTTGATTTTTACACTCATAACTGGCAACAGTCTCCACTTAAACCCATGCAACGTGTACATATAAAGTCTCTATCTCTCCAGAATTGTCTTCCATCCCTGAATTAAATTTTCAAGCCTTTCTAAAACAGGATAATGTGACCTAAATCCCACTCCCCCCCCCCAATACACATTTACAAAACTTCTCAAAGCATTTGTTATATTTCACCATTCAAGTTTACTGTCAACAATTAAACATTTAAAGATATGCAGGACTATAAAAATAAAGTGCTATATACTTTTGTGAGATCTTTACTAGAATTTTCAATCTTTCGTATCTGACCCCTCTGCCAAAGAAAACAGATAAACTAGCACAAATTTTATAAAAAGGAGATGCCAGATTCATTACTGGAGAATATTCAAAACTGAAAAGAATAAAACCTTCAGTTAAATCATTAAACCTTGAAACACTAGATGATAGACGAAGAAAGAGCAAAAATTGTTATAATACACAAGACTACTCATTCTAACTTGGATATTCAATACAAAGATAATCTAATAAAACCCTCAGATAGACGTAGGGATAAGAATACTTTTCTTATTCTGCAGACGTTTTCAAGAACAAACACATACAAGTTCTCGTTCTTCTCGTCCGGAATTCGGGCGTGGCATGGGTTGCCTGAAGAAACCAGGAAAACCAACCTGTTATCAACATTTAAAAATCTAATATATGCAGGACTAGACATAAACAATGGATAAGCGCAGGACGCAATAATCTTCTGTATAGGAGGAGCGTCTGTAAATGATAAGATAAGATAAGGGAAAGGAATCCAAAGTCTTCGTAAGCGTTTGAAAAGCAACAAATATAACCACGCTTAAATAGTTATAGTGAGTTGGTTTTCCTGGTTTATTCAGGTAGCTAGTTCTGCACCTGAATTAAAGACTGGAAGAAAGAGAATGTGATTTTATTTGTTTTTGCATATGGAAAAATATGAGATAAATAACATTTTGGTATTTTCCCTGGATTTCAAGAATAAACTGATAAAACAGGCGGAGAAACTGGGATTTAGAGCGAAGAGGTTATACATTTTATCATTGGCTTAATGCCATGATCACATCAGTAGATTTAAGTTTTGACACCCTCTGCGCTAACTGTGCTCACCAGTCATGGCAGGGACACCATCAGTAATAATAACGGATTTTAAAAAAATCTATTGATTTAATGTTATTGACGGCAGAAATAACTGAAGCAAATTAAACGGTTCCCCTTAATGGTCTTTAAGATTCTGAAGGCCAAGTGATTTGTAAACAATAAAACGTCATCAATTTTACCCATCATTTGACGTACACAAAACAAGACGATATTTCAATTTTACTTATAAATGTAATGTCGTTGCAGAAATAATACGCCATTCAATTCAATTAATTGTTTAAGATGAGACCGAGTGCCAATTAAAATTTGAGCGTGGGCCGTGCCTGGTTCACGGGCCTGACTTAGGACACACCTAGTTAATGCATTATTTTTTTCGTTAGATTTCCTTTTCTTGTTTTGACAAAATTGTTTAATCAGAAAATTACCGAACTTTTGTTAAAAGTTATCTTAAATCATGTATGTAATTTAGAAATAGTAGGGGGTTTAGGAAAGTTTCTGGACCAGCTTTTACAAAAATTTTGACATTTTTCTTCGTTTGTTTAAAATAAAACACATCCAAAAAAATTATGAAATGCCTAAAATCAAAAATAATAATTTAAAGAGCTAATGTACCAGATGTCTATGATTTCTGTCAGCTGCACATTGAGTCAATTACAAGTCCACTACTGATTTGATTTGCTTCGTTGGACAGGCCGTTACGCTGACACTTTCCTTAAGTATTTTTTATGTTAGAATCAATTAACCATTGACCCAGATTCTGATTTCACTATTTCACTATGAGAGTGATACATCAATGAAAACATGAAACGATGCAACATTTTAAGATGACGTTATTTCGTTGAATAATGAATGCGTATTGAATTCCTTAGCTGTTGTCAGCATGTCCCCACGCTTCTTAGATACTATTTAAGCGTTTGAGATTGTAATGAATTATTAAAGTGAGAGTATCATATCGTATCTATTACAGACGCTCCTTCGATACAGAAGATTATTGAGTTCTTCGTTCTGATAGGAAAGTATTGGCAAGTGACGCAGCGTTCACAGACTACAGCAATATGTAACCACGCTTTTCCCGAAACGTCTTTGTTTCCTTAACTATTGTCAGGTACCCACTCGGTGCTGGGTGGACTCAGGGACACCCTTGGCCCCGGGATAAAATCCTTGCCGTCACATGTAATGAAATATAGTAAGTATTAACGTATTCTCGTATTTTTAGCCCATTGTGTGTGTGTGTGTATCTGATAAGAACATGCATTTTACATGCATTATTCTTTGACCGATTAGACTAAAATTTAATAAATTTATATATTTCTACAATTGCACATATTTTCATTATTATTTTAATAGAAAATGTTTATATATATAAACTGCTTAATATATTACGTAAAAGCAATTTTCCCTTGATGCTACCCCCTGGCCTATTACTGATTTCAGAAGAGTTTGCAGATTAATCTCTAAACCTTATTACCAAAATGTTCACATTAAAAGATCACATTAGGTTTAGAGTTAACATTTTTAATTCCTTAAAATTGTATCCCGAGAAAGTTAATTTTATTTGTATACTAATTATTATTTCTTCTTATTCAAATAGACAAAGACAATAGCAGAATTCATTCAAAATAACGCGGGGTTGTGTACAATAGTTGTTTAATGTATATCTTTTAAAACAAAACTAACATTAATTATTATAGTATTGAAACAATGCTTATTTATTTTTAAAAATCGAAACATTAAAAAAAAGCACACAAATATTTTAGATTTGAATAAGAATAAGTTTTAAATAAGTTTTTGACTCCACTTAAAGGGAAAATATTCACAATTATACCTTTGAATATTTATAATATTTTAAAAAGTTTTAGAACCACTGCTGATTAAAAATATATTTTAAAACACCCACGATAAATTAATGAGACCGTCAAACCATATAATAAAATTTTACACATCTGTGCTATAAATACTGCTAGAGTTTATTGGCATGAACAGCACTGACATCAGATCTTGAAAGGAACCACTTCAAAGAAAGTAGCACCACTGTAATGTTTTGTATGACTCGTTGGAGAGAATGGCATTAAATAGCAATCACTGAACTTTGAGTTCACCTGTAACTGATTTTAAAAAACAAAAAAAACTAAATAGAATTCATTACTGGACTAGCTTAAAAAATAAATTATTTAAAACTTTTATGTGACAGGCATGGCTGTTTTTTTACCTGCTAATTTGAAGGTTTAACATCTAAATCTGAATTTTTATGATTTAATTTCATTTTGATTTTTTTAAAAATTGCTTTACGTGATGGTATAAAAATATTTCAAATGTAAATCAATGAAACAGTAAATCGATCTGTCGTTATTTTGGTAGAAGCACATTTCTATAGATTAATCTTTACACAACATACTGCTTTGGAAATTAATGCTTTGTTCATTATCCATGCAAGCCAAAGCAATATATACTAAAAGATAATAAAAAAATATCGTTAACATCTCGCTATTTTAAAAGCTATCATCTTTAGATAATTATTCACATCAGAGACGAAGATTATGGTTTGTAAACGCTATGAAATAGTTCACTTAAATGTGATCGTTTTGTAGCTGTGAAATAGTTCACTTAAATGTGATCGTTCTGTAACTGTGAAATAGTTCACGTAAATGTGATCGTTCTGTAGCTGTGAAATAGTTCACGTAAATGTGATCGTTCTGTAGCCGTGAAATAGTTCACTTAAATGTGATCGTTCTGTAGCCGTGAAATAGTTCACGTAAATGTGATCGTTCTGTAGCTGTGAAATAGTTCACGTAAATGTGATCGTTCTGTAGCCGTGAAATAGTTCACTTAAATGTGATCGTTCTGTAGCTGTGAAATAGTTCACGTAAATGTGATCGTTCTGTAGCCGTGAAATAGTTCACGTAAATGTGATCGTTCTGTAGCCGTGAAATAGTTCACGTAAATGTGATCGTTCTGTAGCCGTGAAATAGTTCACTTAAATGTGATCGTTCTGTAGCTGTGAAATAGTTCACGTAAATGTGATCGTTCTGTAGCTGTGAAATAGTTCACGTAAATGTGATCGTTCTGTAGCTGTGAAATAGTTCACGTAAATGTGATCGTTCTGTAGCCGTGAAATAGTTCACTTAAATGTGATCGTTCTGTAGCTGTGAAATAGTTCACGTAAATGTGATCGTTCTGTAGCTGTGAAATAGTTCACGTAAATGTGATCGTTCTGTAGCTGTGAAATAGTTCACTTAAATGTGATCGTTCTGTAGCTGTGAAATGAATAAGAAAATGTTAATACTAATTTACTTAAAATGTTTGGGTCTCTAACAACTTAGGCAGCAAGTTAAAAGTAAGGATTTTTAACGCTATGGTAAAACCTGTGCTGCTATATGGAGCCGAGACATGGAGAACAACGGCCGTAAACTTGACCAGAATCCAGTCCTTCATCAAAAACTGTTTAAGAAGGATTCTCAGAATTCACTGGCCAGACAAAATCAGCAACCAGGAACTGTGGCAGCGGACAAAACAGAAGCCCATTGAGGAAGAGATTCTCCAGAAGCCGTGGAGGTGGATTGGTCATACACTAAGGAAACCTGCTCCTAACACAACAAAGCAAGCCCTGAAATGGAACCCACAGGGTAAGCGGAAAAGAGGCCGTCCAAGAAACACTTGGCGCCGAGAATTGGAGGCAGACATCAAGAGAATTGGCCATGAATGGAAGATCCTGGAGAAGCTGGCCCAGGATAGAGATGCCTGGAGGTCTCTCGTAGGTGGCCTATGCCCTTGGAGGAATCGCAGACGCCGACGATGATCGGTAGATGCCCCTCAGATGCCCCTCATGGACGAGAAGGCTCAACAAACAACAATTCAATAAACGTTTTTGTGATATAATGTTAAGGTCATTATTATTTATTTACTTATTTCTTTGTTTCGCTCTCTATTTATCCTGTATATAAACATCTCTTAAAATGTATTTTTCATTTTGTCCACCAGAAGAGGAGCTTTCTGTTACAGAACGAACAGTAACAACAAATACGTTGTGAAATCAAACAACATGGCTAATTGGGTTGCTGTTTTCTTGATCGTCTGCCTGGCTGAATTCGTGGCTCTAGGGAAAAGTCTCCCAGACAAAGTGGGTGAAATCATTGACAACAAATTTGATGATTGAACCGATGAAATTTAAGTATTAAAGAGGAAGAATATTTTAGCTTTATATATTTTAACGTGTCGTGTGTGTGTTAAAAAAATCATGTTAATTTTCTCTTTCTCCCTCAGTTCTTTGAAAGCGCTAAGCGCGATGCTGAAAATGTCATGAAAAGAAATTGGTGGGATGATAATAAAGATTGGGTAATTCCAGTTGCAAACGGGTTGTTTGGGTGAGATTTGGAAGCAAATTTTATAAAGGCATCTAGAAGATCGGTAGGTCATACATATAAATATTTATAACTATGCATTTATATGTTATTTTACAAGTGGTGAATGTCTAGATTAAAAAATTTCACACTCATTGCCTCATTAAAATATGTGCCTTCTATTTTAACGATTTGTATTATTTCTATATCCTTTCCGTAATAGTAATTTTTCCTTAGACTTTATTCTAAGAAAGTCAAGTAAAATTATCAGTGGCAAGTTTAAATCCTAAGGCTCTCTTCTGTCGTTGCGGTCTCGTAACATTCAGTGCGTCTTCATGCTATCGTTATTCTTTGTCTCATCTCATCTTATCTAAGCCATTAGAGACGAACCTTCTATACAGAAGAGTATATCGTCCTATGCTTGAACTCCAGCGAACGTCTACCTCTGCTGTTAGACTTGTTCCGGTTGTCCACCCTAGTCAATACATTTTATCCTAGATTTAATGGTTATTTTAGTTCTGATGTTCATCATAGTTCTGACGTTTTATCCTAGATTTGGCGGCTATTTTAATTCTGACGTTGACCCTAGTTCTGGTGCTTAATCGAAGTTCTGATGATTAATCCTATCTATCTATCATTTCTTAACAGGATTTATTTCTCAATTATTTTAAAGCCACACTTCTCTATTAGATTGAGGTTTTCAAAGGCAATTCTTTAGATTTTAGTTACGGTTCTATATTTTTTTTATTTCTTTTTTTCTTAATTTTTCATGCACGTCCAGTAGACCCGCTTTGAATTAAAGTGTTTTTTTCTTCATTGTTCTTTTGATTTGTTTTTCAGACTGTTGAAGACTATACAAGGGATGTTGAACTTTTAATAAAAAGATCTTGGTGGGATGATAACAAAAGTTGGGTAATTCCAGCGGCAGGAGCTCTCTTGGGAAGAGATGTCGAGACAGCCAAGAAATCGGTACATCAGAAATATTCTTATTGAATAGAATATATTTATATCTTTAATATTTTCTTGGGAACTGTTTCAAATAAATTCACATGACTTTCAGCAAAATGAGTCACAGCTTTATTATTTGATTGAAAATAACATCAATATTCGTTTCACCTTGTTTCCCTTGTGAAAAGCACTACGCTCATTTCGATGTTTTTATAATCTGAAAAGCTTTTTACTATCTGTATAAAAAAATATGATACGAAATAGGTCCCCACAGTTATTTTTGTGTTTGATGTTCTCACTTTGCGTAGTTTACATTGTTGGTTTCACTCCATAGAGATTAGCTCTGTTGTTAACGTCTGATTGAGATTTTCTGTCTCCCTTTTCGTTCAGGATTTCTGTCTATCGTTTATGGGCACACATATCTTAGATAATTTCAGAATTTTATATGTGTGATCATATCTTTTTAGACAACAGTAGATGGAGAGCCAAATGTAATTTTCTGATTTTAAAAAACCTATAACCACATACAGTGGAAATATTTTTAAAATAAATTAAAAAAATTATAATTTTCTTGCGTTTTTGATTCAACGATGATTTTTTTACACATTTATTTGGGAATTTAAAAAAAAATCCTTTCTTCGTTTACTATCTTCATCAATTTCTCCATATTTATTTACATATACTTCAAATGACAAATCAAGTCATTTCTTAATTTTGTTTTTATAGATTTATGTCACTATTTTGTGATTTCCTAAAGGATTTTCAAAAAAATCCTCAATCAAAATACCGCCTTGTTACAAGCAACATATTTCTCTGGCATGCCCTGTAATAATTTATAAACTGTGGTTTCATTTTCAGAAAATATTAAGTCTTCTTTGTAATTTGAATGTTTTTTCTACTTCAATCCTATTCTAAAATTAGCGTGGCTTTATTTTTTTTAAGCCATCTAGTTCTTAAAAGATTATGAGAGATGAAAGACGAAATATTTATTTTATTTCTGATATTCTTGTATCTTTGACTGCTTTAGTTTTGACCAACTGACCGAATAGTTTCTCAGTTCCAACGTTTTAAGACTAAACACGTTGTCGTAAAGAGATGATTGTCATTCTATGCAATTGTCTAGGATAAGTCTCAGTTTCGTTTTCTGATATAAGAACATGTTTGAACCCTGCTAAGACCAGACCATTATTTATCAAAGTATTGAGTTGAGGAGAATTCTGTCGAAAACCTATGATACAGATGTTACGTTGATTCATCGCAATTCATTACATTCATTCAATTGGTAGATACAGTTAATAAATTATGCATTAAAATGGTTAAAAAAAAGCTTTTTTATATTAAACGTTGTGTCTTTAAAAAAAATTGAATTTATTTTTCAGTTTATTGAAGATGATAAACGTGATGTTAAACTTTTGATAAAAAGATCATGGTGGGATGATAACAAAAGTTGGGTGATTCCAGCGGCAGGAGCTCTCTTGGGAAGAGATGTCGAGAAAGCCAAGAGATCGGTACATCAGAAATATTCTTATATAAGAAAATATATTTATAACTTTAATTTTAGATTATTAAATTTTTAAATTAACTTCTCACAATTTCCAGCATTTTGAACTACAGCTTTATTATTTGATTGAAAATATCGGCAACATTCTTTTTACTTTGTTTTCTTAGTGAAACATAGACTCTTTTTAAATACACTACACCTTTTTACATGTTCTTATAATCTCTAAAGCCCTTTTCTGTCTCTAAAAGTCGCGATAGAAACTTAGTTTCCATAGTCATTAATGTTTTTTTTGTATCTCATTTTGCGTATTTTGCATTGTTGGTTGCAAGCCAGAGAACTAAGCTCTGTTGTTAGCGTATGATCAGATTGTTTGTCTCCCTTCTCGTTCAGGATTTCTTTCTCTATCTTACATAATTTGACGTTTTCAGAATTATATCAATGTATTTTAAGAAAACGATAAATGAAGGCCCAAAAAGTTTTTAAAAAATAAAGTTTCTAATTTTCTACATTTTAAACCCATTTAGTGGAACTATTCTTCCAAATAAATTAAAAATCATAAGTTTATTTCGTTTAAGATTGAAATATCATTTTCGACATGTTTATTGGGGGAAAGTTTGATTTATTCCATGATTAATATCATCATAAATTCTACCGACTTATTGTCATGTACGTCAAAGGAAAATCAAGATGTTTCTTTGAATTGGTTTTTCTAGATTTATATCACTATTAACTGATTTTTTAAAGCATTTTTTTCAAGGTTTTTTAAACTCCTCAATTAAAATCCAGACTTATTACAAGCTACGAAGTTCTCTGGCATATGCTTTAATAAGGGGTAAACTATGGATATTTTTCAGAAACTATTAATTCTTTTTTCTTATTTGTATGTTTATTCTACTGCATTTCTATTCTAGAATTAGGGTAGCCTTCTTTTTTGAGCCACCTAGCCCTTAAAGTAACAAGAGATGAGAGAAAAAATATTTACTTTACTTATGATATTCTTGGATCATTGACTGCTTGAGTTTTGACCAACTAACTAAAAAGTTTCTCAGTTCCAACGTTTTAAGACTAAAATGTTGCCGTAAAAAGAAGATTGCCATTCTATGCATTGGTTTAGGATAAGTCTCAGTTTTGTTATCTGATAACAACATGTTTGAACCCTGCTAAGCACAGACCATTATTTATCAAAGTATTGAGTTGAGTAGAATTCTGTCGAATACCTTGTATGATACAGATGTTACGTTGATCCATCGCCATTCCTCACATTTATTCAATTGGTAGATACAGGTAATGAATTATCCATTAAAATTGTTAAAGAACGCTTTTTAATATTAAACGTTGTGTCTTTAAAAAAAAAGGAATTTATTTTTCAGTTTGTTGAAGATGATAAACGTGACGTCAAACTTTTGATAAAAAGATCTTGGTGGGATGATAACAAAAGTTGGGTGATTCCAGCGGCAGGATCTTTCTTGGGAAGAGATGTCGAGACAGTGAAGAGATCGGTAAATCATCTGATCTTCAACTAACCATTTGGTTTAACAACCGGACATTTCTTTCCTTTTGTTTTAAGTGGGATATTCAGTTGATTAATGCACATTTGCTTCGATTTAAACAACGGTTTATGAAATAAGCTTTAAAAATAGTTTTTAACAGGCGCAGTTAATAATGTAATTGAAAAACTTTTTTTTTCATTATTCTTTGAATTTGTTTTTCAGGATCTCAAAGACGGACTTTCAACGAAAAGATCTTGGTGGGATGATAACAAAAGTTGGGTGATTCCAGCGGCAGGATCTTTCTTGGGAAGAGATATCGAGACAGTGAAGAGATCGGTAAATCATCTGATCTTCAACTAACCATTTGGTTTAACAACCGGACATTTCTTTCCTTTTGTTTTAAGTGGGATATTCAGTTGATTAATGCACATTTGCTTCGATTTAAACAACGGTTTATGAAATAAGCTTTAAAAATAGTTTTTAACAGGCGCAGTTAATAATGTAATTGAAAAACTTTTTTTTTCATTATTCTTTGAATTTGTTTTTCAGGATCTCAAAGACGGACTTTCAATGAAAAGATCTTGGTGGGATGATAACAAAAGTTGGGTAATTCCAGCAGCAGGAGCTCTCTTGGGAAGAGATGTCGAGACAGCCAAGAGATCGGTACATCAGATACATTCCTGTTAAAGAAAATATTAACTTTCTATCTTTTATGGTTAACCGATGACCTTAAGAAAAGTATTTACTCTCTATTGTTTCAAATGTTTAAATTCACATTATTTTTAGTTTTAAAAAAATTACATATCGCAATTAACAACGTTGTTTCTATGATTTGTTTGAACAGGATCCGGCATCAGCAGAAGGTTTTGATAAATTCAGTGACGTCGTAGGTTATCTCAAAACTGTTTCCAGCGTTGCATCGAGCACTACCGATGTCAAACGGAAATAAAAACGTCATCAGAAGATGTGGCAGATTTAAAAAAAAAGAATTTGTTTTTTTTCTTCATTTGTAATCTTTTTTTTGTTGCAATATATAGCGCCAACTTTTAGAAAATAAAATGTATTCAAAATAAATTTGTTTTAAAGTTAATATTTTTTATTTAAATTACTAATTAAAAAAAAGTTTCTGGTATTTTGAAAAAAATTATTTTAAATATTTTTTCTAATAATTTAAGTCTCAGACATCAAACAACAACAAACGAATTTTATATCAAACTACATTCAAAGTGCTTAATTGAAGAGATGGGGGTTTAAAAGAAGCGTTAAAATATTTTATTTAGAGTTTAAAGGCTACATATGTCTTGTGGTTGCATATTTTGTTCAACATTTACTGAATTACGGATTCGGGAAAACTGGACGGTTTAAAAAAAATTGCTACACTAAAATAGCTGTTTTGTTTTAAAACTTGGCAACGAAAAATTTCAACCAAAAGTATTTGGAAAACTTTTTAGGGTAAAGGCCAATTTTTTACAAAATTAATCGAAATTATTTTATCCCCTTTTTCAACAATTTTCGTGTTATTATTTTCTTTAAAATCAAGTTATTACTAAATCTTAGTCTTTGCCAAGCTGTATTCATTAGAAAAAATTGTGTAATCTGTTTAATGAAATGGTGAAAACACGTTTGTCTCATTCACTGATGTTGCGGAAGCTCCTGAACGAATTTGGTTCATTTTGGTATTCTGGAATACACATGCCGTCATCAAAACATACATTTTTATTTAAAAAAAACCTTTTATTGTCAATCAAATTTAAGTTCACTTCAATGCAAGCAAATATGCCTCTTATTTACAGATGCTAAAATGTAATATTCCTGTTCGTTTCATAAAAAAAATGTTTCCTCGCATGAGCCAAATTTTTTCTTTGGTTATTCCCCCCCCCCACCACATTTTTATCAATTACTTTAGTATTCCGTTGAGGCTTGCGGTGGTCAGTTTTGTTAGACAATATTTATGAAACTGATTTAGGAAATTAATATCAATATAGAATACTTTAACAATTTTAATGCCCCGTTTAACAGAAAATCTGTATCACAATGAATGTATTTGTCATATTTATCAGGATCTTTCAAACAATGAAAGTAATAAATGCAGTTGAAACAAAGACACCCAAAGGCAGAACTCTCACGACATTGGAGACAAGCTTCTAGTTAACATAAAAACAAGAGACAATGAAAATATAAAGCACCACTAAAATAATTTTTCGTTTGTTTTACGCAATAAAATTATTTTTCTCGATTCAATCATTTTCTTGTTGACATTTTATTCCTTGACAGGATTCATTTGTAGTATCTCGCTAACAGAAGGGTTTAAATTAAAATAAACTAGACGCCCCGCGGCGCAGCATATTTGCTCATGGAGAGGGCAAAGAAAGTGGAGAAAGAACGGACACAAACTACAGCACGAAGAAATCAAAACAACGCAAGTGAACGTCGGTTGGGGGGGGGGACTGCTAACTCATTGTTGGTTTCGAGACATTTGCAGGCGAAATTCGGTACACCCCTAACTTCTATGAAGTCAGCTATAAAACGATAATCGGTTTAAATCGGAGTTACATAATCGATAATCGATATTACAAAAACAACAAAAACACGTAATTAACGACCCTTAATATGACTAACCCTCGCTAGGGTCGGCCAATCACATTTTATGTTTAAGGGATGGTAGAATTAAATGGGAGGCCGATAACAACAACCTAAGTGTGCATGTCTACACGTTTACTAACTTTTGTTTATTTACTTGGTGCTGATTTTTTGTCTGTACTCTCACCCCGAACCGTTCTTTGCACTGTCTATGATGAGCCAGTCTTCGGCGTATGCTATGCAATAAAGGGGTAAAAGAACGGGCACAAACAGACATTAAATAAAAACACAATGTATTCGCTGGGGCTTGAATCCAGGACCTTCCCCGCATGAGGCGGACGTAATAACAAGTACACTACGAATCTCTCGTTTTCTTGTAAGGAACAATCCAAGTGAAACGCAAGGACCATTGTTGGTCACCCCTCCAATACCTTCGCTTTCCAACCGTTAACTGTGTTATGTTGACCCCAGCAAGGGTCATTCGTCATGCTTGTTTGCACACACTTGCTTGCGTCGTGGTGTCTCGCATGGTCTCATGAAGAGAATTATATATATAGATTTTATAAAGGATCGACTACCTTGTACTAAAGATAAATTGAGTAGTCACCCATACCAAGCTCATACTTGAAAAAAAAACTTTAGTAGACAAAAAAAACCACAATAAAAAAACAACAGAATCATCCGAAGGAATTATACCAAACTTTATCATCCCTAATGTAACAAACTTTATCATCCATATTGCCATACATTTATCACGGAAACTGCGACCTCCGATGATTTGTATGCAATATTTATTCAGCGCTATCCTGTTATGGCGTATTAAATATACACTAATAAAACTACTATTAAATCTACAGTAAACACGTGTTTTTCTAGCTGAACATGAAGACCAATCAGGGTTAATGCAGATGAATATATATTTCTCATAGCCAATGATTTCATTAAAAATAAAAAAACCGTAAAAAACCAAGTTTTTCACTATAAATCCTTTATGTACGAGACGTAACTAAAAGAATGTTCATTATAATACGCAGCGCCAGACCATCCAGAAATACAAAATTGCAGTTGTGTCGTAAAACAGGTTTAATATAATGCGCACCGATCAGGAATATGTGTATAAAAAGAGTTGTCAACAAAATACGCACCTTATTGCGCGACAGAAAGGTTGTTCAATATAATACGCACCGCGACGCTCTATCTCAAAAATTAGCATGATACATAGGAATAAATAAAATAATCTAAAAAATCAATAATTTAATTACGGTACATGCGATCGCTCTGAAATTTTAATACATTGTTTTTATTATTGGTACAAAACTGCCTGCAAAATTTCAGCTCGATAGCTTATGAGCAAGTGGGTTAAAAATCGATCAAAAGTTTTGGCGACAAGAAAGCAAGCAAGGGCGGGTGCAGACACCACGAGTTAATATAAAGGATTTAAAAAACAACAACGTTTGTGTAAGAACTGATAGCTCTGTCTTTTGTGTGTGTGTATTTGCACCATCTTTGCGAGATTTGGCGATTAGTGAACCAAAAATTATTGACTGTGTCTTAAATTAATTTAAATTATTAAGTTTTGTTTCTAGATGAAAATTTTACAGCCTTATTCTAGGTAAACGGCGTTTTCTTCTTCTTTTTTTTAAAGGCTGTTTTGTTTTGAACATCTGAACACCCCAAATTTCTCGAAACCGTCATTTTTTCCTTATCTATTTCGGTTAGTAACGGAACAAAGTTTACAATTTTGATGGGGTTAGAAGATATGTCATCTTTAGGTAGAGAATGATGTACATGAATTTATTTTTTAAAACTTTAATGCATTTGCCTTTGATTGTGGAAATTTTGAGCTTTACCAGTTAGGAAAAGAAATTAGTTTTGTTGAATGTCACCTGGGTTATTTGATACGTATTATATCACGCAGTCTAGTTCTTGTTAAAATTCATAAATGAAAAATGTCTGCTCACACAAGTGTGTCGAGTCAAACAAGCTGAACATTTTCTTAGCAAATGTTCGAATCTCTTGGAATCTATCTTCATCTAGCTGACGGCAAAAGTCAATGAGAGAAAGCTATTGTCGTCTGCTGCGACATTCAGCTACATTGCCTTTGCTCATTAAAGTTTCTTCCTGGAAAACTTGTCATGATTCACCTTCGAAAAAAATGCAGCTTGTTCCGAAAAGGCCTTTATATGTGAATGCTTACTACTGCATTTTGCCCTTGAAGAATTGTGTTGTCTAGATGTCTTGTCACATAATTAAAAATGCAAAATCTTCCAGCCAAGCAGGATTAGATAGTTCTGGAATTAGTTGTTCCTTATTTTTCATAAATTTCCGAGTTTCTTTTGTAAAGAGTGTAGATGCGATGAAGTGGTGTCCCCCCCCCCGACTAATCATTTATGTGATAAACAATATCTTCGTACTCTCCCAGGGTGTAAAGAATAGACTGTTGAAACTTGTGGAGAAACTGGGTTTTAAAGCGATGAGTTTATGGCTTTTATCACTGGCATAATTCACATCTAAATTGTTTGGCAAAAAGAACTTGTTGGTGAGTAACAGGTGAGCTGTGTCTCTATTGCTGCATCTGGCTCACAGATAAATGTTCGATTATAAAAATAAAATGTTTCTTCAGACTCCTTTGATCTACATTTTAATTGCATATAAATAATGATCTAAATCAGCTAAAGGTGAAAATGCAAGGCGTTGGCAATACAACCTTATCCCTGCAACAAGCAGTTTGCATTTGAAAACAAGCTAGACCTCTTCATCCCCAACATTGAAAGAGTTAATTTAATAAGCTTTGAAAAACTAGGAGAGGTCAAAGTGCACATCAAATGACCCCGCCCAACATCTTACTATTCAGCTGCTTGCAGACTTCACGCCTAATCTCCTGCAGTCATTTAAAGCGCGCTGTGGAAAATTTCACGAGCACACCCGTCTTTTTAAGTTCATCAGCCATCCACACTAGTGTGCAGTGTACAGCACTGACCTGAGTTGCATCCCCGGTGTCTCCGTCAGAGATTTTTAACTCCAGGCTGCTGACCTGAAGGCATTAGACATATCGGTGAGAAAGTTCAAGTCAGTGAATAAAGATTTGGAAAGACTTGCACGACAGCAAGCAGAGTTGGCGAGCCAACACAAGTGGGCAGAAATGAAAAAAACTTCAACACGCAGACCAGCTGATTCTCAAAACTTAGAACGCGCTTCACGTCACATACCACACACTGCAGCGTTTGAGTATTGCTGTACTGACAATGTGTGGCTCTACGTATGCATGCGAGCAGTCTTGCTCATATCTAACGCCTGCATTAAGCTTAACCTCACCACGTATAAACCAGACTACGAAGCCATCAGCAAAGCCATATAGCACCATAAAACGCATTAATTCTAAGAAATACTCATTATTTATTAGAAACAGCATAACAATGTTATTAAAATTATTCAGATAAATATTTATTGTAATTTTAGTGTTGAAATTACACAAAATGTACGCATTTACTTGAATTTTTAGTTTTAAACATAATATATGGCTCTCAAATAATTAATTTTCAAAATATGTGGTGTTTACGGCTCTCTTAGACAAAAAGTTTCCCGACCGCTGCACTAGAGGATAGAAGAAGAAAGAGCAAAGGTGTAATAATACATAAGATACAATACAATTGCTGTACTGCTGTACCACAACTACAACGAGTTTGTATGCTCTTTACTGATATACTTAAAAGCCCTGTCAAACTGATTTAAAATTCATTTTGTGGCACTGAAGATGATTTCCAGAGAGTTTAATGCTTGACAAATCTGTCGAGGAAATGAACCACCAACTACTGCCAACGCCCTGAGTGGGCAAAACTTCCCAATGGCTCCCTTACTTGGTCAGACTCCAAGACAGTGACCCTTTAAGACATTCTAGGATTTCGCTTGTTCTATCTGGAATATTTTTCTATACACACTACACATGTCCTACACACAACACGACTATGATTAGCTCTAACATAACGTGTTACTTGACCTAGAAACGTATTCTTGATAACATTATGACTTAGATACTGAAACAATCAAAAGAACAAATCTTATAAACAAAGTTTCAATTTCCTGTCAAGTGATTGATTGATCAGACACGCGTCTTACATTGAATTTTCAAAAACATTTCACATAAACACATACACACAAAGTTCGAAACATGGGGGCAGCCATTTGCAATGACTTTTATGTAGCTTTAACGCCGATTGGTTAGCTATTTGTAGGGGATTTCCCAGGGTTTTTCACATGCTGACACAAATACTAGCTGACGACATATACAGATATGTAGAGATAAACTAAAAATGCATTAATTTAATTATGTTACATTCGATCGATCTGAGACTTTAATAGCATAATCCTCCCCACAAGCCAAACGTACTGTGAAAAATTTCAGCACTCTAGCAAGTCAGAAAACATGTTTACAAGGGTTTTGAAAAAGTTGACGACATATACAGATCCTAACGACATATACATATCCTGACGACATATACAGATCCGGAAGCCTTAATAGGATAGAGGCCTACCACAACAACAACTTGATTCCATCTGTATTAGTATAGACTGTAAATTTTTATCTAGAATCTTCGAAATGTTATAAGATTTCATATTTTAATAACAAGACAACGATAAATTCAATCATTGTAAAATAGTTTATAATTATTATTTACAAAGCAATTGTGCTACTTGAGAAAAGAGTTGAACTTCTCTGACAGAGCCAAAAAAACACCAGTAGAAAATCTAAATAGTCATTCATCCATTTTTTAAACTATATATCCTCATGTTGTCAGAATGGTATATTCTGGCCTTGGGATGTATATTCTGACTAATGCCAGTTTAAACCCCGGGGTAGGTTCTGGTCAGGGTTTTAATCTGGTGTGTTACGCCGGGAACAAATCCCTGCCTTCAAGTAGATTTGAACCCATGACCCTTGGTACGGGAGCCGAGCCCCAAGACTCTTACTCCAGACGATGACACCATTTCATATTTTTATGCAATGCATTATACAGCGCTATCCCATTACAAAGTATTAAATATACACTTTTTAAATTATTATTGAATTTACAAATAAATAAATACCAGTTTTGCGAACTAAAAACGGAGACCAATCAGGGTTGATGTAGAAGAATATATATTTCGCACAACCCTTGTGTAAGAATTGCTTGCTCTGTTTTTTGTGTGTGCATTTATTCAATCTTTACAAGATTTAACGCTTAGCGTACTTACAACAAATATTGATTTTTTTCTTGAATGCGTTTTAATTATTTTGTTTTGCTTCTGGATGAATATTTTACTGCGTTTTTCTAAGTAAGAGATGGTTTTCCACTTTTATTTTAAAGTCTGGTTTGTTCTTAACATCTGAGCAAAATTAACCAATAAAAAAAAACAAAAAAACTATCACTTCTTATCTATTTTGTTGAGAAACGAAATAAAGTTTAAACTTTTGATGTGGCTACAAGATGTGTCGACTTGAGGTAGAGAATGATGTAGATGAATTATTTGTTAACTTCGAAGCATCTGCTTTTGACTGTGGAAATTTTTAGCTTTACCAGTTAGAAAAATAACTTTGTATTGACGACAGTAATGTGACGATCGTTTTCCATGGGTGATCCTAGTCCCCTCTTTACCACAGAGTTATGGGAACGGTAAATAAAGGTAGTGGTGACCGAGAGCTGTTACTGGAACACAGCAGCTTAGGTGCAAACGTTATTGTGAGCTGCTTGAACGTGTCGGACTACTCCAACGATCATTACAAACATACACCCGCATCAACGCCTTGACTTACCACAGAGGAATTGCGCATTTATTATAATCATGAAATTCGCATTTTATGTTAA
The DNA here is from genome assembly GCA_944989445.1 of Ampullaceana balthica. Classification (NCBI taxonomy): domain Eukaryota; kingdom Metazoa; phylum Mollusca; class Gastropoda; family Lymnaeidae; genus Ampullaceana; species Ampullaceana balthica. The sequence continues at coordinate 502,701 of CALYLW010001097.1, forward strand.
CTGGTTGTCAGTGTACATACTTTTTCAAGCGTCCTATCATAAATTAAACGATAAAAATAACTATTTCATACTATTTATAATTTTTAATAGATAATAATATTAAACTAAACTATTTTTATACCAAAATATAAAAAAATAAAATAAATCAAGAACAACAAATAAATAAAACAATTTAACGGTGTAGAAACGAAAGGTTCGAAATGTCCGGGGTTGTAACGTCCTGGGGTCGAAACGTCCTGTGGTCGAAATATACGTGATTCGATTTTCTTGGTTTCTTCCGACAACTAATTCTACACCTGAATTCCAGATGGAAAGGAACGAAAATTTGTATGTGTTTGTTTTTGCATATGGAGCAAGAAATCCGTCTTTATCTCTGTCTGAGTGTTGTATTTTAAAGTTAAAATTTAGTGCCTTACATGTTATTACTATTTTAGTGTTTGCTCTTCTATCTTCTATTGTTTCTTGGTTTTATGATTTAATGGTTGTTGCTCTTGTGAATTTTGTAAATGTTCCACTAACGAATCTTTCTCTTCTTATTTTTATTAGTTTTAGTTTTTTTTTAAAAGAAAAGTTAGGTCTGACAAGTATAAGGTAGATTTGAGTTTTTTGTTCTTTATACATTTGTAAACATTTTCTTTTTCATCATTCTCATTAGTCCCTTGACCGTTTTGAAGAGCGCATGGACACATCAACGGATAACGATCTCCACATATGCCTATTTTGAGCGGCGGTGAATAATTCATGCAATTTCATTCCTGTCCATTCCTTTATGTTGTCCAGCCAGCTTTTACGTTGTCGACCTCTTCGCCGGCCCCCTTCTGCAGTGCCTTGAAGAATACTTTTTGTCAGGGTATCATGTCGCAGTACATGACCGAACCATGCCATCTTGCGTCTCTTAATTGTTGTTATAATTGTTTCTTGATGACCCGCAATAGAGATTATTCTGTCCCAGACATATTCATTGGTCTTATGTTCTAAATAGGAGATCTGGAGAATTTTCCTCATGCATTTGTTAAATCCTTTATATTAACTCGTGGTGTCTGCGGCCGCCCGACCGACCGACCGACCGACCGCCCTTGTCGCCAAAACTTTTGAGCGATTTTTAACCCACTTGCTCGTAAGCTAGCGAGCTGAAATTTTGCAGGCAGTTTCGTACCAATAATAAAAACAATGTATCAAAATTTCAGATCGATCGCATGTACCGTAATTAAATTATTGATTTTTTAGATTATTTTATTTATTCCTATGTATCATGCTATTTTTTGAGATAGAGCGTCGCGGTGCGTATTATATTGAACAACCTTTCTGTCGCGCAATAAGGTGCGTATTTTATTGACAGCTCTTTTTATAAACATATTCCTGATCGGTGCGCATTATATTAAACATGTTTTACGACACAACTGCAATTTTGTATTTCTGGATGGTCTGGCGCTGCGTATTATAATGAACATTCTTTTAATTACTTCTCGTACATAAAGGATTTATAGTCAAAAACTTGGTTTTTTACGGGTGTTTCTTATTTCTTTTTAAATCCTTTATATTAACTCGTGGTGTCTGCGGCCGACCGCCCGCCCGACCGCCCGCCCTTGTCGCCAAAACTTTTGATCGATTTTTAACCCACTTGCTCGTAAGCTAGCGAGCTGAAATTTTGCAGGCAGTTTTCGTACCGATAATAAAAACAATGTATCAAAATTTCAGATCGATCGCATGTACCGTAATTAAATTATTGATTTTTTAGATTATTTTATTTATTCCTATGTATCATGCTATTTTTTGAGATAGAGCGTCGCGGTGCGTATTATATTGAACAACCTTTCTGTCGCGCAATAAGGTGCGTATTTTATTGACAGCTCTTTTTATAAACATATTCCTGATCGGTGCGCATTATATTAAACATGTTTTACGACACAACTGCAATTTTGTATTTCTGGATGGTCTGGCGCTGCGTATTATAATGAACATTCTTTTAGTTACTTCTCGTACATAAAGGATTTATAGTCAAAAACTTGGTTTTTTACGGGTTTTTCTTATTATAAAGATTTAATTTTGGTTGCATGTTGGTTTCAAGATAAGTTTGAATTAATGATTAATCCTATTTACTTTGCATGTTTATCTTAGATTATTTGTTTTCCATGAATCAAATATTTTTTTATTTATTTATTTCTTTTTCTTTGATACTCAACTGTAGACATTTTTGTGGGTGAAAATACTTATTCCCATTAGTTTCTCATTTTTGCAATTCATAAAAGTCTTTTTTTTTGTTGTTGTTGTTGTGAGGGGAAAAGGGGGGGGGGTAAGAATTGGCTATCCAGTTTTACTTAATTGTTCCATCAAAAAATAATCTAACCTATCTTCCCAGAGATATGCTATTGGGTAAATCATTTATGTAATTTAGAAATAATAGAAATAGTAGGAGATTTAGGAAGGTTTCTGGTTCAGTTTTTACAAAAATGTTAAAACATTTTCTTAGTTTCATTAATAAAACACACATCCAAAAAAAAATCAGAAAATCTCTAAATAAATATTATTTTAGCTAATGTACCAGATGTCTATGAATTCTGTCAGTTGCATAAGCATTTAATTACATTTCCACAACTGATTTGATTCGCCTCATTGGACAAGTAGTTACGCTAACACTTTCACGACAGACCCAGTTGGGGGATTTCATTATCAGAGTGAAACAAGTAATGAACATATATATGAACCATTGCAAACTTTTAATATGACATGAACATATTATGAACCATTGCAAACTTTTAATATGACATGAACATATTATGAACCATTGCAAACTTTTAATATGACATGAACATATTATGAACCATTGCAAACTTTTAATATGACATGAACATATACATGAACCATTGCAAACTTTTAATATGACATGAACATATAATGAACCATTGCAAACTTTTAATATGACATGAACATATTATGAACCATTGCAAACTTTTAATATGACATGAACATATTATGAACCATTGCAAACTTTTAATATGACATGAACATATATGAACCATTGCAAACTTTTAATATGACATGAACATATTATGAACCATTGCAAACTTTTAATATGACATGAACATATATGAACCATTGCAAACTTTTAATATGACATGAACATATACATGAACCATTGCAAACTTTTAATATGACATGAACATATTATGAACCATTGCAAACTTTTAATATGACATGAACATATTATGAACCATTGCAAACTTTTAATATGACATGAACATATACATGAACCATTGCAAACTTTTAATATGACATGAACATATACATGAACCATTGCAAACTTTTAATATGACATGAACATATTATGAACCATTGCAAACTTTTAATATGACATGAACATATACATGAACCATTGCAAACTTTTAATATGACATGAACATATATGAACCATTGCAAACTTTTAATATGACATGAACATATATGAACCATTGCAAACTTTTAATATGACATGAACATATACATGAACCATTGCAAACTTTTAATATGACATGAACATATTATGAACCATTGCAAACTTTTAATATGACATGAACATATTATGAACCATTGCAAACTTTTAATATGACATGAACATATACATGAACCATTGCAAACTTTTAATATGACATGAACATATATGAACCATTGCAAACTTTTAATATGACATGAACATATACATGAACCATTGCAAACTTTTAATATGACATGAACATATTATGAACCATTGCAAACTTTTAATATGACATGAACATATTATGAACCATTGCAAACTTTTAATATGACATGAACATATACATGAACCATTGCAAACTTTTAATATGACATGAACATATATGAACCATAGCAAACTTTTAATATGACATGAACATATATGAACCATTGCAAACTTTTAATATGACATGAACATATTATGAACCATTGCAAACTTTTAATATGACATGAACATATTATGAACCGTTGCAAACTTTTAATATGACATGAACATATTATGAACCATTGCAAACTTTTAATATGACATGAACATATACATGAACCATTGCAAACTTTTAATATGACATGAACATATATGAACCATTGCAAACTTTTAATATGACATGAACATATTATGAACCATTGCAAACTTTTAATATGACATGAACATATTATGAACCATTGCAAACTTTTAATATGACATGAACATATTATGAACCATTGCAAACTTTTAATATGACATGAACATATATGAACCATTGCAAACTTTTAATATGACATGAACATATATGAACCATTGCAAACTTTTAATATGACATGAACATATATGAACCGTTGCAAACTTTTAATATGACATGAACATATATGAACCGTTGCAAACTTTTAATATGACATGAACATATATGAACCGTTACAAACTTTTAATATGACATGAACATATATGAACCGTTGCAAACTTTTAATATGACATGAACATATATGAACCATTGCAAACTTTTAATATGACATGAACATATATGAACCATTGCAAACTTTTAATATGACATGAACATATATGAACCGTTGCAAACTTTTAATATGACATGAACATATATGAACCATTGCAAACTTTTAATATGACATGAACATATATGAACCGTTGCAAACTTTTAATATGACATGAACATATATGAACCATTGCAAACTTTTAATATGACATGAACATATATGAACCATTGCAAACTTTTAATATGACATGAACATATATGAACCATTGCAAACTTTTAATATGACATGAACATATATGAACCGTTGCAAACTTTTAATATGACATGAACATATATGAACCGTTGCAAACTTTTAATATGACATGAACATATATGAACCATTGCAAACTTTTAATATGACATGAACATATTATGAACCGTTGCAAACTTTTAATATGACATGAACATATTATGAACCGTTGCAAACTTTTAATATGACATGAACATATATGAACCGTTGCAAACTTTTAATATGACATGAACATATATGAACTGAACCATTGCAAACTTTTAATATGACATGAACATATATGAACCGTTGCAAACTTTTAATATGACATGAACATATATGAACTGAACCATTGCAAACTTTTAATATGACATGAACATATATGAACCATTGCAAACTTTTAATATGACATGAACATATTATGAACCGTTGCAAACTTTTAATATGACATGAACATATTATGAACCGTTGCAAACTTTTAATATGACATGAACATATTATGAACCATTGCAAACTTTTAATATGACATGAACATATTATGAACCGTTGCAAACTTTTAATATGACATGAACATATATGAAACGTTGCAAACTTTTAATATGACATGAACATATATGAACCGTTGCAAACTTTTAATATGACATGAACATATATGAACCGTTGCAAACTTTTAATATGACATGAACATATATGAACCGTTGCAAACTTTTAATATGACATGAACATATATGAACCGTTGCAAACTTTTAATATGACATGAACATATATGAACCGTTGCAAACTTTTAATATGACATGAACATATATGAACCGTTGCAAACTTTTAATATGACATGAACATATATGAACCGTTGCAAACTTTTAATATGACATGAACATATATGAACCGTTGCAAACTTTTAATATGACATGAACATATATGAACCGTTGCAAACTTTTAATATGACATGAACATATTATGAACCGTTGCAAACTTTTAATATGACATGAACATATTATGAACCGTTGCAAACTTTTAATATGACATGAACATATTATGAACCGTTGCAAACTTTTAATATGACATGAACATATATGAACCGTTGCAAACTTTTAATATGACATGAACATATATGAACCGTTGCAAACTTTTAATATGACATGAACATATATGAACCGTTGCAAACTTTTAATATGACATGAACATATATGAACCGTTGCAAACTTTTAATATGACATGAACATATATGAACCATTGCAAACTTTTAATATGACATGAACATATTATGAACCGTTGCAAACTTTTAATATGACATGAACATATATGAACCATTGCAAACTTTTAATATGACATGAACATATTATGAACCGTTGCAAACTTTTAATATGACATGAACATATATGAACCATTGCAAACTTTTAATATGACATGAACATATTATGAACCGTTGCAAACTTTTAATATGACATGAACATATATGAACCGTTGCAAACTTTTAATATGACATGAACATATATGAACCGTTGCAAACTTTTAATATGACATGAACATATATGAACCGTTGCAAACTTTTAATATGACATGAACATATATGAACCATTGCAAACTTTTAATATGACATGAACATATATGAACCATTGCAAACTTTTAATATGACATGAACATATTATGAACCGTTGCAAACTTTTAATATGACATGAACATATATGAACCGTTGCAAACTTTTAATATGACATGAACATATATGAACCGTTGCAAACTTTTAATATGACATGAACATATATGAACCGTTGCAAACTTTTAATATGACATGAACATATATGAACCATTGCAAACTTTTAATATGACATGAACATATATGAACCATTGCAAACTTTTAATATGACATGAACATATATGAACCATTGCAAACTTTTAATATGACGTTTTTTGTCTTATCTATACAGACGCTCCTTCTATGCAGAAGATAATTGCGTCCACAGACCATGACAGATGATCTGTTGGCAAGTGATGCAGCGTTCACAGGCCACGGCTTTGTGGGTTCCACGCATTATCCAGCCGCCTAACTAGTGTTATGTACCAATTCGGAGCTGGGTGACTCAGGGACGCCCTAGGCACCGGGAACAAATCCTTGCCTTGACATGGATTCGAACCCGTGACCATCGGTACGCCAGTCATGGCATGAAGATTGCGTTTTGAATATCCTTATCTTTTGTCAGCATGTCCTTACACTTCTTACATAAGGTTTAAGCGTTTGAAATGGTAGTGAATTATTAAAGTAAGCGTATCTTATCTTATCTATGACAGACGCTCATTCTACACAAAAGATTATTGCGTCCTACGATCTGATAGGAGCATACTGGCAATTGACGCAGCGTTCACAGACCACAGCTATGAGGGACCACGCCATTCCCAGCCGCCGTTGTTTCCCCAACTAGTGTCATGAACCCACCCACGCGGAGATGGGTGCTTTCAGGGACACCCTGCGTTCACGGAGACAGTCGGTATGATGAAATATAATAAGTATGATCTGTTTCTCGTATAGAAAGACCATGATGTGTGTGTTGGTATGTTTATAATTGCTGGTTAATGGATCATGTAAAAGAATTTTGGCCTTGGTGCTACCTTCTGACCTGTAACTGATTTCAGGAGAGTTCGCAGATTAATCTCTAAACTTCATTATGTAATTCTCCAAGTTAAAAAATCCCATAATGTTTAGGGCAAATATTTTAATTTCAATTTCTCAAATTTGACAGCCGTGAAAGTTAGTTTTAGTGTATAAAAGTTATTATTTTCTTCTTATTTAAATGTTCAAACACAATAGCAGAATTTTTCGGATTAAAAAATTAAAAAAACAACAACTTAGGTTCCATAATAGTATTTGAAATATTAAATAAAAGGAAACTAAAGTAAATTATTATTAAATTGAATACATTTTCCTTACTTAAAAAGAATTTTGAAATATTGAAAAAAAAATATTTTAACTTGAAATAAGAATAAGTATTTAACAATTAGAATGATACTAAATATTTAGTAAATAAAGAGCAAGATGCTAAAGTTCAAAAAATATATTTAAAGAATTTTTTCTCTCAAGCAAATGAAGGTATTTTTTTTCATATTACAAAGTTTACATATTTTTGTCTTCAATCATCCTATGCTAATATTTTAAACAACCTTTTATTGTTTTTAAATTTTAAAAAGTATAATGACTCCACTTCGAGGCAGGAAAATATTTACATTTATACATCTGAATAATTTTTATATTTTAAAATAATTTTAGAATCCCTGCTGATTACAAATATATTAAAACATCCACAGTAAATTAACGAGACCGTCAAACCATATAATAAAATTTCACACAGCGGGGCTATAAATACTGCCAGAATTAATTGGCTTGAGGATATTCTAATACCATCTTGAAAGGAACCACTTCAAACTAAGTAGCACTGTAATGTTTTGTTTTTACATCTTGTTAGATAGACTGACATTAACTAGCAATCTATTAAATTTGAGTTCACCCGTAACAAATGTTTTATTTAAGCAGCAGTTAACATTTGCCCTGCAGCAAATTTCGCAAAATATTGCACAAAAAATGAATACTGAGCAACTTTGCACAAAAGTTTTTTTGTTTGTTTGAAAACGGACCAACGAATCTACGAGGAAACATGCCTGTTGTAAATGATTTTAAAATATATAATTCATCACAAGAAAAGCAGAAAAATTAAAATATTTAAAACTTTTATGGGACCGGCATGGCTGTTTTCCAGCTGTTAATCTGAAAGTTTGACATCTGAATTTGATTTTTATTAATAATATTTGATTTTGATCTTTAAAAAAATATTGTATTACGTAATAGTCTTAAAAGTTTTGAAATGTAAATGAATGAAAACGTAAATCATTCTTTTGTTATTTTTGTAGAAGCATATGTCTAGATATTAATCGTTCCCCAACATAGGAGTTTGGAAATTAATGCTTTATTTATTATTCAGGCAAGCCAAAACAATATATACTAAACGTTAGTATATAAAAATATTGTTAACATCTCTCTATTTTAAAAGCCTCATCTTTCGATATATATTCACATCAGAGATGAAGCTTTTAGTTTATAAGCGCTATGAAAACGTTCACTGAAATGTGATAGTAATTTGCTGTGAAATGAAGAAGAAAAAGTTAATCTTAATTTACTTTTATTCTGATTAATTTATACATTCTCTTTCTATTCAAACAATTCAATAAACTTTGTTTGCAATTTTATTTTTAAGCCATTTTAAAATCTCTAATATTAGCTTCACCGTCTTGTCTGTCTGTCGTGTTCCCAAAAATTTAAAACAACCCATTTTCCGTGATCCTATCAAGCTGAAATTTTACACATAGACTTTTGTTACCTAACAACGCATTCTATCAAAATTTCATATCGATCGAATTTACCGTAATTAAATTAATGAATGTTTATATTATCTCTATGAATCTCTATGTAGTATGTAGATGTTTTTGCTAGTCTGTCGCGCGGTGCGTACAGGGGCGTAGCTAGGGGAGGGGGTCCAAATTCAAAAGTCCCCCGGGCAACCACTTGAGAGGGCCCCCAAAAGAGTGTACATTATCTCATTCACGATTTCGAATGTCAAAATGCAGGGTCTATCAAAAGAGACCAAGGCCCCCACCCCCCGGGCCTCAAAATTCCTAGCTACGCCACTGGGTGCGTATTATATTGAACATAATCAATAGTTTTAGTTATGCTAATATATGAGGGATTTATAGTCAACAACTTTGTTTTTACGGGTTGTTTAATTAGATTATTTTTGCTCTTACGTTTTCTCTATTTATTCTGTATATATACATCCCTTTAAAATGTAGTTTTCATTTTGTCTACCAGAGAAGAAGATTTCTAGTAAAGAACCAACAACAACAAATAAGTTGTGAAATCAAACAACATGGCTAATTGGGTTGCTGTTTTCTTGATCGTCTGCCTGGCTGAATTCATGGCTCTAGGGAAAAGTCTCCCAGACAAAGTGGGTGAAATCATTGACAACAAATTTGATGATTGAATCGATGAAATTAAGTATCAAATAGGAAGAAGATTTAACCTTTATATATTTTTATTTGTTCTGTTCTTTTAAAAATCATGTTACATTGTTCTTTCTTCCTCAGTTCTTTGAAAGTGCTAAGCGCGATGCTGAAAATGTCATGAAAAGAAACTGGTGGGATGATAACAAAAGTTGGTTAATTCCAGTCACGTCTAAAAGATCGGTTAGTCATACATATAAATATATATATATCAGAAATTAAGACAAGCTCAAGACGCGAGCAAATAAGCATGACGGATGACTCTCTCCTGTCATTGCGGTCTTGTAAAAAATATTCAGTTCCCTATGTATCGTTGTTTTTTGTCTCATCGTATCTTATCTTATTTTATCTTATCTGTTACAGGCGAACCTTCTATACAGAATATTATTACGTCCTACGCTTATCCGTGTTTATGTCTATTTTTGAAATATTATTAGATTTTAAAATCTTGATAGAGTGTTGGTTTTCCTGCGTCTGGTCATTTACATTCTTGGTTGAACTCCAGCGAAAGTCTACCTCTGCTGTTAGTCTTGTTCTGGTGGTTCACCCTAGTCCAGACATTTTATCTTAGATTTGATGGTTACCTAAGTTCTGATTTTCATGGTAGTTCTGGAGCTTCTTCGAAGTTCTGAAGGCTAATCCTATCTATGTTTTATGTCTTTCCAGGATTTATTTCTCAAATGTTATTTAAGCCCTCTCTATTAGCTTGAGGTTGAAAAAACGCTATTCATTAGAATTTAGATAAAGTTCTGTATTCATTTTGTTATATTTTTTTTGTTATTAATCTTTCTTACACGTGTAGTAGAGCAGCTTTAAATTAAAGTAGTTAGAATAATCATGTCATTTCTTTCTTTCTTTCCTCAGTTCTTTGAAAGCGCTAAGCGCGATGCTGAAAATGTCATGAAAAGAAATTGGTGGGATGATAATAAAGATTGGGTAATTCCAGCCGCAGACGGGTTGTTTGGAAGAGACTTGGCAGCTAAAAGATCGGTAAGTCATACATATTCATATTTATATACATATTTATATTTATATATTATTTCTAAAGAGGTAAATTACATTTTTTTCAAACTTATAGCCTAATATTAAAATATATACATTCCATTTTCAACGAAGTGTATTATTTCTATATCCTTTTGTTAATAGTTATTTTCCCTTAGACTTTCTCAAAGGAAGCCAAGTAAGTTATCATTGGCCATTGTTTTAAATACGAAGGCTCCCCATGTATCGTTGTTCTTTGTCTCATCTTATCTTATTTTATATTATTTTATCTGTTACAGACGAACTTTCTATACAGAAGATTATTGCGTTCTACGCGTATCCATTTTTATGCCTAGTCTTGCATTTTTATTAGATCTTTAAATGTTGACAGAGTGTTGGTTTTCCTGCGTCTGGTTGTTTATATTATTGGTCCAACTCCAGCGAATGTCTACCTCTGCTGTAAAAGCTGCAGAATCCATCTTGTGAAGAGATGTCGAGACAGCCAAGAGATCGGTAAATCATTTGATCAGCAAATGAACGTTCGGTTCTAGATCCGGGCATTACTTTCCTTTGGTTTTAAGTTGAATATTCTTTTGATTGGCGCACATTTTTTCAGTTTATACAAAATTTTATGAAAAATCTTTAAACAGAATTCTTAATTTGCGCATTGGGAAACAAATTGAAAACCCATTTTTTTCCTTTATTCTTTGAATTTGTTTTTTAGGTTGCTAAGGACGGACTTTCAATGAAAAGATCATGGTGGGATGATAACAAAAGCTGGGTACTTCCAGTGGCTAAATGCCGTCTTGGGAAGAGATGTCGAGGCAGCCATGAGATCGGTACATTGAAATAAATTTTTCATAGAAAGTGTTTAATTTCTTAAAACTTTTTTTATTTGGTTAGAATAAAAATGTAATAACTATATATTTCTATTCTAACAGTGCACATATTTTCATTATAATTGAATAGAAAATTTTCATATTGTCAAGATATAATAAAATTAACCGTTCGGATATACATCCGGCATTTCTTTCCTTAGTTTTTAATTTGGATATTCTGAATATTGGCTCTCATTTCTTCGATTTATACAAACATTTTATGAAATAAGCTTTAAACTGAATTCTCAATGTACACAGTGAAAAGTGTAATAAAATAGCGTTTCTCTTCATTATTCTTTGAAATTTTTTCCAGGTTGATAAAGACGGACTTTCGATGAAAAGATCATGGTGGGATGATAACAAAAGTTGGGTACTTCCAGTGGCAAATGCGGTCTTGGGAAGAGATGTCAAGACAGCCAAGAGATCGGTATATCGAAAATACATTGTACATTTTCTTATAATTATTTTAGCCGCTTAGAGTAAAAAAAATAAATCCATATTCCTACCTGTGCATATATTGTCATTATAATTTAATCTAAAATGTTCATATTACTAATTACATTGTTTTTCTTTCATTGGTGTGAATAGGATCCGACATCAGAAGACGGTATTGAACAATTCAATGACGTCATAGATTATCTGAAAACCGTCTCCAGCCAGGCACCAGCTGCTACCGGTGCTCAACAAAAATGAAAATTGAAACGTCCTCAGAAGCGAGACCACAATTAAACAAACAATACACAATGTATTTCTTTAATAAATTTTTTGTTTTTGCAATGGGTAGAAACCTTTAAAAATTAAACAAGAATCATAACAAATTTGTTTATACATTTTTAACATACTGTCTAACGATGTGTATCAATGTTCAATTTTTAGTAGCTTTTTCAAATATGTGTGTCGCTTATTTCGTTGGTTTCGATTTTTACTAGTCTTATATTAACTTACTTTGTAAGTTGAATCGGACGGACTATTTTTAATATCCCAATTTTAAACCCCTTCCCGTTATCCAATCATTCTGAAAATTTTACCACATATAGATCTTGGATGACAATGCATTCCATTCAAATTTCAGATGGATCGAATGTACTGCAATTAAATTATTACATTTTTTAGTTTATCTCTATATAAGCCTCTGTATCCGTCTGCTGTAGTTTCATTTCACGTGTCGATTTCACCCCGTGACCTTATCGCCGATGGACGGGCGCTGATGAGGTGTTTGGTAAAATAAATGTGAAGACTAAAAGGTAGAAAATAAAAAAATATAAAAAACACTTTTTAAAAACTAGTCTTATATTAGAAATGCACTAAAAAGTATAAAATAAATTTGAAATTTGAAATTTATAGTCAGAAGAGACCTTTAGTTCCAAATTTATGAAAATGTAAAAGTTTAAAATGAGATAAGAACGTTAAATCGTAGGTGAAATCGATTATCTCGTTGTTCGCCATGACTATAAGACTAGGGTGCCTGCTAGCATAGATATTGATATACTAAGCTTAAACTGAGCACCACCCACACATGCATAAAAATTGAAATAAACAAATAAATAATTATTTTATTTATTTTAAGTGTCAGAAAGAGAAACTAATTTGCATATATATATATATATATATATATATATATATATATATATATATATATATATATATATATATATATACTAGCAGACCCGTCGTGCGTTGCAACGATCTCAGTAAAAATGAATAAATTTAAAGAAACCAATGAGTTATATGTTTAAAAACAATAATGCCAGAAACCTTCGCGGAAGTGTGAAAAAAACTTCCCAGTTTCATAGCAAACAGATAAATAAATTAATAATTAAATAGCGTACAAAAGAAGAAACGATATTAAGGGCCCCGGCCCCAAAATGAGTGATTATATAGTTTTTTATTGCCATTGTACTCAAGCTATATTCCTAAATATCGTGTAAAATTGAATAGGGAATAAAATTATTAAAGTTCAGTAAAAAGACATTAAGAGTTCACTACCGTATATTACAATATTAATATAGGCAATTAAGTTTTTATCTACTAAGTTTGGTCAAAATCCAGTTATTTCTCATTATTTAACGCTTAAACTACTTTTTATTTAGCTAATATAGGGGGGAAATGACATTAAGGGCCCCCTGGCCCATTCGGTGCAAGAGATCAATTTCAAAAACCTGTTCATTTTAATTCAGTTTTATTGTTAATATATTTCTCAAGATCTTTAAAAAAGTAAATAGGAAACATCTCTTAAACATATACGAAAAAAAGAAATTTGGGGCCCCCGGCCCGGAAGATATTGACATTAGAAGTTTATTGCCCATTAGTATATTAATATGGGCTACCAAGTTTTTGTGTGCAAATTTTGGTGAAGATCTATTCATTTACCAAGTAGCTAATGCAGAAACTAATTTTTATATATCTCATATTTAGCAAAAAAACGACATTAAGGGCCCCAGGGCCCATTCAGTGCAAGATATAAAGTTCAAAACACCTGTTCATTTCAATGTGTATAATATTGGATACATGATCATACATGTGTCATTATTTGTCAAGATTGTTAATAAACTGAATGGTTAATAAAATCATAAACATTTAAGAAATTTGAATTTTTGACCCCCAGCCCCAAAGGAATGACTATTATGAGTTCAGTGCCCTATAGTATTTTAATATTGGCTATTAAGTTGTTATATACAAAGTTTGGTTAAGATCCATCAATGTACACAGTAGCTAGCGCTTAAACTAATTTTTATATAGCTCATATAAGCAACAAATGACATTATGGGCCCCCGGTGCCCCATGAGTGTTAAATTTAGAAAAAAAGTAGCCAGTTACCATCCCAGGTGGGTACTTAACAGTCTCCGAAAAAAAATTTCATGACGATCGGATGAATGGTTTAGTCATCTATAAAGGACATGCACACACACACACACACACACAGACATATTTTGATTTTATATATATATATAGATAGATATAAGAAAAAAATACATTTAGAGCCCCTGGGCCCATTTGGTGATAGATGTAAATTTCAAAAAACCTTTTCATTTAATGAAGTTTCCTCATAGATATATTCCTCAAGATCGTGAAAAATTGAATGGGGGAAAATACATTAAACATATACGAAGAAAAGACATTTGGGGCCCCCGGCCCCGAAGGAATGGACATTTGAAGTTATATGCCCTATAGTATTTTAATATGGGCTACCAAGTTTTTGTATTCAAATTTTGGTTTAGATCCATTCATTTACTCAGTAGCTAACGCATAAACTAATTTTTATATATCTTATATAAGCAAAAAAGACATTAAGGGCCCCGGGGCCCATTCAGTGCAAGATATAAAGTTCAAAAACCCTTGTTCATTTCAATTTGTATAATAATGGATACATGTGTCATTATTTGTCAAGATTGTGAATGACTGAATGGTGAATAAAATCTTAAACGTTTAAGAAATGTGAATTTTTGGGCCCCCAGCCCCAAAGGAATGACTATTTGCAGTTTCAGTGCCCTATAGTATTTTAATGTTGGCTATCAAGTTGTCATATACAAAGTTTGGTTAAGATCCAACAATTTACACAGTAGCTAGCGCTTAAACTAATTTTTATATAGCTCATATAAGCAAAAAATGACATTATGGGCCCCTGGTGCCCCATGAGTGTTAAATTTAGAAAACAAAGTTGCCAGTTACCATGTCAGGTAGGTACTTAACAATCTCCAAAAATTTCATGACGATCGGATGAATAGTTTAGTCAGCTATAAATGACATGCACACACACACACACACACAACAGACATACTTTGATTTTTATATAATAGAAGATATATGAAAAAAGACATTTAGGGCCCCTGGGCCCATTTGGTGATAGATGTAAATTTCAAAAACCTTTTAATTTAATTAAGTTTCCTCATAAATATATTCCTCAAGATTGTGAAAAATTGAATGGTGGGAAAATACATTAAACATATACGAAGAAAAGACATTGGGGGCCCCCGGCCCCGAAGGAATGGACATTTGAAGTTATGTGCCCTATAGTATTTTAATATGGGCTACCAAGTTTTTGTATTTAAATTTTGGTTTAGATCCATTCCTTAACTCAGTAGCTTACGCATAAACTAATTTTTATATATCTTATATAAGCAAAAAAGACATTAAGGGCCCCGGGGCCCATTCAGTGCAAGATATAAAGTTCAAAACCCCTGTTCATTTCAATTTGTATAATAATGGATACATGTGTCATTATTTGTCAAGATTGTTAATGACTGAATGCTGAATAAAATTTTAAACGTTTAAGAAATGTGAATTGTTTTTTGGCCCCCAGCCCCAAAGGAATGACTTTTTGCAGTTCAGTTCCCTATAGTATTTTAGTATTGCCTATCAAGTTGTCATATACAAAGTTTGGTTAAGATCCATCAATTTACACAGTAGCTAGCGCTTAAACTAAATTTTATATAGCTCATATCAGCACAAAATGACATTATGGGCCCCCGGTGCCCCATGAGTGTTAAATTTAGAAAACAAAGTTGCCAGTTACCATCCCAGGTAGGTACTTAACAATCTCCAAAAATTTCATGACGATCGGATGAATGGTTTAGTCAGCTAAAAAGGACATGCACACACACACACAAACACAGACACACACACACACACACACACACAGACATACTTTGATTTATATATATATATATATATATATATATAATAGGTGCAAGTACCCGGCTTTCCGGAGTTTAAAATAAGCTTTCCTGTAGAAGCGTAAATAACTGTTTATTTGCATGCAATAAAAGGGTACATTTATCTTAAAGCAATGTGACAGACAACATTTTTGGCAGTTCCATATGGAGTGTGTACTAAAAAACTGCACTAATTCCCCCGTTCTCACTTACTTGATGCATAATTTCAGATCTAATGATCCTACATGTGGAAGAAAATCAGAAGCTCCGAGCCTAGTTCTCTTCATGTGTCTTCCCGGAAGACCCTCTCAGCTATCTGGCCCCCAAAGGGACGTAACAGCTGAGACCAGCCCCCCCCCAAGCGATCGCGCCTGAAGCGGCCACCTGGGCATCCAGGAAATAAAGTTGAAAATGCCTCCCTCTAAATCGGCCTCAAAGGAGGGGTGGAATTCCCTACTACGACCCGAAACCACATTGGCACCACCCCGGCAAAGCATACGGGTCTCCATGTTTAGGACCGCCGCAGAGCGGGGAATCATCAAAGAACTACCTAGGGCGTTACCCCCACTGGAAGGTTTTCTCAGAGTTGGCGTCCGCTGCGTTCTTCGCGCTACCTTTTACTAACCCGTACTGGCGCTCCTTGCCCTAAACCGGCACCACTCAATAGCGTTGCTAGTAAAATGAGAAGGACTAAACGGTTGCTTCGGATTTACCCGACCCTCAACGGGTACTTTGGTTTTTATCACTGGCATTGCATCTAAATCTTTTGCCTAAGATCCGTACAGCGACTGTAATCATATGTGACTAGCACCTAACACCTAACATATCGGACTTCGGCATTGATTGCCAGGAGTTGTCGGTTTCAGGTCCCAGGTCGCGGTCAAGTCCACGGCCCGCAACCCTAGTCGTCCGTCGAGCCAAGTAGAGGCCACCCCTCAGATGTAATAAACAAGTTAATAAAACAGTATAGATCTGGCGGCTGGATAGCGAAATCAATAGTGCGTTCGCCTCACAAGCTGAGGGGCGTGGGATCGAGCCCAGGTTAAAGCCCTTATAAAAATGTTGATGAATGACTAACGCTAAGAAAGTCCTCCGCTGACCTGAAGAGGGATGGGCACCGCCAAGGTCTACTAAGCCCAAGAATGTTCTAATGGAAACATTAGAACCCCCTACGACCTCGAAAAATGGTTATGGAACTTAAAAAAATAGAAAAATCTATATGCATACAATTTTCTCTTTACCAATGTTCGCTGTACCTACGCAATAAACGGCTCTCAAAAAATTGTTTGCTTTTTTGTTTTTAGTTAGTTATTTTTGTATTTCATTTTGGCCTTAATCAAGTGACAGCGGTGAAAGAAGTAGGCGTCATTTTTTAATCTCTGTCAAGGACTGCAAGTCACTTCTGGGTGCTAGCGATGTGGGGCATCCGGCACGGTGTCATATCATGACGTAAATCAACTTTTAGCAGGCGTGAAAGTATTATTTCAAAGCGACGGGGCTGATCCCCTTGGCGGACAGATTATCAGTGTAGTCACTGGACCGTTAACAAATGGAAGCTTACACCTTGTCAATCGACTATTATATATATTTTCGTTGCGCAACGTAATTGTAATCCACTTGCTTGTTCATAAAAGCAGTGAATCTCAAATGTAAAAACTATTTGTAAATATCAGTTAATCAGTTATCTTAAAAAATAACTGTCTTGTATGAAAAGTGCACATAATTTTATTATTTCCGAATCTTTGAAGCAGACATTAAAATACTTTCATGTAGCGTTATTGGCGTTAACATTGATAAAAACATAGTATTATATACGGATAGTGTGTATTGTCTCGTCTGCTTTGTGTAATAAATCTTCTCTACTATACATATTTTTTAACATAATAATTTTTTTTCTCATGGGTTTGTCCCTGACCGATAGGTTTTAGGGTTCATCTGGTACTATGGCCTACTTAATGATTATACTAGTGCAAGACCGGTATTAAACAAGTAGGCGAGAGCCGCAGGCACGAGCGCAGAGGCTAAAATGAAGCAATCCAACGCATAATCTAGTTTTTATTTCAATGGTAATGATTCAGCGATATAATTATTTATAAAACTAGTTATACAATTACTTTTAAAACAGGAACAGGCCAAAAATAACAACCAAAAATTTATTAAAGTTAAATAAAGATTGTGGCGGCGCTCTTCTGTGCATTCGAACTATTTCGACATACTTGTAGCTCTTCAATTTTAGAAACACGATTTCTTACACAAACCAGACGAGACGATATACGCATCTTTAAATTTATAAAACATTTTTTGTAAATCAATATTAACACACACATTACGACAAGTGTGTCCAAACTTTTTGAGAAGAGGACCATATTTCACAAAGTAAAAAAAAATATGGTGGCCGGATTAAGATAATAAGAAAAATGACATATGCTGATACTGTATTACAGGCTTTTAACGATACTATTTTTGTTTGTTTGTAATGTGTATATGTGATATTGCGTGTGTATGGGGGAATACTGTAACATCTTCGTGATGTTTTACTTATTAATATATCTTGTAGGCGTTCTCTCAATACATAACCTTGCATACAATAATCCTCTGAAGAACTGGTTTCACTAAAACAACTTTAATATCTACACTATGCACCGTACATATATAATTTGAGGTTGTACAATGTGGAGTCCTCAGCACACGTCCGCCATCACACACCGAATTCTCACAACTCTCTAACCTTCTTCCCCATTTATTCCCGCACTTTCACTCACGTGACCTCTCAGTAAACCAGCTCGTGATTCGCACGTGACAAATACGAGACTTTATAAATATCTTTTTCTATCATTTGAAAGTGTAGAAGTTAATAAATTTAGATAAAGTATGGCAAAATAATAGAATAAAGACATTTATTTTACATTACATACCTTACAGTAACTAAAAAGTTTTGAAATATAACAAGAAACGATAATTATGTGTCGAAAATTGTGATGTACAATTTCTCGTAAAATTTGAAGACACAGACGTCACATTCATTTTCTTTTCATGGTTTTAAATTGTTTTTTACGTCACTTATTTTTGCCATAAGACGTAAACGACTTTCGTACAATATAAGTACATAACTTCATCGGTCTTTTGTAATCAATATCCACATTGTTGTTGTTGAGCCTTCTCGTCCATGAAGGGCATCCACCGATTATCGTCGGCGTCTGCGATTCCTCCAAGGGCATAGGCCACCTATGGCACCTCCAGGCATCCCTATCCTGGTCCAGCCTCTGTAGGATTTTCCAGTCATGGCCAATTTTCTTGATGTCTGCCTCCAATTCGCAGTGCCAAGTGTTTCTTGGGCAGCCTCCTTTTCCCTTTCCTTGGGGGTTCCATTTCAGGGCTTGCCGTGTTGTATTAAGGCAAATAAATATCGACATTGTTAAAAAATAAAACGTCATCAATTTTGTATTCTTAATAGAGTATAATTTCAAATTTTCTATCAATTTAATGTCTTCGTTACAGAAAAAATCTAAGAGTCAATTAATTATTTAAGATGGGGGCCACGGGCCTGTTAAAATTTAAAATCAGGCCGCATTTGGCCCGCGAGGCCGGATTTTGGACACCCTTACATTACAAAGATACTTACAGATCATTTCATCATCATTTCAAGTTTTTGTAATAATTAAATTATTAAGCTAAACTTTTTTTTGCAAAGAAACTTTTAGCCAACAAATTTTCAATTCATTTCAGAGTCGCTGTGAATAAACATTTAATACAAGAACAGACCTGATTAGTCTGCTTTGTGAACTAATAAGATAAAATATTCAAATCTGATTAGTCTGGTCTGTGCACTAATAAGATAAAATATTCAAATCTAACTAATCTGGTATGTGCACTAATAAGATAAAATATTCAAATCTGACTAATCTGGTCTGTGCACTAATAAGATAAAATATTCAAAGCTGATTAGTATACATTGTGCACCGATAAAATAAAATAAATGTCCAAAAATTACCATCTTAAATAGCTAGAGGTCTCTTATAGAAATATTTAATAAAATAAAATAAGCTCTTTAAAAAGATGGTTTTCAAGCTGTTTTTAAAAAAAAATAGTATAACAAACTGCCTCATTATCTATATTAAATAAGTCATTATATGTATCACGCCTTAGAATAAGGCGTATCCACTTTAAGAAATTTCCAGACTTTTAATTTAGTCCTAGGAAGTCTGCGCAGTTAGTCTAAATTTCCAAATAAATATCTAACTCATTTCCTGAATGGATGCAACTATTCATCAAAAGTTTATTAAAAATTCGAAGAATCGAAGAACCCGGGTACCCGTTGCCGTGCGACTACCTGGGTAATAAAATTGCCCCGGATACCCGTGAAAATAGTTGCCGCATAGTCTATACTCTATACCAACGACGGCCCAACTGCGGCTCGCGAGCCGCATGCGGCTTTTGTTTGTTCAAATTGCGGTTCGCGAACAATTTGGCAAAAGAAAACTTTTAGTTTGAAATATATGCTGTGTGTTCAACACGAAAACGCTTATAAAGATTAACTGTCAACAGGAAATAAAATATGGTTCCGACTATCCACCATTCGTTTTGATACATCGTTTTTTTTTCTCTATACGTGAAAAAAAATCATTAACACAAATGGTTTTGGTTCTTTGAATGACTCAAACAAGTAAAACACAACCGTGCCGCCGAGAATAAGGAGGTAGTGCATAGAAATGGAAGAGACGATATTTTGTGTTGTTAAAACTCTCAAAAGACGAGAGATTGAAAAATGGTGCATATCTGTCACATGAAATCAAAGGCTCATAAATATTATATTAATTTAAGTTTAAGTGCGAAATTAAAAATCTATTATCTTGGAATGTTAAATTTTTATTTGGCAATAAGGAAAACTGTTTTTCCGAATTATTTTTTGAAAAAACTGTTATCAAACTTTCAGAATAAAAAAAATGTCTTCCTCACGTTTTGTACACACAAGTAGCTTGCTGTTATGGACAAAAAACATTGTTATTAAGGATATGGATTCAGATTATGATATTAAAGAAGAAAATAGTTATTCTTTAGAAGATATTTTTTATGAAGAAAGTTCGTTAGAAGAATATGATATGGAAAATACAGTTATTATCAAATGAATTGTGCTACAAGGTTTGTTTCGTAGTCTCATGTACTAGAATTAGAATTTATACAAACGGCTTCTTCTAACTACTAGTGTTAAATTTATTACCTCATATACATATCAAAGTAAACATTCAAACACATTTTAAAAATGAAATTAGTTGCATTAATCGAAATATATGAATCTTATTTTTGTCTTTCAGCCCAAAGGACTTCAGGAAAGCAGCTTGGTGCTTAAAATCTCTGACGGAGACACCAGGGACGCAACTCAGGTCAATGCTGTCCAATGCACACTCGTATGGTTGGGTGAATAACTTAAAAAGCCGAGTGTGATCGCGAAATTCTCCAAAGTGCGCTTTAAATGACTGCAGGAGATTGTTTTCTTTAGGGGACTCAGTGAAGGACTCGAATAAATTCTGCCCTCTTGTTGTGCCCTTCATAGACAAAACAGCAAGGCTTTCCTCAGTTAATTTTTCATCGGCAACGTACCTTGCAACCACGCTGAACTGGGATCAATTCCTGACGTCTGTTGACTCATCCAAAGTGAGAGAGAAAAACGGTGCCGCATTTATGTCCGTTACTTGCATTTCCTCAATTTGATTTGACATCATTATGCTACGATCGTGAACAGTTCTTGCCGACAGAGGCATTTCTTTTATCCGTTTAATTATTTTGTCCTTATTGGAAAAGTCATCAAAAAGTTCATTGGCAACATCAAGCATGAATGCTTTGGCATACTCCCCATCTGTGAATGGCTTTCCGTTTCTTACAATAGCTAAAGCGCCAGCAAAGCTAGCCGAATTCCAGTCACCTTGTTGGGTCCAAAACATGGATTTCCTGTTGACCAAAATTGAACTCTTGATATCAATTCTTGACATGCTTTCTTCCTGCTGGCTCCCTCAGGATATTTCAATGCAAATTAAAAATGGCGTGTCTCGAAGTGTCGCTTTACATTTGACCGTTTTATAGACATAGTTTTATCACTGCATATTAAACACACTGCAAAGATCTTTCTCTCCAGAAAGGCAAAGTCCTCTGTCCATTCCTGCTGAAAAGTACGATGCTCTTCGTCTTTCTTTCTTTTGGCCATCTGTCAAAAAGGTTTCTAAAATTAGTTAGCTTAAAAAGCGATCAAAACCAAAGTTTACTTACTGTATATGATCTGAAAACAATATGTTATGCGGACCCTTTTACACATGCACACATCGTCCGCTATTTTTCGAAAGCAAAATACATCAATCTCATTTGAACAATGTATTTTTGCCACTTTTCCACAGAAATCACTGCGATGACTTTGAGCGCGAATTTCAAAATCTCTCTCACTTAAATGGCAATCTAACTCATTAGGTTACTAACCCTTAACGTTGATGATTTCATGTATTCTATCACGTATGGCTCTCCTCATTACAATTCGGATAGAATTGATTGGTCAACTAACATGCGACCTCTAAAAATGTTCCCTCTTCGAAACTGTCAAGAACGTTTTACATCACGTAAGCAATAAAAAAAAAGAAGAAAAGAATTAATAAGGTTATTGACTTAAGACGAGGGTGTTTTCATTTTTTTTGGTTAATTTTTTTAAAAATATTTTTTTTTCCCCCAATAATTATTTAGATCAAAGGAGTCTGAAGAAATATTTTTTTCCTTATAATGAACATTTTTCTGCGAGCCAGATGCAGTCATCAAAAGAGCCATATATGGTTCGCGAGCCATGGTTTCCCGACCCCTGGGCTACGAGATGTGTCGACTTGAGGCAGAAAATGATGTAGACGAATTTATTTTGTTAACTTAGAAGCATTTGCTTTTGACTGTGGAAATTTTATGCTTTTCCACTTAGGAAAAAAAAACTTTGTATTCATGACTGTGACGTTGTCCATGGGTGATACTAATCCCATCTTTGACACAGAAATCATCAAAACGTTAACAGATCCAATATAGCTTTATCTGGATCAGGTAACACACAACCACTTAAATCAGAGGTATATAGGAACACTCGATAGCTTCAGTTCAATTTTTTAATTTTGTGATCAGTATATGATCCTTATCATAATTACATAGAATCATAAGAAATTCTGTACGTTTACAAACTTAACATGCTTAAGTGTAATCGAAGAATAATTAATTAGAATTATCTATTAGAATTACAGATAGTCCTTCAGTACTGGAGATTATTGCGTCCTACACTTTTGCATGATTTGTCTAGTTTTGCATTTTTAATAGTGTTTTAAATAGTCAAAGTGGGTTGATTTTCCTGGTGGTTGGTCACTTTGACCCAGGACGTTTCGACCACTTGCGGTTCGACCCTGTCGATTCGACCACGGACGTTTCGACCCCAGGACGTTTCTACCCCGAACGTTTCGCCCTTATCGTTTCTACACCGTTAAATGGTTTTATTTATTTTTCGTTTTATTTACTTAAAAAAATTTTTTTTGGTATAAAAAAAATGTAGTATATAAATAATAAAATTTAATATTATTATCTATTAAAAATTAAAAACAGTGTGAAATAGTTATTTTTAACTTTTAATTTATGACATGACGATTGTAAAAAAGTATATACACTGACAACCAGTTAACATTTAACTAGAATTCATGATTGTCATAAATGTGCTCTTCCTCTGACGTAGAAAGTTCTTCCAAACCTATCCAACTTCACCCCCCCCCCGACCCGATGTAATCGGACAATAAAAAGGCAATTTGGTCAGATAGTCCTTTATAAAGGTACCTACAATATCTCTGCCCCCACTTCCTTTATTTACCTTCCCCATTTACCTCGCTAGCACACGGTGTCCTGTGGTTGTCACCTAGTCTAGTCTTCGTGAGATGTCATTATTTAACCCTGGGACAAATGTCAACACATTGACTAAAACGTTCAGTAAGGTCATACTGACCCAGCAGCTTGAATGTAGTTGTCCGCTAGGCGACGGTATTAACTACTGAAATTTATTAACTATCAATACTGAAAACTTTGTACTTCTTATTAGAATCAGTTTTCTGCTATGGTCATCTACGCCTGTTAAAGAACACAAACATCTGAAGTGAATGGAAAGGGCGGGGATTTGTAATGGTTTCAGCGCCTGCGAGGTGTGTCTTTCAACATGCCGACACCTTTTAAAAAGCAAAAAAAAAGCAAAAAAACTTTCATTTATTTTTGCCATAACATTGAAAAAAAAATATATATTTTAAAACCCAATAATAAATGAGGTCATTTTTAAGTATGTTTGGGATAGGAGTGAAGGGAGGAGTGTGGGGGTTAGATAAACAACATTGAGTTGTCTCAAGCGGTAACTCAATGTTGTCGGTGCATTTCAAAAACAATATAGCTTTCTGCCAGTGATTCATTCAAAGAACCAACATCTTTTTGTTTTAAACATTTTTTGTTTCATGGTCAGAGAAACAAAATGTATCAAAATACATTGAAGTTTGTCGAGACCGTATTTTATTTCCCGAGTTTTTTGCGTTAAACGTATTTCAAAGCATATATTTCAAACGAAAGGTTTTTATTTGAAAAAAAAATTGTTCGCGAGCCGAAATGTGAAGACAGAAGAGCCGCAGTTTGGCCACCGTTGGTGTAGACATTGCAGCCACATTTTCAAATCAGGAGAAGTCTACCGAGACCAGGGACTGTTCGTTGGCTAGCACATGTCACATTATGAGATGTTACAAAGGTCGGTAGACTTAGTGACGACCACCATGTGCTGGCAGAGTTATGGAAAAGCTAAATAAAGGTAGTTGGGGTCGAGAGCTGTTACTGGAACACAGCAGCCTAGGTGCAAACGTTATTGTGAGCTACAGGAACGTGTCGAACGTGCATTACAAACATACACCCGCATCAACGCCTTGGCTTACATCAGAGGAAAAGCCCATTTATCACAATCATAAATTCGCATTGAAAGTTAACTGGTTGTCAGTGTATATACTTTTTCAATCATGACATGAATTGAACGTTAAAAATAACTATTTCATACTGTTTTAATATATAATAATATTAAACTAAATTATTCTTATACCAAAGAAATAATTTTTAAAAAATATATAAAACAAGAACAAAGATATAAATAAAACCATTTCATGCTGTAGAAACGAAAGGGGTGAAACGTCCGGGGTCGAAACGTCCTGGGGTCGAAACGTCCTGTGGTCGAACTGTCCGGGGTCGAATCTTCCGTGGTCGAACAATCCGTGGTCGAACTGACCGGGGTCGAAACGTTCTGTGGTCAAAATTTTCGTGATTCGATTTTCCTGTATTTTATTCAGGCATCCAATTCTGCACCTGAATTCCAGACGGAAGAACGAAAATTTGTATGTGTTTGCTCTTGCATATAGAACAAGTAATGCGTCTTTATCTCCATGTCTGTGTGTTGTATTTTAAAAAATTAAAATTTAATACATAAGTTACGACTAGTATGTTAGTGTTTGCTTTTCTATCTTCTACTGTTTCTTGGTTTAATGATTTAATGGTTATTGCTCTTGGGAATTTTGTATATGTTCCACTAATGAAACGGTCTGTTCTTTTTTGTATATGTTTTACTTTTCAATGTTTTATTTAGTCCCATATAAAAGAGCACTTTATGTGTGACAAATATAAGGCAGATTTTAGTTTTATGTTCTTAATAAATTTGTAAAAGTCTCTTTTTATAAAGACTTACTTTTGGTTGCATGGTGATTTCATGATGATTTTTAATTGATCATTAATCCTATGTACTTTGCATGTTCTTCTTAGATTATTTATTTTCATGAATTAAATAGTTTTAATTTATTTGTTTCTTTTTCTTTGATACTCAACCGTAGACATTTTTGTGGGTGGAAATAGTTATTCCCATTAGTTTCTCATTTTTGCAGTTCATAAAAGTCTTTTTTTACGGGGGGAGGAGGGGGGGATAAGATTTCGCTATCCAGTTTTACTTAATTGTTCAATCAAAAAATAATCTAACTTTTCTTCCCAGTGATATGCTGTTGGGTAAATCATTTATGTAATTTTGAAATAATAGAAATAGCAGGAGGTCTAGGAAGTTTTCTGGGTCAGTTTTAAAAAATGTTGAACATTTTAAAAAAAGTTTTATTAATAAAACACAGATCCGAAAAATAATACATCTCTAAATAAAAAGTATTATAGCTAATGTACCAGATGTCTACGAATTCTACTAATGACTACATTCGGCTCGTTGGACTGGCCGTTACGCTAACGCTGTCATTAAGTATTTTTTATGCTGGAATCCTTTAACGATTGACCCAGTTCGCAGATGTCATTATCATAATGAAAGAGTGATGAAAAAATATGAAACAATGCAAACTTTTAATGTGACGTTATTTCGAGACGTGAAGATTGCGTTTTAAATATTTTAAAATATCCTTTGCTGTTATCAGCACGTCCCTATACTTCAAATATACTATTAAAGCGTTTGAAATAGTAGTAAATTTAACTTATCTTAACTTATCTATTGCATACGATCCTTTTATGCGGAAGATTATTGCGTCCGAAGTTCTGATAGGAACGTATTGGCAAGCGACGCTGCGTTTACAGGTCACGGCTCTGAGGGAACACGCTATTCCCAGCCGCCTTTCCGTAAATACTGTTAGGCACTCATTCGAAGCTGAGTGAAAGAAATCAGTGACTACTTTTATCCCGGGAACAAATCCCTGCCTTCACGAAGATTCGAACGCGTGACGCGCGGTATGATGAAATATAATACGTATTATCTGTTTCTCGAATAGAAAGCCCATTGTTTGTATGTTGATATATATTTATAGAATAGTTTTTAGATTACGAGATTTCAGGATAGTTCGCAGATTAATCTCTAAACCTCATTACCAAAATCTTCAAATTAGAAGATCCCAGAATGTTTAGGGCAAATATTTCTTCTGTCTCAAAAGGACAAACACAATAGCAGAATTTTTCGGATTAAAAATAACGCGAGGCTGTGTACAATAATTATTGGAAATCATAACATTAAAAAAACAACTAGGTTACTTATTATAATACTGAAACAGTGCTTCCTTATTTAAAAAAAATCGAAACTTTGAAACAAAATATTTAGATTTAAATAAAAATAAGTATTTAATAATATGAAAGTTAGTAATTATTTAGTTAGTATAGAGCAAGATGCTAAAGTTAAAAGAAACATATTTAATGAAGTTATTCTCAAGCCTCTTAAGATCTTATTTTATCTGCTACAGACGCTCCTTCTACACAGAAGATTATTGCGCACCGTATCTATTTCTTATTACAAAGTTTTCAGATTTTTTTCCTTAAACATAATATGATAAAATTTAAAATGACATATTGTTTTTCAAAACTTTTTTTTTAGACTCCACTTCGAGGGACGAAAATATTTACATTTAAACATTTGAATAATTGTATTAGTTAAAATAATTTTAGAATCACTGCTGATTAAAACATATATTAAAACACCAAAAATAAATTAACGAGATCGTCAAACCATTTAATAAAATTTCACACGTCGGGGCTATAAAACAGCTAGAATTTGTTGGCATGAACAATATTGACATCAGATCTTGCAACGAACCACTTCAAAGTAAGTAGCACTGTAATGTTCTTTCGTCTTGTTTGATAGACTAGCATTAAATAGCAATGAATGCTCTTAGAGTTCACATGTCACTTATGTTTTAAAAAAAAATCATCACTGGCATAGTCTAAATAATTAGTTATTTAAAGCTTATATGGGACCTGTATGGCTGTTGTTTTTTTTACCTGCTAATCTGAAAGTTTAACATCTGAATATGAAGTTTACTTATGTAATTTTATTTTATTTAAAAAAATAATTTTTTTTATACTTGATGGTCTAAAAAGATTTGAAATTTAAATCAGTGAATAAGTTTACAATCTTTGTTTTTTGTGGTAGAAGCATATTTCTATAGATTAATCTTCCCACAACATAGGATTTGGGAAATTTGAAGAATCTTTTTTTCTTTATTATGCAGGTTAGCCTAAACAATATATATTAAAAATTAGTAAAAAATATTTCCGACATCTACATATTTTAAAAGCCTCACCTTTCCGTAGTTTATTCAAATCAGATGAAGATTTGGGTTTAAAGGCGCTATGAAAACGTTTACATAAATGTGATAGCAATGTAGCTGTAAAAGGAAGAAGAATAAGTTAATCTTAGTTTACTATTATTCTTAAAAATGTATACAACCTCTTTCTATTCAATGAAAACATTGCAATATATTGTTACGTTCATTATTATTAAATTTCATTTTTGTTTGCATTTACTTTTTCTTTCTTTATAAATTCTGTAAATAAACATCTTTTAAAATGTATTTTTCATTTTGTCAACCAGAAGAAGAGATTTCTATTAAAGAACGAACGAATAACAACAAATACGTTGTGAAATCAAACATGGCTAAATGGGTTGCTGTTTTCTTGATCGTCTGCCTGGCTGAATTGGTGACCCTAGGAAAAGGTCTCCCAGACAAAGTGGGTGAAATCATTGACAACATATTTGATGATTGAACCGATAAAATTAAGTATCAAAGAGGAAGTAGATTTACGCTTTATATATTTTAACTCGTTCTCTTTATTTAAAGAGAAAAAAAAATAACGTTAATTTTTCTTTCTTTCTTTCCCAGTTCTTTGAAAGTGCTAAGCGTGATGCTGAAAATGTCATGAAAAGAAATTGGTGGGATGATAATAAAGATTGGGTAATTACAGCCGCAAACGGGTTTTTTGGAAGAGACTTGGCATTTAAAAGATCGGTAAGTCATACATTAATATATAACAAGTATACAAGAACGACCCGCGGCGTAGCATACGCCGCTGATTCGCTCATCATAGATAGTGCAAAGAACAGGGGGTGGGGTGGGGTTGAGAGTACGGACACAAACAGCAGCACGAAGTAATGAAAAAATAGCGAGTAAACGTGGAGACATGCGCACTGAGGTTGTTGTTACCCGCCCCCCCCTTTATTACTACCATCCCTTAAACATAAACTGTGATTAGCCGACCCTAGCGAGGGTTAGTCGTGTTTATGGTTGTTATTGCATTTTTTTTGGCAAACCGATTATAGATTTAGTAAATCCGATTTTAAACCGATTATCGTTTATAGCTGACTTCATAGAAATTAGGGGTGTACCGGATTTAGCCAGCGGCTCCGGCAAATCCGGAATCCGGCCATAGTTAAAATCCGGCTCTGGCAGAAATTTGCTTCATAAATCCGAACAAATCCGGATTGCCGGGTTTACGATAAAATATATATTAATTATAGCTCCGGCTCCGGCAAATCTGGAATCTGGCAATTGTTTTTTTCACTTCATAAATCCGGCGAATCAAATTCGATTATCGGTTTGGGAAATTTAATACCGATTTTCGCTGTCAAATCCGATTATCGTTTAACAACCTTAGTCATGTTGGAAAAAGGGGGAAAAGAACGGGCAGAAAAAAAACATTTAAAAAAAAATGTTCCCGCTGGCGTTTGATGCCAGGACTTTCCGCGTGCAAGGCGGACGTGATAACCACTACACTACGAATCATATGTTATTCTGAGAGGGAAAAACGCAACTGAACGGCAAGTGAACACAAAAAGTTTTGTTGCCACCGACCCATCCCTTTTTTCCTTTTCAACCCACCACAATTGCCAATTATGATTTTTTAACCCCATCTAGGGTCATTCGTCATCGTCATGCTCATCTTAACATGGTCGTTTACGAGAAATATATATATATATATATATATATATATATATATATATATATATATATATATATATATATATATATATATATATGGTTGTTATTTTATAGGTGGTGGTATTTTAGGTACAATTTAAAATAAAAACTTGTTGCCGTATTAAAATATATGACTTCCATTTTCAACAATTTTTATTATTTCTGTATCGCTTTTTAAAGAGTTATTTTTCCTTAAACTTTATTCAAAGGAAGCCAAGTAAAATTGTCACCTGCTAGTAGTTTAAACCCTAAAGCTCTCTCCTGTCGTTGCGGTCTCGTCATATTTAGTGGGTGCCCATACTCAGGGGCGGATTAAGACTGCACGGGGCCCAAGGCTGCAATTCAAAGTGGGGCCCTATCCAGCCAGCGGCCCTTTAAATAAAATTATTGCCATATAAGACTGTTACTTGTAACTAAATAATCCACTGGTTCCTTGCTCATAATTTGTCTGTACTACGGGATCGGATTCATCAAATAAACCGAACACGAAGGAATAACTGTTTGCCGGTATTATAAAATTGAGTGTAAAAAGATAATAAAAAAAAACAATGAAAAAATAAATAATTCCCCCCGCTGGGAATCGAACCCGACATCGCTTGCGCTACAAGCCAACAAGCTTCCATAAGACCAATTTAAAAGATATAAATAGTATTCATTAATATTTTCTTTTGAGTGAGCCTACAAAATCAAGTTTATTTATTACTAAAACTATCGGGTCCGAATAGCGATCAGATTTATAGAGAAGATTTTTTTATTTATTTAGTTTATTCTATTTTTAGGGATTCATGCAAACATTTGTCCACCTTTATTATGAAATTTGCTAAATATGGGGGCCCCTAAATACGGGGGCCTCTGGCTTTGGCCCGTTCAGCCCCTCCCCCCCTTAATCATCCACATCTGATACTATCATTGTTCTTTGTCTTATCTTATCTTATCTTATCTTATCTTATCTTATCTTATCTTATCTTATCTGTTACAGACGCATCTTTTGTACAGAACATAATTGCGTTCTACACTTATCACTGTTTATGTCTAGTCTTTAATTTTTATTAGAGTTTTAAATGTTGATAGAGTGTTGGTTTTCCTGCGTGTGATTCGTTTACATTCTTTGTTTGACTCCAGTGAACTAGCTTTGCTGTTGATGTTCTTTTGGTGATTCATACTAGTCCTGTCATTTTAATCTAGATTTGATGGTTATCTTAGTTCTGATGTTCATCCTAGGTCTAGTGGTACATCCTAGTCCTGATTGTTAATCCCATCTTATAATTCTTTCCAGGACTTGTGTCTTAATTGTTTTATGTCAACAGTTCTCTATTAGTTTGGTGTTTTCAAGCATAACTCATTGGATTTTCAGGCATCCCTTTTTATATTCTGTTTGTTGTTTAAATAAATCATTGAAATTCTGACACGTCCTTGATCAGGCTCTATATTTCTTTTCTTGATTATTTTGTTTTTAATGTTTGAGCAAGATGATCGCACAATAGAGCAACTTTTAAATTATTATTATTTTTTAAATCAAAATTTAAAAAACAAAAATCTTTATTACTACGTTTTTATTAACTTGCTTTCGTGTCTGTCCGCAATTTTTCAAATTTGCCATCGTAAAATTAAACCAATTCTGATGGTCCTAGAGAGCTCAAAATTGTACCACAAATAGATCTTGGATGACAATGCATTATATAAAAATTTCAGATGGATCGAATGTACCGTTATTAAATTATTGAATTTTTTAATTTATCTCTATATAAGCTTCGATATTATCGGTCTGCTATTGTTTACATTTACATTCACGTGCCGAGTTCACACTAGCCCCGACCACATAAACCATGTTAACATCAAGGGGAGATCTGTCAACTTCAGTCTGTAAAATGTTTGTTGGGCAATGCGTATTATATTTGAACATAATCAATTCTTCAAAACTAACCATAGCATACACTTAGACTAAAAAGAGTAAAATAAATAAAGGTAAAAAAGTATTTTTAAAAACCACGTTTTTATAAGTGGACTAAAAAGAAAAAAATAATTTAAAACTTATAAGTTTAAGTTCTTTAATTTAATATGACTAAAACGTGGGGCGGGTGTTTGGTATAAAAAATTAAAGATTTATAATTTAGAAGGCAAAAGAGAGATCTATAAGTGAGAGAATGAATGAACTGCATATGTTAAACCTCATAAGCGTCCGCCCCACGTTTTTAGTCATATTAAATTAAAGTACTTGAATTTATACGTTTTAAATTATTTTCTTCCTTTTAGTCCACTTATAAAAACGTGGTTTTTAAAAATACTTTTTTTTTACCTTTATTTATGTTTATACTTATTTTCATTGGGAAATGCGTTTGACGTATTCAACTGTTTCTCCCCACCATAAAGTAAATGTACAATAAATTTTTGCCTCTCTCGATAGCTCTTTTAAGGTGAGTTGAAAAAGAAAGTGATGAATGATCATTGGATTTGTGTGTGTATCCCTTGTATTTATTTATTTATTATTATTTGTTGTTGTTGTTTTTTTTTAAATATGAAACTCAATTTATGGCAAAACTTTCTCACCCATCATTCTTCACATGATCAACCTTTAAAGTTTAAGTAAATCATTGATTCAAGGTCAAGTGGGAGCCTCCGTATTTATAAGCAAATTTTAATGAGTAGGGACTTTGGTTTAGACGTGTCACGAGGGGAAAGTGGCGGCTTAGCTAGATAACTGCTCAGAGATAAATCCGTATTATAAAAGTTATCTTTCCTTTCTATTCTTAGAACCGTTTAAGATCTAGCGATATGATTCGTTTCGTTACATCCTTTCGGGATTAACATGGCGCGTCCAAAGTTCTATTGTCTCTACTTCTAATTAAGTTCATGTAAGCGGGATAATCTATATGTATAAAAAAAAACAACCCGTAAAAAACCAAGTTTTTCGACTATAAATCCTTTAAGTATGAGACGTAACTAAAAGAATGTTCATTATAACACGCAGCGCAAGACCATCCAAAAATACAAAATTGCAGTTGTGTCGTAAAGCGTGTTTAATATAATGCGCACCGATCAGGAATAGGTTTATAAAAAGTGTTGTCAGTAAAATACGCACCTTATTGCGCGACAGAAAGGTTGTTCAATATAATACGCACCGCGACGCTCTATCTCAAAAAATAGCATGATACATAGGAATAAATAAAATAATCTAAAAAATCAATAATTTAATTACGGTACATGCGATCGATCTGAAATTTTAAAAAAACATTGTTTTTATCATCGGTACGAAACTGCCTGCAAAATTTCAGCTCGCTATCTTGCGAGCAAGTGGGTTAAAATCGATCAAAAGTTTTGGCGACAAGCAAGCAAGCAAGCAAGCAAGGTCGGTCGGCCGCAGACACCACGAGTTAATATAAAGGATTTAAAAAGAAACTAGGGGGCCGTCCATAAAGTACGTCACACTCCAGAGGCGGGAAGGGGTGTATGAGAGTGTGACAGTTTGTGACAGAGGTGAGGGGGGAGGTCCGGCCATGTGTGACGTCATGCTGTTTTATATTAAATTGTTGATTATTTTGTTAATAAAAACAATATTTTTTTATTTCGAAAGTGTGACGTACTTTAGGAGGGTGGGGTGGTCCCAGATGTTTGACAGTTTGTGACAGGGGGGAGGGGGGTATTAAATATTGTCAAAAATAGCTTGACGTACTTTATAGACTTTATCTTTTTAAGGAATTAAGGATGAAATAGAACATTTGATGCTACATCTTAACGTATGTATGTTGATATTTAGGGTTGTCTCATCATGTTTTTTGTTGATATTTAGGGTTGTCTCATCATGTTTTTTGTTGATATTTAGGGTTGTCTCATCATGTTTTTTTTCAGGTAGGAAATGTAATGAAAAGATCTTGGTGGGATGATAACAAAGATTGGGTCGTTCCAGTAGCAGGAGCGATCTTTGGAAGAGATGTTGAGACATCCAAGAGATCGGTAAATCTTCTAATAAAAAAATTAACCTTTCCTTTATACATCCGCGCATTTCTTTCCTTAGCTTTAATTTGGGTATTCTGTTGATTGGCTCACATTTCTTCGATTTATACAAATAGTTTTTGAAATAAGCTTTAAACATCATTCTTAATGTACGCAGTGAAAAATGTCATTGAAAACCGTTTTTTTTCCCAACTATTCTTTGAATTTGTTTTTCAGGTTTCTAAAGACGGACTTGCAATGAAAAGATCATGGTGGGATGATAACAAAAGTTGGGTACTTCCAGTGGCAAATGCCGTCTTGGGAAGAGATGTCGAGACAGCCAAGAGATCGGTAAATAAAAAATACATTTTTCATAGAAATT
This sequence comes from Ampullaceana balthica, assembly GCA_944989445.1. NCBI lineage: Eukaryota > Metazoa > Mollusca > Gastropoda > Lymnaeidae > Ampullaceana > Ampullaceana balthica. Next base: position 537,085 of record CALYLW010001097.1, read on the forward strand.
ATTTAATTTACTTAAAATTGTTTAGCCCGTTGGACTAAAAAGAATATATACAATTTATATATTCCTAATTATGCACATATTTTTATTATAATTTAAATAGAAAATGTTGATCTACTAATAATATTTTTTTCTATGATTGGTATGAACAGGATCCGACATCAGAAGATGGTCTTCAACAATTCAATGACGTCATAGATTATCTGAAAACCATCTCCAGCCAGGCGCCAGCTGCTACCGTTGCTCAAGAAAAATGAAAACAAAAACGCCATAAGAAGGGAGACAAAAACTAAAACAATACGATCTATTTCCTTAAATATAATTTTCTTTTTTGCAATGCGTAGTAGCATTTAAAAATTAAACGTGAATCATAATAACAAATTTGTTGATATTGTTTTTTAATATCCCGTCTAAAGATGTGTATCAATGTTCAATTTTAAGTAACTGTTTCAATAAAATGAACAACATAACTTTTTTAAAAAAGATGAGGCCAATCTGCAGTGAGGAATGTAGAATCTCGCATGAAAAAGCATAAAATATTTTTTTTAGTCACAAACTAAGTAGTCACACGAGAGACTCAGAACTGTACATTTTATTTATATTTATTGTGATCGATTGTGGGATTTAATGTGAGATATAAGATTTGATAAGTGTGACTACTGAAATTTTAATAGCTTTATCGTCCCTACAAGCAAAACCTACTGTGAAAATGTCAGCTCTCTAGCAAGTCAGAAAACGTCGTTACGAGCGTTTTGAAAAAGTTGACGACATATTCGGAAGCGTTGAATCGTTGAATCCGGAATCCTGCACGAGTTAATAGAATAGGGGCCTCAAAAAAAGGATCCTCACTTAATTCATTAGTTGGGATTTTTACACTCATAACTGGCAACATTCTCTACCGATCCTCAAAAAAAAATGTACACGAAAACTGTATCTTTCCGGAACTGTCTCTAATACCTGATGTAATTTTTGAAACCTTTCTATACAAGGATAAGTTGCCCCCCTCCCCCCAATACATTTTTAAAGACTTCTCAAAGCATTTGATGAAATTCACCAGTCAAGTTTAGAGACAAAAATTAAACGTTCAAAGAAATGTAGGACAACACAAATAAAAATGTTACATACTTTGGTGAGACCTACACTGGAATTTTCAAGTTCAAGTTAGTTTTTCTGCTTGAGTTATTTTGTTCTTTTTTCTAGGTGCGGCGTTTCCACGCTTTAAAAAAAACAACTAGTCTGTCAAAATTTCCACACTATTTAGGTCCACATACATCTGTGAGCAAGCTTTTTCTTGTATGAAAATAAATAAGTCTAAGAACAGGTCGATGTTGACTGACTGCAATTTGAATGCTTACTTGCGAATTATTACCAGTAACATGTTTCCACAATTCAAGAATATTTCAATACACACACACACACCGAAATTCGAAATCATATAAATGAGACGATGAACTTGGTTTGATGCTACCAATTTAAAAATCATCGGCTTTATTTTCGTCAGCAGTATTCTTAAGTTAACGTGATTGACTATTTGCATTAAAAAATTAGTTACCGCACTAAATCTACGTTCCACTAAATATGAAGGAAATGTAATTATGAAATTTTTAATTACAATCCATTCTTCAGAATCTCCTTTTCCAGCCAGAATTTTTAATAGCAGCGTTTTAATTTAAAACTAAATTCATTTTTTGTAGTTACTTTTTGGAATAAGTTTGCAAATATCCTATATATTAAAAGGAATGTTTCTGTCCTTTCTGTCCGTTCTGTCCAGTCATCTATAGCGATTGGTCCCTCAAACACATATGACTCCTATAGCCAATGATATTGGACAAGTTTTCGCCATTTACGCGGACGTTCAAAACGAGTTATTTTTGGTGCAGTATTTCTTCCAAGACTTTATTTTGAGTTATGCGCGTTGGGATTTATAGCAAAAAGCTCCGTTTTTACGAGTTATTTATTTTAACTATAATGAATAGTACTTTTGACGCGATGCACATGTAATGCCGGTCGAGACGTCAGTTGGAGGGGAGTTACAACATGCCACCGAACAGTTGCGGAACGTCCTTGGACGGGCTTTGTTGCTTGTTTATCAAATAATAGTTCTTAGCAAATGTTTTCTTCCTTTGTGAACCGCACGTATGGCAAAAGTAAAGCTTCATTTCTTGGCAAAGTTGACTCCTTAAGTTCAATAGAAAACAGAGATGTTTTAAATAGCTACACAATATATTTTCAACCCCTTGAGCCTTGTCATCAGTTCTGATTTGAACTGTATTATTGCTAAACGAATTTTTCTTGATAATATCAGATGCTTGCATATTTACCACAGTCCATATTAGCCGTATTATTTCAGTTATAGCCGGTATAATTTGTTCTTTACCAATAGTATGAGCATACCCGATTTGGCAATCAATAACGAAATATTGCAAGACAATAGCATGCCATTGCCATCTTGTGTGGTTGCTGTTGAAAAGATTTTTTGTCAAAGTTAGTTGTTTGATAAATTTCTATTTTAGTGTTCGAAAATTATATAAATCCTTATCTTTTTTATCCTCTGGTCTCTGGACAGACCGCGGTGTGTGGGGGGGGGGAGGTAGGGTCTCTGGACAGACCGCGGTGTGTGTGGGGGGAGGAGGTAGGGTCTCTGGACAGACCGCGGTGTGTGTGGGGGGAGGAGGTAGGGTCTCTGGACAGACCGCGGTGTGTGTGGGGGGAGGAGGTAGGGTCTCTGGACAGACCGCGGTGTGTGTGGGGGGAGGAGGTAGGGTCTCTGAACAGACCGCGGTGTGTGTGGGGGGAGGAGGTAGGGTCTCTGGACAGACCGCGGTGTGTGTGGGGGGAGGAGGTTGGGTCTCTGGACAGACCGCGGTGTGTGTGGGGGGAGGAGGTAGGGTCTCTGGACAGACCGCGGTGTGTGGGGGGTAAGGTCTCTGGACAGACCGTTGTGTGGGGTGGGGGGAGCTATGGTCTCTGGACAGACGGGGTGGGTAATGTAGTAATGTCCTTCCATGAACTTCACAGGTCACCCTACACTTATTCCCGTCCTTGGACGGGCTTTGTTGCTAGTAATTACATATAATCATAACAAATGTCTGTATATTAACCTCCCGTGTTCACTCCAACCAAAACATCCTTTAACATCATAGGTTATCTGACCTTCACATGTGACCCTGATTATCCTATATAATAAAAGGTGATTGGTCCCTCAAACACATATGACTCCTACAGCCAATCATATTGAACACGTTTACGCGAACGTTCAAAGCGAGTTATTTTTGGTGAAGTATTTCTTCCAAGACTTTATTTTGAGTTATGCGCGTTGGGATTTATAGTCAAAAGCTCCGTTTTTACGATTTATTTATTTTAACTATAATGAATTGTATTTTTGACGTGATGCCCGTGTATGCCGGTCGAGACAGCAGTTGGAAGGGGGGGGGGAGTTACAACAACATGCCACCGAACGGCGGCGGAATGTCCTTGGACGGGCTTTGTGCTTCGCTCTTTATAACGTGTCAAACCCCCCCCCTCCCCCGTAAAATCAAAGTTTTGACTATAAATCCCTTATATATGAGACATAATTAACAGTAATGATTATTTTCAAACGCGACAAACATTTACAGACTGAATCTGTCTTAACTCAACTTTGCTTCATAACCCTGGGGGTGGGGGGGGGTGGGGGCTGGGAGAGGGGAAAAGTCTGGTCACCGATCGCTTGACCGAGCTCAGCGTGACACGTAAAATGTAAACAAAAGCACGCCGGTACTTCGATGGGTCGCGTCAACGCGTCAACTCAAACTCTCACGTGGAAAAAAACAATAACAAACAGTGAATTTGAATTACACACCTCATATAAGGATAAACTAAAAATGCATTAATTTAATTACGGTACGTTCGATCGATCTGAAATTTTGATACGATGCATTGTTAGGTGAGACGGGTCCGTGTGCCAAATTTCAGTCGATCGGAAAATTTAGTTTTTTTTATACAACACTAATTTAAAAAATATGAAATCTCTAAATAAATAGTATTTTAGACTTTTAGATTTTAGATGTTTTATGTACCAAGTGTACCAGATGTCTATGAATTCTGTTAGTTGCATAAGGATTTAATTAAATGTTCCACCAATGATTGATTAGTCTCGTTGGACAGGACGTTACATGAACACTTTCATTGAGTATTTTGTTATGTTAGAATCAATAAATCATTGACCCAGTTCGCAGATTTCATTTTCAGAGTGAGACAGCGATGGAAACATATGAAACCATGCAACATTTTAATATGACGTTATTATGGAAACATATGAAACCATGCAACATTTTAATATGACGTTATTATGGAAACATATGAAACCATGCAACATTTTAATATGACGTTATTATGGAAACATATGAAACCATGCAACATTTTAATATGACGTTATTATGGAAACATATGAAACCATGCAACATTTTAATATGACGTTATTATGGAAACATATGAAACCATGCAACATTTTAATATGACGTTATTATGGAAACATATGAAACCATGCAACATTTTAATATGACGTTATTATGGAAACATATGAAACCATGCAACATTTTAATATGACGTTATTATGGAAACATATGAAACCATGCAACATTTTAATATGACGTTATTATGGAAACATATGAAACCATGCAACATTTTAATATGACGTTATTATGGAAACATATGAAACCATGCAACATTTTAATATGACGTTATTATGGAAACATATGAAACCATGCAACATTTTAATATGACGTTATTATGGAAACATATGAAACCATGCAACATTTTAATATGACGTTATTATGGAAACATATGAAACCATGCAACATTTTAATATGACGTTATTATGGAAACATATGAAACCATGCAACATTTTAATATGACGTTATTATGGAAACATATGAAACCATGCAACATTTTAATATGACGTTATTATGGAAACATATGAAACCATGCAACATTTTAATATGACGTTATTATGGAAACATATGAAACCATGCAACATTTTAATATGACGTTATTATGGAAACATATGAAACCATGCAACATTTTAATATGACGTTATTATGGAAACATATGAAACCATGCAACATTTTAATATGACGTTATTATGGAAACATATGAAACCATGCAACATTTTAATATGACGTTATTATGGAAACATATGAAACCATGCAACATTTTAATATGACGTTATTATGGAAACATATGAAACCATGCAACATTTTAATATGACGTTATTATGGAAACATATGAAACCATGCAACATTTTAATATGACGTTATTATGGAAACATATGAAACCATGCAACATTTTAATATGACGTTATTATGGAAACATATGAAACCATGCAACATTTTAATATGACGTTATTATGGAAACATATGAAACCATGCAACATTTTAATATGACGTTATTATGGAAACATATGAAACCATGCAACATTTTAATATGACGTTATTATGGAAACATATGAAACCATGCAACATTTTAATATGACGTTATTATGGAAACATATGAAACCATGCAACATTTTAATATGACGTTATTATGGAAACATATGAAACCATGCAACATTTTAATATGAGGTTATTATGGAAACATATGAAACCATGCAACATTTTAATATGACGTTATTTCGTGTAATAAAGAATGCGCTTTTAATATCCTCAGCCGTTGTCAGCATGTCCCTGCACTTCTTACATACTATGTAAGCGTTTGAAATGGTAGTGAATTATTAGCAAATCTTATCGTATCTATTACAAACGCTCCTTCTATACAGAAGATTATTGCGTCCTACTTTCTGATAGGCACGTATGGGCAAGTCACGCAGCGTTCACTGGCCACGGCTATGAGGGACCGCGTTATCCCCAGCCGCCTTTGTTTCCCTAACTAGTTTCAGGTAACCATTCGGAGAATGGTGCACTCAGGGACACCCTGCCTTCACGGAGATTTGAACCCGTGACATTCGGTATGATGACATACAATAGAGATTACGCAATGCTTGTATAGAAAACCCCAGTCTGTGTATGTCGATATATTTATAAAAAGGTTAATAATCACTTAAAAGCACATTTTTCTTGGTGCTACCTCCTTACCTATAGCTGATTTCAGGAGAGTTCGCAGATTAATCTCTAAACCCCATTACCAAAATCTCCAAGTTAAAATAAATCACCTAATATTTTGGGCAAATATTTTTAATTTTAATTTCTCAAAATAGAAGGCTGAGCAAGTTAGTTTAAGTGTTTACAAATTAATATTTTCTTCTTTTTGAAATGGGCAAACACAATAGCAGAATTATCTTATCTTATCTGTTTACAGACGCTCCTTCTATACAGAAGATTATTGCGTCCTACGCTTATCTATGGTTTGTGTTTACTCCTGCATTTTTATTAGAGATTTAAATGTTGATAAAGTGTTGGTTTTCCTGGATTCTTCAGGCAACCCATTCCACGCCCGAATTCCGGACGGGAAGAAGGAAAACTTGTATGTGTTTGTTCTTGCATACGGAATAAGAAAGGTGTTTTTATCCTTATGTCTATCTGAGGGTTGTATTAAGTTATCTTTGTGTTGTATTTCTAAATTAGAATTAATTGCTTTATGTATGATTACTACTTTGCTTTTGGTTCTTCTATCCTCTAGTGTTTCAAGGTTTAATGATTTAACTAATGGTGTTATTCTTGTCAGTTTCGAATATTCTCCAGTAATGAATCTGGCAGCTCTTTTTTTGAATTTGTTCTAGTTTATCAATGTTTTCTTTGGTGGATGCACCCCATACAGAAGATGCATATTCTAGTACAGGTCTCACCAAAGTGAGGTAGCATTTTAGTTTTATATCTCTATTACATTTGTTAAAGTTTCTTTTTATAAAGCCTAAGGTTTTGTTTGATTTTTTAATAACTTCATTGACATGGGGATTCCATAATAGTTTCTCATTTATTAAGACTCCTAAGTATTTTGCATCTTTAGTTTGGGTATGTTCTTTTCCATGAATGTAATATTTTGAATTTATTTGTTTCTTTTTCTTTGTTACTCTTAACAGTTGACACTTTTCTGGGTGGAAAGACATACTCCAGTTAGTTTCCCATTTTATCAATTCATCTAAGTATTTTTGTAAAATTTTGCTGTCTTGTTCTGATTTAATTGTTCTATAGATTATACAATCATCAGCAAATAACCTAACTTTTGTACCTGTTGAGATGTTGTTGGGTAAATCATTTATATAAATTAAAAAGAGTAAGGGAACTAGCACAGTTCCTTGTGGAACTCCTGAGTTAACCTTTATTGGTGCAGATTTAGATCCATTAATTATTACAGTTTGCTCCCTCCCCAAAAGGAAGTCTTGGATCCAGTGATGTAAGGAACCTGAGATTCCAAAGTAGTTAAGTTTTTTAAGCAAACTAAGGTGGTGAACTTTGTCAAATGCTTTTGAGAAGTCTAGTAATATTGTATCTATTTGATCATTTTTGTCTAAGCCTTTTGATAGTTCATCTATTAAACCTATTAATTGTGTTTCACATGATCTGTTTTTTCTAAAGCCGTGTTGATGTGGGCATAGGGCATTATATTTGTCAAGGTGGTTAACTATTCTATTATATATTATGTGTTCTAGTAATTTACAGGTGATACTAGTAAGTGATACAGGCCTGTAGTTACCAGGGTCTGATTTATCCCCTTTCTTAAAGAGTGGAGTTACGTTAGCTAATTTCCAATCCTGGGGCACTTTACCCTGGTTTAGAGAGGCTTGAAAGAGAACTACAATGATTGGGGACAGTTCATTGCTTAGTTCTTTTAATAACCTTGCAGGCAAATCATCTGGGCCAGTAGCTTTGTTTATTTTTAAGTTTTTTAGGAGTGAATGTATACCTATCTCATCTACAGTTATGTTACCTATTTCCTCCATTTTATTTAAATTTATTAAAACTTCCTTGTCGCCTGAGGCAGAAAAAGATGATGCAAAGTATGTGTTAAGGATATTAGCTTTAGTTTCATTATCATTATAGGTTTTATTATTTGAGCCTTTTAGTGTGGCTATTCCTGAAGGTTCCATTTTTTAAGATTTGATAAAGGACCATAAGTTTTTATTGCTATCTTTGGTAATTACATTGTTTATATATTCATTTTGGAGGTTTCGACTAAGTTTTTGTGTCAAGTGTTTAATCTTTAAGTATTTTTTGTGTATCCTATATGAATAGGTAGCTTTATATTTCTTAAATAAGTTCTTTTTGTTTGCATAGCTTTTTCAATCTAGAATTGAACCAGCATTTGTTAATTTTATTTGATGTTAGTTTTGTTGGAACATTCTCATCCATTATAGTTTTTAGATTTGTTTTTATATCTTTCCAAATTTCTTCTACTGGGCTATTTGTGTTAAATTTACTTAGGAAAGTTTGTTGGAAGTTAGCCGCTGATTGGTGTAGTTTTATTGAATTACATTTATTCCAAAGATAGATTATTCTTCTAGGTATCTTATTAATTTTAGTTTTTATTGTATTGTTGACCCTAACAATATCATGGTAAGACAGTCCTGGAATTATTTTATAGTCTAACACTAGTCCTGGTCTATTTGTTAGGAATAAATCTAGTGTTTTATTTTTCCTTGTTGCTGTTTTTACTATCTGTTCTAGGTTTATGTTGTTTATAGTGTCTAAAAAGTGTTCATTAATTTCTTTGTTAGTTTGATGGTTATCAATTGTATACTTTTTCCAATTTATATCTGGAAGATTAAAGTCCCACATAATCCATAGAACTGCATTTGCATTATTCTCTTTTATGAAAGTTAATTGACTACAAAGATTGTTCATGTATTCTAGGTTTGTATTCGGAGGACTATATATACTGCCTACAATAAGTGGGGATGAGTTTGGTGTAATTATTTTACAATAAATAGACTCTATATTAAATTTTGGCTGTGTAGTAATTTCTTCAGCTATGATATTTGATTTAATTGCAAGTAGCACTCCTCCATAATTGTCTGGTCTGTCTTTCCTAAAAATATTATAATTGGTGTTTAAAACCTCAGAGTTATATATGTTGGGGTTCAACCAAGTTTCAGAACCAGCAATTATGTCTGGTTCTTCTGTTTTTATAAGTAGTTCTAAATCTGGAATTTTATTTTTTATGCTTTGGAAATTAACTATTAGTGTTTTGAGAATGTTTTGATTTTTATTATTATTCGATTTTTTATGGGTAATTTTATGGGTTTGTGTGGTAGGTTTCATTTTATCTAGTGGTTTATTTATAAAAGGATTATCCAAAACACTGTAAGAGTTTGTGGTGATCAGGTCCTTATAGTTAAATAATTTTTCGGATTCTAAATAACGCAAGACTATGTACAATAACATTTTGAAATATTAAATTGAAAAAAAAACCAACATAAATTAATCTAATATTGAAACAGTTTTTCCTTATTTAAAAAATAATTTTGAGATATTGGAAAACAATTATTTTTAACTTAAAAATAAGAATAATTATTTAATAATTAGAACGATCTATCTATCTATATATAATTCTCTTCGTGGGACCATGCGAGACAAGCTGCAAGTATGTGCAACCGAGCATGACGAATGACCCTTGCTGGGGTCAACTAATCACAGTTAACGGTTGGAAAGTGAAGGTAGTGGAGGGGTGACCAACAATGGCCCTTGAGTTTCACTTGCATTGTTCTTTCAAGAATATGTGAGATTCGTAGTGTACTGGTTATCACGTCCGCCTCATGCGGGGAAGGTCCTGGGTACAAGCCCCAGAGAATACATTTTTTTATTTTTAAAAATGTCAGTTTGTGCCCATTCTTTTAACCCTTTATTGCATAGCATACGCCGCAGACTTGCTCATCATAGACAGTGCAAAGAATGGTTGGGGGGGGGTGAGTGTACAGACACAAAAATCAGTACCAAATAAATAAAAAATAGCAAGTAAAAGTGAAGACATGCACACTGAGGTTGTTGTTACCCGCCTCCAATTTAATACTACCATCCCTTAAACATAAACTGTGATTGGCCGACCCTAGCGAGGGTTAGTGATATTTAGGGTTGTTAAATGCGTTTTGTTGTTGTTGTTTTTGTGCTTTTTTTTGAAAACCGATTATCGATTATGTAACTCCGATTTTAAACCGATTATCATTTTATAGCTGACTTCATAGAAGTTAGGGGTGCACCGAATTTCACCTGCAAATGTCTCGAAACCAACAATGAGTTGGCAGTTCCCCTCCCACCCCCACCCCAAACCGACGTTCACTCACGTTGTTTTGATTTCTTCGTGCTGTAGTTTGTGTCCGTTCTTTCTCCCCTCTCTTCACACTCTCCATGAGCAAGCATGCGGCGTATACTTCGCCGCGGGGCGTCTAATAGTATATACTTATTAAATACAGAGCAAGATGCTAAAGTTCAAAGAAATATATTTAACGCATTTTATCGCAAGCAACTTGTTAAGATATTTTACTTCTCTTATTACAACGTTTTATATTTATATATATCTACCAACATAATATGTTAATATTTAAAATAAAATAAAATTGTTTCAACAAATTTACAATTATATTGACTCCACTTCGAGGCAGCACATTTTTACAGTTATGCATTTTAATAATTGTAATATTTATAATAATTTTAGAATCACTGCTGATTGAAAAAATATATATAAATATCCACAGTAAATTAATGAGACCGTCAAACCATATAATACAATTTCACACATTTGGGCTATAAATACTGCTAGAAGTTATTGACATGAACAGAACTGACATTGGATCTCGAGAGAAATCCCTTCAAAGTAAGTAGCACCACTGTAATGTTCTTACATCTTGTTGGAGAGAATGGCATTAAATAGCAATCAATGAAATTTGAGTTCACCTGTAACAATTTTTCCATTTAAGAAGCAGTTAAGAATTGCCCTGAAGCAACTTTTGTAAAATATTGCACAAAAAAGGATGCTGTGCAACTTTGCATAATATTTTTATTTTTGTAATTTTTAAAATTATTATTATTATTATTATTATTTGTGTGCACATGGATCATCGAATCTTAGAGGAAACATTGCCTGTAACTGATTTTAAAAAAAATGCAATTCATCAGTTGAATAGTAGGAAAAAAAAATTCTTAAAAATTTTACGGGAACCACATAGCTGTTATCCATCTGCTAATCTGAAACCTTGGCATCTAAATATGATTTTCACTGATGTAATTCTATATTGATTAAAAGAATTGTATTACGTCATAGTTTGAAAAGTCATGTATTTTCTTTATTATCCGGGCAAACCAAAACAATATGTACTAAAAGTTGTAGTTCATATGCTGAATACCTCGCTATTTTAAAATCCCTCATCTTTAGATAATTATTCACATCAGAGATGAAGCTTGTGGTTCATAGGCTGAATGAAATAGTTCACTTAAATGTGATAGTAATGAAGCTGTAAAATAAACGAAAACATTTAAGTTCAATTTACCTTTATGCTTATAAATGTACACTATCTCTTTCAATTAATTTTTTAAAAATAAACTTTGTTTGCAATTTTATGTTTAAGCCATTTTTAGATTATTTTCGCTCTTACTTTTTCTTTATTAATCCATTATATAAACATCTCTTAATATGTACTTTTTTTGGTCTACCAGAAAAGGAGATTTCTGTTGGAGAACGACAACAACAACAAATACGTTGTGAAATCAAACATGGCTAAATTGGTTGCTGTTTTCTTGATCGTCTGCCTGGCTGAATTCGTGGCCCTAGGGAATGGTCTCCCAGACAAAGTGGGTGAAATCATTGACAACAAATTTGATGATTGAACCAATGAAATTAAGTATCAAAGAGGAAGAAGATTTAAGCTTTATATATTATAACTTGTTCTGTGTGTGTGTTTTTAAAAAAATCATGTTAATTTTCTCTTTTTTCCTCAGTCCTTTGAAAGTGCTAAGCGCGATGCTGAAAATGTCATGAAAAGAAATTGGTGGGATGATAATAAAGATTGGGTAATTCCAGTGGCAAACGGGGTGTTTGGAAGAGACTTGGCTGCTAAAAGAATGGTATGTCATACATATAAATATTTATATATATGTATTTATATATTATTTTATAAGGGGGGATTTTAAGCGAACATCTACCTCTGCTGTTAGTCTTGTTCTGGTGGTTTAACCTAGTCCAGACATTTTATCCTAGATTCGATAGTTACCTTTGTTCATCATAGTTCTTGTGCTTCATCGAAGTTCTGATGGTTATTCCTATCAGTCTGTTAATTCTTTCCAGGATTTATTTCTCAGTAGTTTTAACCCCATATTAATTCTCCATTAGCTTCAAGTTTTCAAACGTAATTTATTGGATTTTAGATAAGATTCTATATATTCTTTTATTATATATTTTTTTCTTAGTCATTCTTGCACTTCATGTAGAGCACATTTAAATTAAAGTTGTTTGTTGAACTGGTAATTATTTACAATTCCTTATTTTTTATACTTATTTTAATTGTAAAATGTGTTTCATGTATTCGTCTGTTTCTCCCAGTCATATATTCAAGGCACAAAAATACAACAAAAAAAAAGAAGAAAAAAAAACAACAAAAAACAACAACTTATTGACTTATTCTAAATTTCAGTGTTTTTGTACTTGTATGTAATTGTCATCTATATATATAATTCGCTTCATGGGACCATGCGAGGCAAGCAAGCTGCAAGTATGTGCAACCGAGCATGACGAATGACCCTCGCTCGGGTCAACTAAACACTGTTGGCAAGCGTGGTGGGATGAAATGAAAAAAAAAGGGGGGGGGGCGGATGGGTGGGAGTGGGTGGCAACAATGCACTTGCGTTCACTTGCATTGTCCCTTCAAGTAAATGTGAGATTCATAGTGTACTGGTTAGCACGTCCGCCTCATAAGTCGATGGTCCTGGGTTCAAGCCCCAGCGAAGATATTATGTTTAAAAATTATTTTTTAAATGTCTGTGTGCCCGTTCTTTTACCCCTTTATTGCCAACACTAGCTGAACCCGCGGCGTAGCATACGCCGCTAATGATTTAGTTACAGGTGAAGACTTCCTGAAAGACACAGTTGTTAAAATGGGATGGGTTTTGGCAAACCACTGTGAGTGAATGAAAAGAAGGAACTGCAAACGTCTCGAAACCAACAATGAGTTGGCAGTCCCCCCCCCAACCGACATTCACTCGCGTTGTTTTGATTTCTTCGTGCTGTAGTTTGTGTCCGTTATTTCTCCACTTTCTTTGCCCTCTCCATGAGCAAGTCTGCGGCGTATGCTAAGCCGCGGGCGTCTAGTATTTATAGTTCCTTTTAGTTTTGTTTTTCATTCGATTGCTTTTACACCTCAATTTTCGCTTTATTCAAAACTGGAATTTTCTCTTGCAATTTCTGTAGTATGTTGATCTGCTGTATATATCAACATTTCTTTCTAATTTTTTATGTCCCTTCTATCCAATCCTTTGATTTACGTCGGCTTGTTTTGGAGTAATTTGGACACAATATATTATTAAGTTCAAGAAAACATTATAAAACATTGATTCTCTACTCCAATTGTAAAATGTAATCCTCCTATCACTTGATTTGTTATTGCATCCCCATTAGATTTTTGTTGAATCACTTTACTTACATTAAAATATCACAGTTCTTTATAATAACCAGTGAGTTTATCAGTTAAATTTTCCTAATGACTACACAAATGGGGCAGAAGAACTAAATTATTGCCTTTCTATGACTTTCAAAAGACGAATTCTAGCTGGTTACCCTTGACCATTGGCGTCTGAATCAACCACATTCTTCCATAAGTTATTCGACTGAGTTCATTTCTACTTAAAATCTGTTTCGCTAGAGATGAGTGATTCCTTTTCATGTCTCGCTTTGATTCGATTGAACGAAGTAATTAAGGAATTATGGATGAAACTGAACTATTGTTGTCACTTCTTAATGTATGGATGATGTTATTTAAGGTTGTCTCGTTATGTATTTTTTCAGGAGGGAAATGTAATGAAAAGATCATGGTGGGATGATAACAAAGATTGTGTAATTAAAGCTGCAGAATCTTTCTTGGGAACAGATGTCGAGACAGCCAAGAGATTGGTGAGTCAATTGAGTAGCAAATAACCGTTCGGTTTACATCCGGGCATTTCTTTTCTGGGGGTTTAAGAAGGATATTCTTTTAAAAAACTTAACTACTTTGGAATCTCAGGTCCCTTACATCACTGGATCCAAGACTTCCTTTTGGGCAGGGAGCAAACTGTAATAATTAATGGATCTAAATCTGCACCAATAAAGGTTAACTCAGGAGTTCCACAAGGAACTGTGCTAGGTCCCTTACTCTTTTTAATTTATATAAGTGATTTACCCAACAACATCTCAACAGGAACAAAAGTGAGGTTATTTGTTGATGATTGTATAATCTATAGAACAATTAAATCAGAACAACATAGCAAAATTTTACAAAGAGACTTAGATGAATTGATAAAATGGGAAACTAACTGGAGTATTTCTTTCCACCCAGAAAAGTGTCCAAATAAAAAAAAAGAAACAAATAAATTCAAAATATTATATTCATGGAAAAGAACTGACCCAAACTAAAGATGCAAAATACTTAGGAGTCATAATAAATGAGAAACTATCATGGAATCCCCATGTCAATAAAGTTATTAAAAAATCAAAAAAAACCTTATGCTTTATAAAAAGAAACTTTAACAAATGTAATAGAGATATAAAACTAAAATGTTACCTCACTTTGGTGAGACCTGTACTAGAATATGCATCTTCTGTATGGGACCCATCCACTAAAGAAAGCATTGATAAACTAGAACAAATTCAAAAAAGAGCTGCCAGGTTCATTACTGGGAGAATATTAAAAACTGACAAGAATAGCACCATTAGTTAAATTATTAAACCTTGAAACACTAGAGGATAGAAGAACCAAGAGCAAAGTAGTAATCATACATAAAGCAATTAATTCTAATTTAGAAATACAACACAAAGATAACTTAATACAACCCTCAGATAGACATAAGGATTAAAACACCTTTCTTATTCCGTATGCAAGAACAAACACATACAAATTTTCCTTCTTCCCGTCCGGAATTCGGGCGTGGAATGGGTTGCCTGAAGAAACCAGGAAAACCAACACTTTATCAACATTTAAATCTTTAATAAAAATACAGGACTAAACACAAACCATAGATAAGCGTATGGCGCAATAATCTTCTGTATAGAAGGAGCGTCTGTAAACAGATAAGATAAGATAAGATAAGATTCTGTTAATTGGCGCACATTGTTACGATTTACACAAAAGTTTATGAAATAAGCTTTAAACAGAAATTCTTAATGTAAGCGGTGGAAGCGGTGGAAAATGTAATTGAAAAGCAGTTTTCTTCATTAATCTTTGAATTTGTTTTTTAGGTTCCTAAAGACGGACTTTCAATGAAAAGATCTTGGTGGGATGATAACAAAGATTGTGTAATTAAAGCTGCAGGATCTTTCTTGGGAAGAGATGTCCAGACAGCCAAGAGATCGGTAAATCATCTGATCTCCAAATAACCATTTGGTTTTAGATCCGGGCATTTCTTTCCTTAGGTTTTAAGTTGGATCTTCTGTTGATTGGCGCACATTGTTTTGGTTGGCGCACATTGTTTTGGTTGGCGCACATTGTTTTGGTTTACACAACATTTTTTGAAACAATCTTTTAACATAATTTTTAATGTGCGCGTTGGAAAAATTGGAAAAATCTTTTAAAAATTATTCTTGAATTTGTTTTTCAGGTTGCTAAAGACGGACTCTCAATGAAAAGATCATGGTGGGATGATAACAAAGATTGGGTTGTTCCAGTGGCAAATGCGGTCTTGGGAAGAGATGTCGAGACAGCCAAGAGATCGGTAAATAAAAAATACATTTTTCATAGACTGCTTTTAATTTCTTAAACACATTTTTTATGCCGGTTAGGCTTTAAAAATTAACAAGTTTATATTTCTACCAGTTCATATATTTTCATGTTAACTTAATAGAAAATGTTCATAATACTTATAATTTTGTTTTTCTTTATTGGTGTGAACAGGATCCGACATCAGCAGAAGGTATTGAAAAATTCAATGACGTCATAGATTATCTGAAAACCGTCTCCAGCCAGGCACAAGCTGCTACAGATGATCAACAAAAGTGAAAACAGAAACGCCATCAGAAGAGAGACCAGAATTACACAAAAAATACACAATGTATTTTTTAAATATAATTTTGTTTTTTGCAATGGGTAGAACACTTTAAAAATTAAACGGGAATCATGCAACAAATTTGTTGATATTTTTTTTAACATAATGTCTAACGAGGTCTATCAACGTTCAAATTTAATTTAACTGATTTAAACAAGTTTATCGCTTATTTAAATGGTTTGGATTTTTACACTCATTACTGGCAACAGTTGAAACCAAGCCTCAATAAAAATATATACGCAAAATATATCTTTCCAGAAATGTCTCCAGTCCCTTAAGTAATTTTTCAAACCTCTATAAACAAGGGTAAGTTCCCCCTGCCCCCGCCCCAACACCGATTTTTTTTTACAAGAATTCTCAAAGCATTTGATAAATTTCTTCACTCAAATTTACTGAAAAACAAAGTTTTAAAAAATGTAAAAAGGCATTAAAATAAAGTGCTACCTACTTTGATGAATCCTGAAATAGAACTTTCAATCTTCTGTCTCAGACACAAAACAAATTTTTAAAAAATAAACTAGAACAAATTCAAAATAAAGCTACAATATTTATTGCTTGAGAATTTTTACAATGACACCATTAGTTAAATCACTAAACTTAGAATCCTAGAAAATAGAAGAACAAAGAGCAAAGTTGTAATGATACATATAGCAAATAATTCAAACCTGGAAATACAACACAAAGATAATCTATGATATAACATAGGGATAAAAACAATTTAAAAAAAATTCCGTATGCAAGAAGAAACACATTCCAATTCATTTTTCTTGTCTTCCCGATTTCGGGCGTGAAATAGCCAGCCAAAGCAAACAAGGAAAACCCGGAACGCTATGAACATTTAAAACTCCAATAAATATGCAAGCCTGGACATGAACCATGGTTAAGCGTGGGACGGTATAATCTTCTTTTATAGATAGGGCGTCTTCAAATTTCAATAGTTAGAACAGATAAGATAGTTGTAATGGTATTTTGCCTTCTGTTGAGAATGACGATAGTACAGTTCAAAAACATTCCAACGATGATCTCATTCATAAAATAAGTGTGTATACAGATGCATAAAAAAACCAACATAATTCAACACATCTAGAGTTAAAAACATAATTCAATGTCAAATAAATGTACACAGACGACAACGAATCAGCTCTGAAGAGATATCAATGATATCCTTCTGTTTATGTTTTTATTGCCGTCATATGAAAGTTTGTAATTATTTTTTTAAAAAAATATTTAAAATTGTAAAGAGTGAACTCCCATTTATAACCATTTGATTGTTTCTTTCAGTCATTGAATGAATCAATAGTAACAAATCACGAATTAAATTTGAAGACACAATTGTTCGCCGTTATTTAAAAAAACAACAACAAATATTAGAACTCATCTGTTGGACTTTGTAGCAAGACTCAATTGAGGGATTGATAAAAGTCTCGTACAAAAAGTCATTTTTTATTTTTAAAAATACCAGAAGAAGGGGAGACAATTTTTTTTCGTTAAGATTGATTACCGGTACGTAGGAATTTCAAAAGCAAGAAATGAAAACGTTTAAAGCAACAACATTTTAAATTTTTAAAAAAAAATAGATAATGAGAGTTTTAAAAAAATGAATGGTGAAAATCATTATAGTAAATTATCTGTTCACATAATTTATTAATGTTACTGAAGAATTCCTTAAACGTTTGCGGAATATCATCACACGTGTGTCTGACTTGGGACCTGCTATCAACCTGGAAAACAATACAAATGCACGGCAGAGAGATTGGTTTTCCCGCGTAGAATTTCCTGTAAAATGACTAGAACTGTTGTCATTGCGTTTGAGAAAAAAATCACTATTGCAATAAGATAAAAAAAATTCTACTCCACTGTCTTATAAGTCGTCTGCTTCAAATCTACATCCCATCTTCCAAATATATAACAGCTTTAATTCATACATAAAGATTTCAATGTAACCATCCAGCCCTGTAACATACCAATAGGCCTTGTCATAATATGGCGGAAATCTATTAATAGAAATATTGACATCATTTTTGAGGAAGAAATTCATAAAAATTTAATAAAAGATACATTTTTATGTAGGTTTATTGAGAAGGAATTATCTTATCAGCTATTTGTTAATTCTTCGTTAATTTAAGACAGATTATTGGACTTGGACGCGAAAATAAGTAATGAAATTCGAATGAATATTTAAACGCAATTTCCAACAAAGAATTTCCGATTTTTTTTATTCAAGGGAAATTATTCTAGAGTCACACAACCAATGTGTCAATATAATGGGCACCGCGCAACCATCTAACTTTAGCATTCACAAAGCGGGAAAACCCCATTAACTATAATTCTAGATTACATTTAAAATCAATAATTCTGAAACTAAACAAAACAATTGCTATCTACACATTGCTGCCAAAATAACCGGAGTCGAACGTTAAGTGATTTTCAAAAATTCCCTCTCCAACATTTTCCTAAATATTATTAGCTATCGCTTGGTGTTTGTTTAAACCCGATTGATGTTATGGTTGGCGAGAAACCGACAAAATACTGATATTTTAGCGTGTTTTTTGGTTGATCTTACAGGAAATCCAGTAAACCTTTTCGGTATTTTGTTTAGCCCGTGCACATCCTTGAACCTCCTCAACATATTAGCAAAAGACCCAAACCCGCTATCTGGTATTGTTCAGGAGGAGTTGCTGTTCAAACGTCGAACAGACTGGCCGGACATTTCAAATATATAAACGCAATTTTTCCCCAAGGGAAATTGCGTTAAAAACAGTTTCGTAATTTTACTATGCTAACAATTTTGAGAGGTTATTGATTCGACTGTATTTATGCTTCCAAACATTGTTCCACTAAAATTTAATATAAAAATAGAACATTACACAATGTGTTATGACGTTTTCCGGTTTCATAAATGACCAGCATCTAATTTATACTCTTTAACCCATCATAACGAAACAAGGATAGTTTTTAACATGAACCAAAACGCGATATCCTCTAACCACCTGTTTTTTGTGAGTGTAAGTTTCTAGAGCTCACTGTCACCAAGATGAATTTGTGAATTTATTTTCTTGCTTTAAATTTGTAAAATATCTAGGTTGTGAGTTCTAAAAAAATAAAAATATTTATTCATCTTTATATCCATCTATAAGTTATGAAAACCTCAAATGGAAAAAAAAATGCACAAACTCCTCCGTCCCCGCTCACTTGATATATAATTTCATTAAATAACATAATTTGCAATCTGTCACGTAGTGTCTCTCCGTGACGCTATGCGAGGTAACTCCCGATAAAAAATGAAAATATGGGAGTAAAAATGTTGCATTTGAGATTAACAAAATGTGTTTCTAGCCATAAAATATTGTGACGTGACGTCATTATTTGAGCTCTTATTAATGTGTGAAGGGAACGAAGTAAAAAGAGCCATGTTTTATTTGATTAATATTATTATTATTTTTTGTATTAAATGTCCGTTTTTGTGTATGTGTCCATGTCAATATTATGTACATAATTATAAATTTAATTTTCTATATTAATATATAAAATTCTTTTTTCAGTTTATGAAATTTACAATTGGTTGTCATTTGGTTGTCAAGTTTCGATGCTTTTTGAACTACAAAGCCATTATTTATTACTGCAAATGAAATTTGCAAACTTATGCTTCAGTTTAGCGTTTGTTTTTCTTTTATACACTTTGAGATTGCATATTTGTATGTTTAAAAAAAATAACATATTTAAAAATCGGACTCCTCCCCACAAGTTTTTTTTATTGTTATTTAAATGTAATATTTTAATGCGTCTTAGACTAATTTGGAATAAAAAGATCTTTGCTTTTAATATAGAACTGGAAGGGTTGCTGACTTGACAATAATGAAAACGTTCATTAGAATTCCTAAAACGTGTATATTAAATTTTATATACGATTATCTGTTGATACTTTAATATTTTCTTTTATCCAGAGATTAACATTAATTCAAAGGTTTCATGCAAAATAAATAGTTCTTTGTTATTCATATTTGTAAATAGTTTCAATTTTTTATTTACATGTTTTTGATAATGTAAAGATAATAATGAATTGACCAATGTGCGCATAAACTGACAAGTCATAATATATATTGAAAAGGTGCTGACTTGACAATAATAAAAACGTTTATGTGAATTACTAACACGTGTATTTTAAATTGTAAATATGATTAACAGTTGATAATTTAATCTTTTCTGTTATCCTGTGACAAACTTTGCTTACTACGTTTCATGCAAAATGAATAGTTCTTTGTTACATGTGTAAAAATTACATTTTATTTTTTACATGTTTTGGTAATGTTGTGGTAATAATTAGTAATAATGTATGGACAAATGGGCGAATATACTGACAAGTCATAATCATCATTGAAGCTTAAACTGCTTCAAATCACAGATGTCCTTGATGTGGATCACATTACAGTCACATAATTTATTTTTAACGCACTGTGTTGTATTATTGGTGCAATCATAATTGGTGCGCACTATTCAATGCCGCAAGTTAACGCCCGGCTGACTCTTCAGCAATATGTGTTAATACTTCGAACTTTAAACTTCTTTGCTGAAGTATCACCTTATGATGTGTGTAATTCACTATGCATTTACTATTATCCTGATTATATCATTATTATTCATGCAAACGTATATAACGCGAAGCCTAAGCTTGGAGGTTTTCTCATAACACATATATTCGTATATATAATCAAAATATATACTCTGCTATATCCGTTCGTAACGCTCGATTTTAGAAAGCGAACCTCTAAAAAAATAGTCTTGAAAAAAAATTGCAAAAAAAAACCAAAACAAAAAGAACCCCACCATTTTCAAACGTCCGCATAAAATTGTTCAATATGGAAAAGAGATTAAACTTTTCTCTCTTGGTCTCTACATTTTCTGATTATTTACTATGCGGCTTTCAAGCAAAAGGGACAATTACAAAAACTGAAATATATCCATTTTGAAAACTTCCGTCATTTTTGGCGGGTAATACACTAGTATCTAATAGAATAGCTTAATAAAACAGTATTATAGAAAAATCTATGTGGACACCATTTTCTCTTTACCAACGTTCGCTGTACTGATGCAATATGCAACTCTTGAAAAATTGTTTTGTTTTCGTATTTATTATTGTAATTTATTTTGTTATTTATTTGTCTAATTAATTTTTGGACTGAATCAACTAACAGATGGCTGGCGGTGAAAGTAGGTAGGCGGTATTTTACAATCTCTGTCAAGGACGGCAAGACACATCAGGGTGCTAGCAATGTAGGGCATCCGGTACGGTGTTGTAGCATGAAGACAATCAACATTTACCAGGCGTGAAGGTATATTTCCTGGTGACGTATGTTAATCCCTTTGCGAATAGATTATCGGTGCAGTCACTGGATCGAAAAGAAATGGAAGCTTACACCTTCTCCATCGATCTATATTTCATTTTTGTTGTTGCGTAACGTAATCCGCTTCCTTATTGTTAAAATCAGTGGATCTCAAATTTAAAAAGTATTTGTAAATATCAGTTAATCATTTATCTTTAAAAAAAACAAAACAAAAAACAAACAAACAAACAAACAAACAAACAAACAAACAAACAAACAAACTATGTTTCGCTGAGTAAATGCACATTATTTTATTATTTCCAAATCCTTGAAGCAGATGTAAAAATATTTTAATGTGAAGATGTTGGTGTTAATACAGATAAAAACATAATATAATATACGCGTATATTTTAATGTGAAGATGTTGGTGTTAATACAGATAAAAACATAATATAATATACGCGCATATTTTAATGTGAAGATGTTGGTGTTAATACAGATAAAACATACTATAATATATGCGCATATTTTAATCTACAAAAAATATGTAAATAATAACACACCTATTAAGATATTGGTGGCCATTTTTTTTAAAGAGGGCCATATTTCATAAAGTAAAAATATGTGGGAGGCCGGAATAAGATAATTATAACAAATGGCATACATCCATGCTGTGTTAAAGTCTTTTAAATTAAATAATTTTTGTTTTTTAATTTGTATATGCGCTGTTGTGTGTGTGAGGTGGGGTTCGAATACGGTCGCGATTTTCGAAATTTTATAAATTTCTTATTACATCATTATTGAAATCGTAGAAGTTACTAAGAGTTTATAAATAATGGCTAAGTAATAGCACAAAGACGTTTATTTTGCATACGTACCTTACAATAACTTAAATGTTTCGAATTATAACAAGAGCAAAAAATGATGTATCAAACACTGTAATGTAAAATTTGTCTTAAAATTTGAATGTACCAACACCAATTTTCTTTTCTTTTCCAAGTATGCAAAAATAAACACTATTACGTCACGTATATTTGCCATAGGATGTCAACAAATTTCGTGCTCATAAAAGTATTAAAAGTACATACATTCATCGGTCTTTTCTGTCAATATCTACGTGCGTAAAAATAAGCGTCGTCGGTTTTTCACCCTTAACAGAGTATAATTTTTGAATTTTTAATAAATTTAATATCTTCGTTACAACAAAAAGAAATCTACAATTAATTTATTATTTAAGATTGGGCCGTGGGTCTGTTAAAATTTAAACCTAGGCCGCGTTTGGCTCGCGGGCCGGACTTTGGACACCTCTGCATTACAAATAGGGAGGCGTTATACGGAGATTTCTACCAATAACTATGGGCGTTATACGGAGATTACTACCAATAACTATGGACGTTATACGGAGATTTCTACCAATAACTATGGGCTTTATACGGAGATTTGACGCCATAACGCTAGCTCCATACGTCTTTTAAGTGGTATTGGGAGTTTCAGACATTATTTTTAGTCCTTGCTGACATATTACTGATAATTACTTCATTTTATTTTTAACCTTTTAGAAAAAAATATATATAAAAATTAAAAATATACATCTGAATGGCTTGCTGGTTGGTGTAATATTAATACTTTGTAATAGTAATAGTTAGAGCACCAGTAATAACTTGTAAACTTGTATAAATTTTGAAACTCCTTATTATCCTGTATCAACTATGTAGAGTATGTTCGGCGGGCTGACAATTATTTTCTAATTTAGCAGACTACTCAGCTCTATAATTATAAATTATAGGTCATTGAAAGTAATTGAAAAAAGAAATTCAAAAGCAAAAAAGAAAAAAGAAAATGCTCCATCGAAACTCGATAATTTCAGTTCAAGAATCCAACGTACAACCGCGAGACCACAGAAGCTGAAGGATCAATCAAATTTTTAAAAAAATCTTGTATCAGAAGCTTTTAAGTGTCGGGGTTTTATTTTACCGTAGTACCCGCTATTAGCAGTCGAGACACTTCCAAAAGTAAAAGGTGTACGTGTATATTTTATGACAATCGACAAGTAGTACTGACCTGTATAGAATTTTAATTCATGGTCACGTGACCAGGCGCAAAAATCTGCGTATAACGCTAAGAATTATGGGAAAAAAATCTCCGTATAATGTTCAGAGATCAGATATCTCCGTATAACCACTTCGTTACAAATATACTTACAAAACGTTTCATCATTTCAACTTTTTTGAATATTAAATTATTAAGTTAACAAAAAAAAACAACAACACTTTTTTCTCCGAATTTTTCATTCATTTAATAGTCACTGTGAATGAACATTTATGCAAGAACGGACGAATCGTCTGGTTTTGGGTACTGATTAAAAACAAAAACACTAAAATTATGTCTAACTTTAATTGCTAGAGGCAACTTGCAATATAATTTAATAAAATGAAATAAGCTCTTCAATTTATACAAAATAATTTAGTCTTACGTGTAAGTTTGTGTTTACATAGTTTAATAACCTACCTCCAGAGGCATCACTAGGGGGGTGTAAGTGGGGCGGACCGCACTGGTTGACAACATCACAAAGGTTGACACCAAAGCGTAAAAATCTGTATGTTTCCGTTATTTGGCACTGGCAGACTCGGAGGAGGTCTATGGGGTAAGTCGTGAGGGGATAGAAGTCATTAGCTGACACCAATATTAGTCATTATATCTATCGCGGTTTAGGATAAAGCCTTTTCCCTTTAAGAAAATTCCAAATTTTGTATTTAATCCCAGGAACACTACACAATTAGTAGAAGATGCCAAATAAATATTTAATTCATTTCCTGAATGGATAAGACTTGCATATATTCATCAAAATTTATTTAAAAATCGTTGTATTTTCTTCTTGAATGGAAGGGCGTAAAAGATAAACGTCGATAACGGTCAGCGGGAATGTTTGATAAAATACTGACCGTGGACAGTTTTTATTACCTAGTTTTGTCGATTTCATGTTTAAATAAAACAACAGGAATTAGGTCAAAACTGGGATTCCAAATGAAAGAAAGAAAAACAATGCCAAAAAAAATACCGTAAAAAAAAAGTTTTTCACTATAAATCCTTTATGTACGAGACGTAACTAAAAGAATGTTCATAATAATACGCAGCGCAAAACCATCCAACAATACAAAATTGTTGTTGTGTTGTAAAACATGTTTAATATAATGCGCAACGATCAGGAATATGTTTATAAAAAGTGTTGTCAATAAAATACGCACCTTATTGCGCGACAGAAAGGTTGTTCAATATAATGCGCACCCTTACACTCTATCTCAAAAAATAACATGATACATAGGAATAAATAAAATAATCTAAAAATCAATAATTCAATTACGGTACATGTGATCGATCTGAAATTTTGATACATTGTTTTTATCATCGGTACGAAACTGCCTGCAAAATTTCAGCTCGCTAGCTTACGAGGAAAGTGGGTTAAAAATTGATCCAAAGTTTTGGCGACAAGGGTGCAAGGGTTCAAGGGTGCAAGCAAGCAGACACCACGAGTTAATATAAAGGATTTAAAAAAAAACACCAACAACAAAAACTAAAGAAATGTTGTTTTTTTAAAGTCTACTTAAATTTTTAAAATACAAAATACACAAACAAATTGTGCAATTAAAACAATAAATTTGAGCTTTATTTTAAACTAAAACGACAATAGACGTTTCGGCTAATGCCTTCATTAAATTTTTAATAAAACTGTTACTCTGTGAAGAGTGGAAAAAGAGTGGAGAAAGACTGAACTCTCACTACAAGGTGACTCGGTTCAACCTGATGGAAGTGATACAGACTACAACGAACCACGGGACGACCATTGCGATTAAACTTCTTGGTGGAATCTTGAGAACGAGGCTAAACCTAACAGGCATGCATTGCCTTGAACTCTTGATGTAATTGTGTGTATTTGTCTTGTTATTATTTCTGGATCATGATCTTCATCATGGATTCCTGTTTCGCTAAAGACATTCTTGCTCCATCACATTAACAGTCTATGACGGTGATGCGTCCATTTCTGAACATTTATATGAAATTTTATGTGTGTAACTATGTTTAGGAAGTTTTAGAATGCAATGTGTTTATGTAGTTTTTGAACATGTTTGTAAAGCACTGTGAGCCCAGCTGTAGGCTGGGGTACTGCGCTATATAAGTGAACAAATAATAATAATAGTAATAATAATAATAATAATAATAATAATAATAATACTCAAGGAGAGAAACAGGGTGCGTTAGATCCACTATTTGAATACAGCAACCCCTTAATTATGTATGCTAATTTGGAAGTATATAGGTATAGTCTTTATTTTAAATATATTTGCATATTCTAATTTTAAAAAAAAATGCACTCTCTTTATATAATATTTGTGAACTAAGTTCAACCGGCCAACATGTTAGTAAGTACAGCTGTAACCTAAAAACAGAATACAAAAAAAAAGAAAGTTACCTATATCATAATCTTTGGAGAGATTTTTTTGTCACAGCTGTTGACACTATGGTTAAAAATGAATGTTTGCACCTCTACTGTAGAGTTATATATTATTTTGTCGTTGTCTGGGTTCTTCCGTGAAATTAGTGATTAACAGTTGTTACACGTTCTCTTTGGTAATAAACTTTCTTCATCTGCGTGTACATGAATCTAAACATTTTATAAAATAATTTATCGAAAAAGAAAAAAAAATTATAAGAAAAAAAAACACACTTCTTTATTTATGGCTTGATGTTCATAAATCTCAAAAAATAAAATGGCACATGGTCAAAAGTAGTTTCAACGCTTAAAATGTGAAGTCAAAATGCTAAGAAAAAAACCTAGCCACATGAAATAAACCATAAATATAATATTCATATTCCCTTATTAAGTCCCCTGATACTGATATCTAGCAAACCATGTGTAGTTCAGTTAATAGAGTTTCCCTGATATAAATTGGCACAATTAGATTTAAAAAAAAACAACGAGACCTTTAAATTATTTTTCAGGAAAAATTAATAGCTGTTATTCTAATCATTTCAACAAAATCATTCAAAAACATTATTTGAAAAATAAGGATTAAACCTATAAGTTACTTTTCGGACATAGCTTACCCTAGCATACGTAACTGTTGCACACGTTACATAATAGAAATCTGTGCAAGCCAAGGGCATCTACTTCAATTCATTTTTGTAAAAGGTGGTTGATAATAGATTTCTCTTTTTATGATTGAATAAATGACATTAGTAATTTATGGGTAAAGACTTAACATTCGGTGTATCATGTAAAAAAAATATTAATACATTAATATAATTTTAGGGCAGTTAGGAAAATACACATGTTGTTGTCCAAAAGTAATAAATTACATATTAGTTTTATTTTAAATATTAACATTACATTGCACATACTTAATTTAAATTGTTTTTCATTTATGTCTATGATATAATTTATCTATTTATTACATACATCAAAAAATGTTTCGAATTCCTAGCTGCTACATTTTAAAATTTAAATTAATTAAATTGTCATTATTTGAAAGATAATCATACGTTTTTATATAAAACGAGCCAACAAAGCCCGTCCAAGGACGTTCCGCCACTGTTCGGTGGCATGTTGTAACTCCCCTCCAACAGCCGTCTCGACCGGCATACATGTGCATCACGCCTAAAATACTATTCATTATAGTTAAAATAAATAACTCGTAAAAAAGTGCTTAATTTTATTTGTCTTTCATAGATTATGTTATAATTTATCTATTTATTACATAAATTTAAGAATATATCTAATGCCAGGCTACTAAATTTGTAAATCTAAATGAATTAAGTTGTCATTATTTGAAACATAATCATAAGTTTTCATATGAAATGATTAAACTGAAAGATGATGTCTTTTTAAAGGATTGTTTTTGTTTTTTTTTACAAATAAATTGTTGGAAATGGCCACTTTTATAAATCTTAATCTATTGCCTTTTGAAAAAGCCCTTGGCAGAAAATATTGAGATTAATATAATATATGTCGTAAAATATACAACATTATGAATACAAAGTAAAAACTGCTATGTAAATGAGGCTCAGTTATAAAATAAAAGAGTTATAAATGCTATTTAAAAAAAATTATTAGAAGAAGTTAACATAGTTTGTAATGATTTTGTTCTGGAACTATTTAATAAAAAAATACGTGTGAAGCATTAACAAAATAAAATTCTTATTTGGTCTGTAATAAATGAATGTAATTATTTTGTAGCTCATTTTGTTGTTTATTTTCTTTTATTACTAGAACACATTTATTTATAGTTTTCACCATTGGGGAGAAATATTCCTATTTTAATATTTATTTTTCAAAAATGTGTTTACTTGTTTGAGAACCACGAATGATCAAGTCATAAATAGTTAATTAACCTCGAGTTGAAAAGTGTGAAAACGTGACCGTGCTGATTAATTGCATTTCTAGACTATATAAACGCAATAGTTTCTATGCATTTACAGCAGAAGAGAAAACATTCACAAACAAGTGTCGGTGGTAAGTAAAGGGGTGTCATGAGCTGTGATGGTATAAAAAATATTTTATAAACAAATTGTCAACAATATCTGTTCTCATTTTGATTTTATGTCAATGAAACGCTGAGCAAAGTTAAGGCTTTCTAATAGAAAAAAAATTGTAGCTAGTTCGCTCTAGTGACATCATTTCCTTTTCTGGGGTTTCACTGGCACACTGACGGCATTCTGCATGAATATGTAAAGAAATAGTTTTGAGTATACCTGTAATGTTTTTTGAGCCTTCTCGTCCACAAAGAGCAATATTCGATTATCGTTTATGTCTGCTATCCTTCCAAAAGCATAGGTTACCTAAAAAAAGTCATCGGAGCCAGCCTCTCCAGCATCTTCTAGTTATGGCAAAGTCTCTTGATGTCTGCCTCAAACTATCGGTGCCAACTGTTTCTTCGACGGCCTCTTTTCCGCTATTCCTGAGGGCTCCACTTTAGGCCTTGCCTTGTTGAATTGGTGGCATGATTTTTTTAGCGTATAATCCATCGCGACCGTTTCCAGAGAATCTCTTCATCTATGGGTTTTTGCCTTGCCCGCTGCCACTGTTCCTGGTTGCTGATTTTGTCATGCAAGTGAATTCTGAGAATCCTTCTTAGGCAATTGTTGACAATGGACTGAATTCTGGTCAGGTTTACGCCGTTTTTCTCCATGTATAGGATCAATATATCTACACAGGCTTCACCATTGCATTGCAGATCCTTATTTTTAAATTGCTGTTTAGATTTCTGGAGACTCAAACATTCTTGAGTTGTTGGATGGCTGCCCTTGCCTTCCCAACCCGTATACTGACACCATTATCAGTCTCACTTTGCTTTACTACCACGCTGTCAAGGTAAACAAAACTCTCCATCTCCTCGAGTGCTTCTCCTTCTAGCATGATGGGTGCTGCACTAGTGACATTAATTTTGAGGACTTTACTCTTCCATTTGTGTTCATCAAAACCAATGCAAGCAGAAGCTACTGCAACAGAGTTTGTTCTCTTCTTATGGTAATCCTCTCAAATACTTACATTAGTTCATTTGACAGTCGACAGACAAATCACTTTGTTAAACCAAGTAACTATACTGAGTTGGGCTGCAATCAAGCTATTAAACAGTAATTTTAAAAAACACACCACTTTAACGGTGAATAAAAGACCCTCTACACCTTTTTTAGTCAATTAATAAATTAGCTTTAAATTTTGTGTTCCATTTATACAAATCGTTTGTGTCTCTTGTATGCTATCAAAACGGAACTCAAACATTTTTTATAATTTTTTTACTAATACAACTGAGGCACTTCTTGATTGCACGCCTAATTGTTTAAGAGTTGCGCCTCGTTGCAGGGGCGTAGGCAGTTAGGGGGTCAAAGTGGCGAGCCCCAGTTCCTTCATTAAAAAAATGCAACATTTTCAAAATTTAGAAGTATGAATTTTTAGGCCATCCGCAAGTGTTTTTTTTTGTAACATGAGCATCAAAATCCTCATTCTTTTAATATGAACTTAAGCTAGTTAAGCGCACTTTAGATTTATTTTTAAACAAAAAATTTAAATTTTTTTATTATTATTTTTTTTTGGTGTCCCATAACCTCATGGTCGTTGGGAGTTCTAATGTTTCCATTAGAACTTTCTCGGGGATTGGTAGACCTTTGCGGCGCCCATCTCCTCTTCAGGTCAGCGGAGGACTTTTTAGCGATGGTCATTCATTAACATTTTTATTGTGGCTTTTACGTGGGCTCGATCCCACGCCCCTCAGCTTGTGAGGCGAGCGCACTTTAATAAAAATGCATATTATACAGGAATCTTGCTTACATTACGGAAAGTAAATACTTAAGACTTGAATTAATATTCTTCGGTCTAGTAACTCTCGAAATACATGGATACATTTTAAAAAATTTCTTATTTGCTATAAGAACATTTTG
This sequence comes from Ampullaceana balthica, assembly GCA_944989445.1. Classification (NCBI taxonomy): domain Eukaryota; kingdom Metazoa; phylum Mollusca; class Gastropoda; family Lymnaeidae; genus Ampullaceana; species Ampullaceana balthica. Next base: position 567,026 of record CALYLW010001097.1, read on the forward strand.
TAAACAAACACATACATTTAATACATTTAACATATCTTAACAAATTTGTATTATTATGTCTATGATTACTATATATCATAAACATCGGTTTTAATATTAGAAACGTGTTGATTGGGAGTTATATTTATTTTTAGGGGACTACATAACCAAAAAAATATACCAAAAAAAACGATCGCTTTTAAAATAATTTTATTTAAATGTTTTAAAAAATTTTTTTGCCACTGGATTTCACGTCCTAGGTTTTGTAACTACTTTTTAGCATGCACCATTTTATTTTTGAGATTAATTAACATCTAAAATATATAGTGTTTTCTTTTCATCTAGGAGAAAGGGAAATTTAGAGTTTTATGCTGTCAAATTTAATCACATAACTCATACTCCATGTTTTGTCTGTCTAGTTGTTTGGCATTGTTTGAAGCATCCATCAGAAGCTGCTTTACATTTCCAATTTTAAAAATGGCGATTTGGGTCATAGCGCTATCCGCTTTATTGCTTGTTAGCCTCGGAGACTTCTCAGCAAAAGGCGAAGACATACAAGAAATCGCGGAGCAACTGGTCAAGGAAGTGGACACAAAGATTGAGGACTCGGTTGAAACACTGAAGCAAGTAAGTATCCTATACAATTTTAAAATTATATCCTATATAATAAAAGGCAATGTTGTGTCCGGTCGTCGATAGCGATTGGTCCCTGAAACACATATGACTCCTACAGCCAATCATATCAAGTTTACGCGGACGTTAAAAACGAGTTATTTTTAGTGCAGTATTTCTTTCAAGACTTTATTTTGAGTTATGCGCGTTGGGATTTATAGTCAAAAGCTCTGTTTTTACGAGTTATTTATTTTAACTATAATGAATAGTATGTTTGACGTGATGCACATCTATGCCGGTCAAGACGGCTGTTGAAGGGGAGTTACAACATGCCACCGAATGGTGACGGAAGGTCCTTGAACGGGCTTTGCTGCTCGTATTAATTTTTTTTTAAATCGTATTTTAATGTGTATTTTTTCCCCACAGTTTTTCCAAACCAATAAACGCAGTGTGGGACAGAGAGTCCGAAGATCTTGGTGGGATAGAAACAAAAGTTGGATAGCTCCCGTGGGGACCGCACTTCTCGGAGCTGTTTGGAAGAGATTTGTCCTCGGCGGATAACTCCGCTGCCGCACCAGATAACGAGGTAAAGTTTCTAAACAAAAATTTCGCAAGTGAACTGTCAAATTATTTAATTTAGAATCATAAAATAATTAATTTTCTTAATAAACTTTAAGCTTTCTGTACTTTGCTAAGTTCTATAGCCTTAATAAATAGTTTAAATACTTTGAAATATTTCATTCTCTGTTTTAAATGTTCTTGATACAGATTCCACTAACAGGAGAAAGCATCGACAAAGTCAATGAAGCTATTGATTTTCTTGAGAACATTGTCAACACTGCAACAGATGCCAGCCAGGGGCAATAACTCAAACATTTTAAGAGAAGACAAGCTGTTAGGCTTTTTAATACAGAAACACTGTAATTGATGGGAATAAACAATTTACAATAATATTGTCGTCTCCGTTTAATGTTGTACTGTATAGTTTCAAACAAACACACTATCTTTGTCGTCTCCGTTTAATGTTGTACTGTATAGTTTCAAACAAACACACTATCTTTGTCGTCTCCGTTTAATGTTGGTACTGTATAGTTTCAAACAAACACACTATCTTTGTCGTCTCCGTTTAATGTTGGTACTGTATAGTTTCAAACAAACACACTATCTTTGTCGTCTCCGTTTAATGTTGGTACTGTATAGTTTCAAACAAACACACTATCTTTGTCGTCTCCGTTTAATGTTGGTACTGTATAGTTTCAAACAAACACACTATCTTTGTCGTCTCCGTTTAATGTTGGTACTGTATAGTTTCAAACAAACACACTATCTTTGTCGTCTCCGTTTAATGTTGGTACTGTATAGTTTCAAACAAACACACTATCTTTGTCGTCTCCGTTTAATGTTGGTACTGTATAGTTTCAAACAAACACACTATCTTTGTCGTCTCCGTTTAATGTTGGTACTGTATAGTTTCAAACAAACACACTATCTTTGTCGTCTCCGTTTAATGTTGGTACTGTATAGTTTCAAACAAACACACTATCTTTGTCGTCTCCGTTTAATGTTGATACTGTATAGTTTCAAACAAACACACTATCTTTGTCTTCTCCGTTTAATGTTATGTACGTATAGTTTCAAACAAACACACTATCGTTGTCTTCTCCGTTCAATGTTAGTACGGTATAGTTTCAAACAAACACACTATCGTTGTCTTCTCCGTTTAATGTTTGTACGGTATAGTTTCAAACAAACACACTATCGTTGTCTTCTCCGTTCAATGTTAGTACTGTATAGTTTCAAACAAACACAATATCTTTTCACACATAACAAGCTTTGATTTATTTCAGGTTCATGTTTAAAAGTGGGGCCAAGCCCTGAACTTATATGATCAGCGCTTAAAAAATGCAATTTCTAAGTGACACACATCTCATTGTATTATTAAAATACAACAACAACAAAGAACAAGTGTTCACTTTATTTATTTAATATTTACTCCTCGGATATTTTTTTTATTGTGCCTAAACTTTCATCCAACTTTATGTTTAAATTTAAAATAAATAAACCGCTTGTTGTTTAGCTGAACTCTAGCCTCGGTCTCTGCACCTCAAAATGTTTTCCTTTGGACAGAAATAGCAAAAGTAATGATTTTTTACAGTTATCACATTTAAGATCAAATTTAGGTAATTATTTTAGAAAATATATTTGTGTTCAAATAAATAAGAAACCTATTTAAACTTTAATGAATGAAATGAAGCCGATAGATTGAAGAGATTATGTCATGAATGTCATTAATATCTGTTTTAAACGAAATGGGCTTGACTCAACCCATGGGGTGCAAATTTTTGTTAATAATCTTCAATGATATTTAGCAATATGATCGAAGCTCTCTCACCCCTTTTGCTATTAACCAAATATGATGTAAGCACATGGTTTGAAATAGAAGTTCTAACCGTCTCCAGCTAAAAACTCGTTTTTTAATTTAAAAAAAAGAAGAAATAATAAAACGTTTAGCGTAAATGTTCAAAATTTGCAAGTCTTAAAATGTGCACAGTGGTACCTCGGTATGCGTCTGTTTTGGAATAAGTCCAACTTGGTATACGTCCAAGGGTCTGGAACTTATTAAGGATGTATATTGAGGAACCTCTGTATATGGCTCCAATGCCTCCTCAACTTATTCGCGTTCGACAATAGCCTCAAATCGAGGGGTGTGGGGATGTGATCAATCCAAATTCAATCTTACCTCATTGACCTACTTGGTATCGCTGACTTCGCTCACGTCCCTGGAACTCATACATCTTGACCATTTGCTTTGCTCTTCCCTTTCAATCATTTCCAACTGAAATATAAGCAATAACATCGTATTTTTACTTGCGGAAACAGCACAAAGAATATCATCCTAATCTTTCTGAGATCGAACTGAATATTTTATCATAAATAAAGTCATATTTTACTTAGGGCTGCGGAAATTAACGATTTATTTCTCGATTAATCGTTAAAAATTTTTGACGATTAAATTTTTTAACGATTAATCGACCCATCACTTAAAAATTATTCAAAGTCAAAAAGTAAAAAAACAAAATAATAAAAAATAGCGGCCGATATATATTTAAAAAATTTCCTGACGACTACACGAAAATTTTGGTTTTAAACTATTGACTGATGGGAATGTTCAAAATGTTGATGAAGTTTATCGCATCCATTGTGAGAAATTGTTTGCCTACCATGGTTCTAACACTTCGCCTACGTTTCAAACCAAATGAAAAGCGTATTAAGCTAATGGCAGTAATTGAGTCTGACTCAGAAACAGAAAATGACGACAGCTTTTCTGGTGAATTACTGCATTACAAAATGGAGATGAAGGTTCCTGAATCCATTAACCCTCTACAATGGTGGAAACTTAATGAACACCGATATCCGATGATGTCGTTCCTTGCCAAGACCGTTTTGTGCATACCAGTTAACTCAATTCCATGCCATATGAATTTTCAGCTCGGCTGGTTATATTGTCAATTAGACCCGCTCATCACTTGAACCAAATAATGTCAACACACTTGTCTTCTTGCGTAGTTGGTTAATAGATGACGTATAAAAGGAGACATTCCAGTGTTATTTAGATTTTCAACAAGAACGTTGAATAAGTGTTACTTATGACATCATACATTTTAATTTTTGGTTTTAATCGAAATTAACGATAAGTTAATGATTAAATTTAAATTAATCGTTAACAGCCCTAATTTTACTACATCAGTCTGAACACAATAAATATTGTCATATGTGTACTAGGCTTATCTGAAAATAATCGGATATTTTCGAATTGGCTGTATAGCAAATTGTTCAAGTGGATTAAGTGGATTGACATCACACCAACACGACGCAAGCGTCACCTAAACACTTCGTCAAATGGTTGATTCTCTCAAAAAAACATTTATAGCATAAACAGTATAAAAGTTAGATTTTACTTTCAAAATCTGATTTTGAAAACTATTTGCAAATATGCACTCTCTATTGACAACACATTGTTATATGCAAATCTTTTTATTAATTTTGTTTAAATATATTTTTTTACTACGTTCTTTTGATGGTTTAATTGTATTTAATTATCTCTGGAGGTAACATAGTTCAACTATTTCCCAACAGTCTTTCGACTATTCCCAAGCAATCTTTCGATTATTCACTAACAATTTTAGTAGTAACTCGAATTTAATATTACATCAACGATACGCACCGTTACTGTGTGTGAAGGGGGCTGGAAGAGGGGTGGAGGGGGGAGATATCATTTGATGATCATCAAAGGGACGCTATCTTTGCATGGGATCTTCTTCAAAGGGATGCTTTCTTTCTATGGGATCGATATCAAAGGGATCCTCTCTTTCTATGGGATCGATATCAAAGGGATGTTGTCTTTCTATGGGATCGATATCAAAAGGATGCTATCTTTCTATGGGATCTTCATCAAAGAGACGCTATCTTATGATAAGATAGATATCAAAGGGATACTATCTTTCTATAGAATCTTCATGAAATGGGCGCTGTCTTTCAATGGGATCGTCAGGCAAGATGCATAAATTAGTAACGGGATAAACGTTTGGAAAAATAATACAGAGAATAGAATCGTAATTTCAGCACATAAAATATTACAACCTATGGCCCTTAAAAGTTTTTACAAAATCAAACTTATTATGCAGTTATTTGGCTGTTTGCGATGTACATCGTTCGGCCAGATGACCAGGAGAGATCTTATAAAAACTATATTCAAAATAGGCGGTAAATGGTTTGAGAAATAATAGGAGGCTTACATATTTATTAAAGAAATTGACTTTTATCTGGCCAGACATTATAGATAGAATGAACAAAAGAAGAAACGCTTCATTTTTTTTGGACCACTCAAGAGCAAATAAATAAAATTCAAAAAATATTATGAATAATTAAATTTATAATAAAGGAATTGTCGTAGCTTAGACTAGAATACCTCGTATCTCATCATGTAATATTACTATTTTTAAACAAACCAATGCCTTGTTTAAAAAAAAATTTCAGAAAAAAACACACATATGCATTCAATGTAAAACACTCATATCCCAGTTTCTACATATAATGACATTAAGGTTCACATAAGCCACGTTTATTATTTAAAGAAATGTTTGATTTTTTTTAAAAAAATTAATTTTGAAAGTAAAGTTTGAAGAGATGGGTATTTAGTGTCGTCTTGAGGCCTTAGTGGTTGGAATACTGCGAATGTGTAATGGTAGAGAACTCCATTGTTTGGGGTTGTAATACTGCGAATGTGTAATGTTAGAGAATTCCATTGTTTGGGGTTGTAATACTGCGAATGTGTAATGTTAGAGAATTCCATTGTTTAGGGTTGTAATAATGCGAATGTATAATGGTAGAGAATTCCATTGTTTAGGGTTGTAATACTGCGAATGTGTAATGGTAGAGAATTCCATTGTTTTGGGGACACAAAAAGAAATACACCGCTAGCAAAATGTTTTAGTGCGTGTCGTAGGGACAGAGAGCATATGTGCTGTCTGCTGACGAGTGGGTGAGTAGACAGAGAGAAGTTCAGTAAGTTGGGAAGAGCATGAGTCAGAAAAGAAGTTTTGACTGAGAAAGGACAGTTAGTCAATATACCAATTAAGAGTTTAACAACTTTTGACTACATGTTAATATTCTATATGACATTGTGACATTGTGACAGTACTGACTTCTTGGAGAAAATCCTCGCCTCTTTTACCGAACAATGATGACAATGATGGAAAGTTCGTAGTCACTTTAGATTTGATACAACTGAACCAAGATACGGATTGTTCGTTGTATGCGTCTTTCTGTTGGAAATATATTTTTAAAAGGGATACAGTTTATTAGAATGTACAAGATATTCATAAGACAATCGTACAATTATCATGTATTTTAGTTACAGCAGTAAAAGCAAATTCAAATAAAGACTTAATTAACAAAATTATAATAATTTTTTTAACAAATAACTTTAAAACGTAATGTTTTTGGTGTTCCAATAAGTGATATTGAAATAGCGACCCCATGCAAGAGCATGGAATAGCTTAAAAAAACAAATAACAAACAAACAGAATACGGATATAAACAAAATATGTTGATCTGTTTAGCTTTCTTAGATTTTCCTTTAGTATAAGCACCACTCATAAAACCACATTTGCTTACCAAGCAGTTAATGTAATCCTTTCATTTGTTCAACCACATTTACTTACCAAGCAGTCCACAATGTAATCCTTCCATTTGTTACAATCAAAACTTTTCAAGCCATCCAATAAGAAGCCGACAATTCTCTTATTAATAACCTGGAATTATTAAAATACATTGTGATATCTAAGTGGATCGAAACATCTCAGTTGTAAAGAATGTTGTTGTTTAGTTTCCCTCAGCTCGGTGTGTCCTGCTACACACTTACTACTTACGTCTTTGAATAAGTCAATACTAGTGCGCAATACTAGTCAAATAAACCTTTCTGTTCTGCAGATACCAACCACCAATGTTCCCGCTTAGGTTCGTTGGTCCGTGTGCAAATTATAAAAAAAAAGACAACTCGTGTGCAAAGTTGCTCAGCAACCATTTTTTTGTGCACTATTTTACCAAATTTTCTGCGCGGTAATTCTAAACTGTTGGTCAGATATCTGCGCGGCCGCGTAGCTTAAAGGGACCATTGCCAACAATCCTCCACACACACACAATTTGCCTTGATCAAATGAATTTACAGAATCGTTTTCAACAAGAATTTTTAAATTTCCGTATGAATAACTTTTGTACTTTTGTCTTTTTAAATTAAATGTCATAATTACGTCACTGGTGTTACTAAGCGGGATTTACTGAACCAAATTTTGTAATAGTAGCGACACATCTTTCGTTGAGTAATGTTATATTAATAAATGTTTCATTCACTGAAAATAATTCCACTGGGCAATGAATTGATTTGGTTTAATGACTACTGCAGTATGGAATCAACTTTTATACACACGTCTCTTGTCTTATCTATACATTGTGTCCACAGACCATGCTGGTCTGTTGGCAAGTGACGCAGCGTTCACAGGCCACGGCTTTGAGTGTTCCACACTATTCTCAGCCGCCTTTGTTTCCCCTAATTAGTGTCGGGTACCCATTCGGAGCTGGGTGGACTCAGGGACACACTTGGCCCCAGGAACAAATCCCTGACTTTGCGGAGATTCGAGCCCGTGACCATCGGTACGCCAGCTGAGATCACCTGCCACACGACCACCGTGCCCCCCACAAATGATTTATTAAGTAACAAGTGTATTTAATCGACTATGATTTAAATCAGTGCTTCTCAAAGTGGTGGTCCGCGGACCGGTGCCCGTCCGTGGGCCATCCGCAGCCGGTCCGAAGAAGTTATCAAGACGGGACAGAAAATATAATTATAATGCTCCATATGCAACCATTAATACTAACCCTATAGATTATGTCAATTCGTCGGCAATAAGCACATAAAATAAAACAAACAAAATCAAATAAAATAAATAACATTTCGCTGCCACGTCAGTAAAGGAACTATAGTTAACCGGTCCCTGGTGCAATGGAAAAATTCATGCCGCTCTGACATACTAAAAAGTTCTAGAAGCACTGATTTAAATGCCTAAATCTCATTCCATAAAACCAAACGTATTGAGCAAATCCTCAAAGCTAATCATCAGTTCATAAGCCAACAACCTCTGTTTCTTGTGCGTTCCTGGTGACGGTTGTTTCAGTCAGGTATCTTTTACACTTGTCCCAGTTCTTTGAATCTCTGGTCATCACGTCCATTCCACTAGCCAGGACCAAGATGGCGGCCAGTGCAGACGACAGCGTCACGAACTTTAGGCTTGACATTGTAACTCTTATAATTCTACGTGGAAAAAAATCAAAGCCAAAAAAATCGTTTTAAAGTTTAAAAAACAACAACAAAAACAACAGATTATGACTTTGTCTTATACATCACATCTAGATATGACATATGATTGAATTATATAATTTCTCCAATAACATTTTAATTAAAAATACTTTTTACAATTGGCCAAACACGTTTAAGTGCACACTTATTAAGCTAACAATTTAATAGTAAATGGTGATTAACTCTATAAGAAAAACTACTATTAGAGAAAAAGTATGTAAAAAAACAATAAATTAGAACCTTTCACAAAATAATATTTGATTTTGTATTTATCTTGTCATCAGCCTCGTTAAAATGAATAGAAGTCATCGCTATGTAAACAGAAATAAAAATAATATTTTTGCGTAATGAAAATCAGTTAATATTTAACACCTTGAAATAATATTTATTTATATATTTATTTATTCTTTGTTGTTGTTGTTTTCTACTTTCAGCAAAACGGCCTTTGCAACATTAGAGAACTCACGTGCGTCAAGAACAGTTACAGCCCCGGAGAAGGAATTGGTGATGACGGGGCACTAACGTCAAACATTTTATAGGAACCAGGTGTCGGTAAAACTATCGGCCATCAGGTGGACGTGGGACAGGTGCAGTGTCGTGACGCTGGTCATGTTTCTTTCGTTTCCAGTGGGGGGCGTTGAAGTGATTTAAACGAGGCGACAGACTGAAATCAAATTCACACCATGAAAAAACGTACCCTGAGCCCGCGGGCATCAATAACTGAGAGTGTCGGTGCATCGGGTTATCAGAGGCTAATTTTACGGCCTGGTATCAGTAGAAAGCAATAGTTTGGAGTGTTGGGTTAAACGTTACAGAGGTTCTCATTTCGTAGTTTGGAGGGCTATGTCGTATCGAAAGGGACTGCGTCAAGCATGAAACAATAATTACGGTATGACAATCAAGGGACTGCGGCAAGCATGAAACAATAATTACGGTATGACAATCAAGGGACTGCGGCAAGCATGAAACAATAATTACGGTATGACAATCAAGGGACTGCGGCAAGCATGAAACAATAATTACGGTATGACAATCAAGGGACTGCTGCAAGCATGAAACAATAATTTCGGTATGACAATTAAGGGACTGCGGCAAGCATGAAACAATAATTACGGTATGACAATCAAGGGACTGCGGGAAGCATGAAACAATAATTACGGTATGACAATCAAGTCCTCGCTACTACAGTCGGAACTCTCTAAGTCGAACTCAAAGGGACCTGACAAAAAATTCGACTTACGGAGCTTTCGAGTTAGGGGAAAATGGCGTAATAGGTACAGAGTAATCAAGGACAATGTTGATATTGGGTGGGGGGGGGGCAGACATACAAGCGAGAAGGCTTAACAGGGAGGAGAGGCGGTGTCTGATGTTTCATATGAAAGGAAACTGACTTAGCTTTGAAATACTGAAACCACGAAGAAAGTCTCTCCCCCCACACCTGACTCCCTCCACAGTGGGACGAAGAAAGTCACTCCCCCCCACACCTGACTCCCTCCACAGTGGGACGAAGAAAACACTCCCCCCACACCTGACTACCTCCACAGTGGGACGAAGAAAGTCACCCCCCCACACCTGACTCCCCCCCATAGTGGGATGGAGGGATCAAGATCTTTCGTTTTACCCAAACGCCTTGGAAAATTCGACTTACGGAGGTTGGAAGCCAAAAATCTTCGAGTTAAGAAGATCTAAAATACATTAGTCTTATGGAATTTTGCCAAGACCTAACAATTAATTCGATATGGAGGATTTCGACTTAGGGAAGTTCGACTTAGCGAGGTCCGACTGTACTTTTAGGTGCGTCCCATTACATAACCGTCGGGGGGGGGGTATTTTTATGCCATTATGGTTGAGCCTTTATTCATTAGCAATACGGATAATTTTAGAAACTTATATGGATCTACTTCTTGCTCACCACTTTAGACCCAGAAAAAATACTTGAAGAGCTTTCAATTTAAATATAATTTCATTATTTGCATCATGCATATGTCAATTAAATTTTTTATTTTATATATGAAAAGAATATTTTAACAAACTTACATGTTTGGGGGGGGGGTTGAGAGACGTCCCTGAAATAGAGTGTCTTTAATGTAACGGTGTCCTAACAAATAGAGTGTCTTTAATGTAACGGTGTCCTAACAAATAGAGTGTCTTTAATGTAACTGTGTCCTAGCAAATAGAGTGTCTTTAATGTAACTGTGTCCTAGCAAATAGAGTGTCTTTAACGTAACCGTGTCCTAACAAATAGAGTGTCTTTAATGTAACTGTGTCCTAACAAATAGAGTGTCTTTAATGTAACTGTGTCCTAGCAAATAGAGTGTCTTTAACGTAACCGTGTCCTAACAAATAGAGTGTCTTTAACGTAACCGTGTCCTAACAAATAGAGTGTCTAACGTAACCGTGTCCTAACAAATAGAGTGTCTTTAACGTAACCGTGTCCTAACAAATAGAGTGTCTTTAATGTAACTGTGTCCTAACAAATAGAGTGTCTTTAATGTAACTGTGTCCTAGCAAATAGAGTGTCTTTAATATAACTGTGTCCTAGCAAATAGAGTGTCTTTAACGTAACCGTGTCATAACAAATAGAGTGTCTTTAATGTAACTGTGTCCTAACAAATAGAGTGTCTTTAATGTAACTGTGTCCTAGCAAATAGAGTGTCTTTAACGTAACCGTGTCATAACAAATAGAGTGTCTTTAATGTAACTGTGTCCTAACAAATAGAGTGTCTTTAATGTAACTGTGTCCTAGCAAATAGAGTGTCTTTAACGTAACCGTGTCCTAACAAATAGAGTGTCTTTAACGTAACCGTGTCCTAACAAATAGAGTGTCTTTAATGTAACTGTGTCCTAGCAAATAGAGTGTCTTTAATGTAACTGTGTCCTAGCAAATAGAGTGTCTTTAATGTAACTGTGTCCTAGCAAATAGAGTGTCTTTAACGTAACCGTGTACTAACAAATAGAGTGTCTTTAATGTAACTGTGTCCTAGCAAATAGAGTGTCTTTAACGTAACCGTGTCCTAACAAATAGAGTGTCTTTAACGTAACCGTGTCCTAACAAATAGAGTGTCTTTAACGTAACCGTCTCCAAACAAAACAAAAATAAGGATTTTAATGTTTCCATTGAGTCAAAATGGATTCACCCAATTTTCCATCACACGAGTTTGTGAATTTATATGATATACTCGAGATTGCTTTTATTTTTCAAAATTTGAATCAAATGAAAAATTAAACACACACACACAAAATTATTTTTAAAAAATCTTCGTATGTACTTGTATTCATCATGTCGAACGTTAAAACCGGTTCTAGATTTTTTGTAAATTAAAAAAAAGTAGAATTTATTGAATCCTCATTTTAATTCTTCCATAAAAGTTTTTGAAATTAAAATTAATGCTGCTGACTCGTATCGGGGAAATATTTCGTATTAAAAAAAGGACATTAATTAAATTAATCATTTTGAGAATCAGTTTGTTCTCAGCACCAAATTGAAAGTATTCATCCTCATATAACCATAATAATCATCCTTATATAACCATAATAATCATCCTTATATAACCATAATAATCATCCTTATATAACCATAATAATCATCCTTATATAACCATAATAATCATCCTCATATAACCATAATAATCATCCTTATATAACCATAATAATCATCCTTATATAACCATAATAATCATCCTTATATAACCATAATAATCATCCTTATATAACCATAATAATATATTAACTAACGTATTCACAGACTATGAAACGCTTTATATTCATAACCAAAATATGTCTGCTGCCACGATTATGGTATAGATAAAAACAACGCAGTATATACAATGAGATGGAATCCACGATATGTCTAATAAAACAAATATTAAATAAACAATAAATATTACATTAAACTCGCCTGGAAGTGTAATATGCTTTCAGTGTTTTCTTTTATTATCTGCATAATTCTGTGTGTGGCTTTATTCAAGTTATGCAAGAAGTTTTTAAATTTGAGCATCGGTCGACTTCTTTAAAATGGTAAAAATGCATTGAAAATCAACTGAAAGGATTCAATACATGAAGAATTTATATTTTGTTTTATATAAATTGGAAAGTATCCTTTAGTTTTGCTTTAGAAGGAAATTATTGTAGGAAAGACTCAATTTTGAAAAAGTTTTTAAAAAATTAATTTACAAATAAATTCATAAGTCCTGTCAATTTTACGCATTAAAATTGTCTCAATCTCTTAGATTAAGAAGATTTTGCAGTAAAAAAGAAGATTTCAAGAAACAGGATGGAAGTGTTAAATCTATCACTTGAATAAAGATGGCATTTCCTTACAGTGACGATTAATGATGATAAATTTTAAGTTTCCACATTGTAACATTTACATTGGAATATGACAACAGGTTATGGCTTGAATATGTTTAATAATTGCTAGGACATGTTAAAAGAATGAGCCCTGGCCGCATCCCCAAGGACCTCCTGTATGGAGAATTGGCATCGGGAAAGAGGAAGACAGGTCGCCCACGTCTGCGATTTAAAGATGTCTGCCAAAGGGACATGAAAGCAGCCAGAATGCGCTCAAGCAACTGGGAGTGTAAGGCAGAAGACCGATCTACGTGGCACACAGTTGTTAAAGAGGGCATCATAGTAGCCGAGGAGCGAAGGATGGAGGAGGCTACAGACAGAAGAGCTAGGACAAAGGCCACAACATTTGGAAGCACAGAACTCGTGTATAAAAGCTGTGATAAAGACTGTCACTCAAGGATTGGACTGCACAGCCACTCGAGGAAATGCAACCCAACTCAACGGTGATGCACTATCGTCTCGCGATACGGAAGGATGCCGATTATGTTTAATAATTACACTTGCGATTCTTTGAGGACGTTGCTCAATATGCATATAGACCCAATCAGTGGCATCATGAGTTAGTGTCACCCAGTGCAGTAAGGTCATGGGGTTACCCCCGACCCCATTGACGCCATATTCTAAAATAATAATTGGTTCACATGATCTCAATGAAAATACCTTGCTGTTACAGGGGGGGGACGACATTTGTAACAACCTGTGCTCATGGCCCGCAACTATCTTTACATCAAATGTAACATGTAAAATTATCCCTTTTCTGATATAACCGATGTGAGCGTGATATTCACTTCATCATTATAAATGCCCGTCGATATGTTTTTTCAATAGATCGTGTTGCCATATCTGAACGCCTGGATCCATTTTACAGTGGATAAGTCTTAGGTCGGTTCATAAAATTTTCTGCACACATGAAGTCTAAGATAAGCCATTGCATACTTAGTAAAAGATGTAATATATCATTTAAAGTTCCATTTACCTAAGAGTTTCAAAATATTAAAAGATTAACAAGTCTTTTATATTTTTTCTCATTCATTTACAAATTGTGATTCAAATATTTTTAATATCTGTTTTTTTAATATAAACCTTTCAAGTCTTACTGTCGAAATAATGTATGACCCCTAAAATCACCATAGAAATAATGTATGACCCCTAAAATCACCATAGTCACTTATGCTTAAACGTTACTTGCACAGATTAAAATAAGTTATTTTAATACTTTATTTTAACGTTATAACCTGTCTGTGTCCTTTCATTATGTAACAAATACCTAATTCTATAAATTAATTTTGATTATACAGTTGTACCTCGTTATCAATGTTCCCTTTAAGCTGCGCAGATATCTGACCGACGCCGCGCAGCAGTTTAGAATCACCGCGCAGCAAATTATGTAAAAATATTGCATACAAATTTGATGCTGTGCAAATTTTCACACGAGTTTTTCACTTTGCACACGGACCAACGAACCTTAGAGGGAACATTGCTCGGTTTAAGTCAAATCCGTTCCAGACCCTTTTAAGTATACCAAAAAGGACTGTTACTGAAGAAATAGAGGGGACATGATTAATCCTTCGGATGGAAAAAGGGATATTGTTATTTAAATATTTATACATTTATTGAGGTGGTTGTATAGTATAATTTAAACACTGCTCAATACTAAAATACATAAATAAAAAGAACTTAAATTTAGTTTCCTTTTTTCCTGTCATCCAGATCAAAAGCAATTTTTCAACATGCTCTAATGTCAGTGAGCTTTTCATTATTATTTTTTTTATATTTCATTTATTAGACTCTTTGTTTTTTTACAATCATAGAAATCGTCATTCTTGGCTTGATTCAATTAAGTCCCTGATACGCGCGCCAATTTCATCTATTTTTTTTCAACGTCATGGTGATGCTAACCATTTTTCTTCGTTGCTTGGCTCCCCTCATTAACTTTCTTGGAACTCGTGATAAGTGAATTTATCATAAAAAATTACAAGAAAACACAAAATCACGTGACAGTTTAGAGTTATTGCGCGAATCCTTGACTGAATTGGAGCAACTGCCGTACTCCCATTCCTGAGTATCGCGCGGTGTGCTGTAATAACTACATTCTATGCATGCACGATGTGTCATTTTGACTCATAGTCAATAATGACGTCACTCCCCTAGGGGGGAGGGGGTCACACATTTGTGATGATATGTGACGAGGGGGGGGGTCTTTTGTTGATGTTGTTGCTTTTGTTTTTTTATTTTTATTTTTATTATTATTATTAAGAACTGTGTCGTCACATCAAAGCACGCACTTTTAAATAAAATTTCTATTTAAATATTTGATTGCTCACAATTTATTTTAAATTGGCTGGATATCGAAGTCAATAGTGCGCTCGCCTCACAAGCTGAGGTGCGTGGGATCTAGCCCACGTTAAAGCCACAATAAAAATGTTGATTGATGGCTGTTGCTAAAAAAAAATCCTCTGCTAACTTGGAGAGGAGATGGGCGCCGCCAAGTCTACCAAGCCCCAGGAAAGTTCTAATGGAAACATTTGAACCCCCTACGCCCTACGACCACGAGGTTATGGGGCATATATATATATATATATATATGTATGTATATATATATCTAATATATAAAGCTCAGTTGGTGTTTGTATCTTTGTATGTTTGTATGTTTCACTTTTAGACTTTCTGTTCGTTACACAGCCACGGCAAAACCAAATGAAGGACAGGGACCAAATTTGGCAGGACGGTTCCTTTTACCCTGGAGATGGTTTTAAGTTAGTTTTTGCAATTGTCCCTTTTGCCCGAATGCCGTAAATTAAATAATCAGAAAATGCAGAGACAAAGAATGAAAAATTTAACCTCATTTCTAAATTGAACAACTTTACGCGGACGTTCAAATTCCGTTCAAAGCGAGTTATTTTTTGGTGAAGTTTTTTTTCCCCAATACTTTATTTTCAGCGGTGTGCATTCAAAAAATATTATTTTGTCTAATTACGGTGCGCACATTTTCGTGTACGCTTTAAAAAAATAAAATATAAGCATAAAACAATGACGTCATTTAATTTTTTATACAATCCATACAGACCACGGGAATCAATATAAATAATTAACATAAGTAACTTATCCGTGTTTGATAAATACGAAATATTAAACTTGCTGAAATGTACACAAAGTATTTCATAATAATTATAAATCCTCAAATACTATTTTTACATCGTTGCCTTTTCAAAAATTAAAATATAAGCATAAAACAATGACGTCATTTATTTTAATTACTTTCTGTTCCATAACTCGACATTTCATAAAAACCTATTTATGTAATAATTGTATATATTAGATTTATTGGCGCTATAGGTTAAGTAGATTTTGCCTTTGAGGGGGGGGGTGGGTAGTGCCATATTATCTTTAATCTCATAGACGCTGATGCAAATATTGTATTAATTACAATTGTGTTACGATGCAGTGTCGTAAATATATATGAGCTTTTTTAGTGACGACAGTGGTAGAGATCTTTTGGAAAAATGTCAACAAAGCAGTGGCCTTTTTTAATGGATACAATCAAACAAAACATACAAACATCAACTGAGCTTTATATATTAGATATGCGTTTAAATTATTTTATTTCAATTTTTCCACGATGCATTGATTAATATTTTACATGTGTGAATGAAATTGCGATTTTTAAAAATATAATTCATAACTCGACATTTAATTAAAAACCATAGATGTAGCGAGTTTATTTTATGTGGAAAGCGATGGCCTATGTCAAATAAACTTACACTTTAAAAAAGTTTACATAAGCTATATATATACACTATACATTATAAACTTTCGCTATCGAACGTATTAACAGAAGTTGACTAAATTTAATAAAGTGATCCTGAAAACGCTTAATTAATATGAATTGCGAATTGAACATGTTATGTTCATTCCTTTGTAGTCGGAATAACATAGGCCATTTCTAAAGTTGCTTTTTAATCATTTTTCAGATGTGCTTATTAACAGACGGTTGAATCTTTTTTTTTAATGTGGATATTATTTTTTTCAGAAACAAAATCTGGTGTGTGTGTATTGAATATAATTTACAAAATATGATGCCTTATCAGAAATAGGGAACAAAAAAAATGATTCCTTTTTGAAATTATACACATTGCATAAAACCGTAAATATAAATCGTAAAATTTAGAGACATAAAATTTGTTAAATATTATTTCCCTGTTAAAACAATTATGAATACGTCAAAAGGAAGAGTTATTTTGGTCCAGTACATTTACTTTATAACAAACTTTATTTTATGCGGCCAGCTTTCTATAATCTTTTATTGTCTAAATATGGTGTGCACATTTTCTTGATATCATTTTAATACGACGTTTTTATTTTAAAAAAAAGTATTTTAGAAAGTACATTTATAATTTTGTTTATTGGCGCTATGAGTTATGTAGCCTTTGCCTTTTTAAGGGATATTGCCATATGTTCTTTATCTCATAGACCGGTTACAAATATTGTATTACTTACAATTGTGTTACTATGCAGTGTCGTAATTATATATCATGAAATTGTTTGAGTGACGAGGGTGATAGAGCTCTTTTGGAAAACCTATCAGTTATGTTTATTTAGTACAAGTGGGAATGAAATAGTAAATTTAGTTATTATGGTCGTCAAGATTCATTATTTAATAAATCATATCTTTTAAATAGTAAGGTTATGTTAAAAGGCACTGTATTAAAGGAAAACAACTCACGCGGTAAAATGGTAAAAATTAAATAATTGTGACTGTTTTTTTTTCCTCTTTCTTTCTTTTCTTATATATATATAATTATATTTATTATTTTTTTCCTTTAAAATGGAATATCTCTGTTTTCCTATAAGATTTTAACTAATAGATGAATCTGAAAATATAACTTGGCAAATAAAAATTGTAATAACCAGCAACTAATACTGGGATAAAGGGTCAGCACACTCCCGCTACAGAGTGCGGGTATATTTCTAGTATACATATATATATATATATATATATATATATATATATATATATATATATATATATATATATATATATATATATATATTAAAAATATTAATGACGTTTTTTAAATGACTTTACGCGCGTTACAACATTAGAGTGCAGCCTTACACTAAATACATATTTAATAACAATAAAGTGATTTGAAACCGGATCATTTTCAAATAAGAAATACTGCTTTTATTGGAAGGTGGAGGGGCGAAACTTTGTGACGTCATATTTAAGGGAAGGGGACCACCTTTTTGTGATGACTTGTGACGAGTTTATCTAATGACATGTCCAGGAAGTTTGTTATCTAATCACATGTTCATGAAGTTGGTTATCTTGTGACATGTAAATTAAGTGGGTTATCTTGTGATATGTAAATTAAGTGTGTTATCTAATGACATGTTCGTGAAGTAGGTTATTTAATGACATGTTTATGGAGTGGGTTATCTAATGACACGTCTATGAAGTATGTTATTTAATGACATATAAGTGAAGTGAGTTTTCTAATGACATGTAAATGTAGTGGGTTGTCTAATGACATGTCCATGAAGTACGTTATCTAATGACATGTCAATTAAGTGTGTTATCTAATGACATGTTCATGAAGTAGGTTATCTAATTACATGTAAAGGAAGTGGATTATCTATTGAAATGTCCAGGAAGTGTGTTATCTAATGACATGTCCATGAAGTAGGTTATCTAATGTCATGTAAATGAAGTGGGGTATCTAATGACGTGTGTATGAAGTAGGTTTTCTAATCACATGTCCATGAAGTTGGTTACCAAATGACATGTCCATAAAGTAGGTTATATAATGACATGTAAATGAGGTAGGTTATCTAATGACATGTCTATGAAGTGGGTTATATAATTACATGCCCATGAAGTAGGTTATCTAATGACATGTCCAGGAAGTTAGTTATCTAATGAAATGTCCAGGAAGTAGGTTATGAAATGACATATCTATGAAGCTGGTTATCCAATGACATGTTCATGAAGTAGGTTATCTAATGGCATATAAATGAAGTGGGTTATCTAATGACATGTCCAGGAAGTTAGTTATCTAATGAAATGTCCAGGAAGTGGGTTATTAAATGACATATCTATGAAGCTGGTTATCCAATGACATGTTCATGAAGTAGGTTATCTAATGGCATATAAATGAAGTGGGTTATCAAATTATGACATGTCAATGAAGTTGGTTATGTCATGCCCAGTTTTATTTCAATTTATCTACGATTTCAATAACCATTTCCACAAGGACACACTTTATAACATTTATTTTATTAAAGAACAATATAAAACACCTATATTAATAAAGACACACTCTAAAAACACTGATTTTACAAGGGAGACACTCTATAGCACTTATTTTGATAAGGAGAAACTCTATAGCACTTATTGTAATCGGGAGACATTCTATGGCACTTATTTTATAGGGCAACACTCTATAGCACTTATTTTAATAGGGAGACAGTCTATAGCACTTATTTTAATAGAGAAATACTCTATAGCACTTATTTTAATAGGGAGACAGTCTATAGCACTTATTTTAATAGGGAGACAGTCTATAGCACTTATTTTAATAGGGAAATACTCTATAGCACTTATTTTAATAGGGAGACACTCTATAGCACTTATTAAAACAGGGATACACTCTATAGCACTTATTTTAATAGTGAGACACTATATAGTACTTATTTTAAAAGGGGGTCACTCTATAGCACTTAATTTTAATAAGGAGACACCCTATAACACTTATTGTAAAAGGGAGACACTCTATAGAACTTATTTTAATAAAAACTTGCAATCTGTGCCTCTCTTTTATTCATAGTGTAGTCTGATAATAACAACAACGAGTTAGTTATGTAAGGCATAAAAAGGCTGATGAATGCTTTTGTAACACAATGTGAATTTTTGTTACTTCACATTAAAAATCAATAGTGCTGCGGAAATTAACGATTAATTAATTGATTAATCGTTAAAAAGTTTAATCGATTAAAATTAATTTCAACGACTATAATTCGATTAAAATTTAAGAAAATATTTCAAATATTTTGTTTCCAATTTATTAATTTATATTTTTTGTCACTTACATACTTTTCCTTCGTATTATTATTATTTATTTAGACGTGCATAGGTAAACAAAAAGGTTTTTCTTCCTTATTTCTTGCTTAGCAGAACGAATTTGCTTTGTTAAGTCACAAAAATTTGGAGCCATGGAATTATCGCGACTTAACCTATTTCTCGAAATAATGAATCGTGACCTAACGGGATCTATATAGGCGTTATAAAAATATAATTAATCGAAATTAATCGATTAAATTTTTTCCGATTAATCGAAGACACTTTTTTAAAATCAGTACCAGTCCTAAAACTCAATGGACTTTGCTGAATCTTTATTTCTAAATGTCGCATTCATCAATTCGAATTAGTTATCATTTCTTGTTTTAATAACTGATCTCTTAGAAACTCATCTTTTAGAAACTCATCTCTTAGAAACTCAGCTTTTAGAAACGCTTCTTTTAGAAACTCTTCTTTAAAACTCATCTCTTACAAACTCATCTTTTAGAAACTCTTCTTTTAGTAACTCATCTCTTAGAAACTCATTTTTTAGAAACTCATCTTTTAGAAACTCTCCTTTTATAAACTCTTCTTTAGAAACTCATCTCTTAGAAACTCATCTCTTAGAAACTCATCTTTTAGAAACTCATCTTTTTCTTTAGAATCTGCATCTCTTAGAAACTCATCTCTTAGAAACTCATATTTTAAAAACTCATCTTTTTGAAACTCTTGTTTTAGTAACTCATCTCTTAGAAACTCATCCATTGGAAACGCATCTTTAAGAAACTTATCTTTTACAAACGCATATTTTAAAAATGCATCTTTTAGAAACAACTAACCAAAAAATCTTGCAGTAAAATATGCTATTAATCTTCCCAGGATTTGGTTTACATAAAATTAAATAGTATTCTTGTTATGTGATTATCGAATTTCAAAGCAAAAATTTAACAGTAGAAAATCTGCAGCTTTAAAATATTTAGCTTCTTGAACCGTCGAATACCACAACTGAGGTACAGATCTTTTAAAAATATTTGAAAAAACTTACAATTTTATTTCAAACATTTCTATTAACAATGTATACCACCTAATAACACAATTTGTTTTTTACTTCTTCTGAGGCAAAGAATGTTGGAGCTTAATTAATATACATGTAAACAAACCACATAAAACAGATTGTTACCTCAGTGACACATTTATTTTAAATTTTTATTTTTTATTTAAAAAAGAAATTGAACAATTCAATTTTATTTTTAAAAATATTTTTTGTTACATCAGGTCAATTCATCTTTATTCACTAACGATTCACAAATTTGAAGTATTAAAAGATTGTTGGTGAATATTAACCTCGAAGTGTCCAGTGTTTACCTAAAAAAAAATCCTGTGGAAAGAAAACGAAAAAAAGATAAAATAATTTTTTCCCCCCTTTTACATGAAAATGTTAAATAAAATAAAGTTTTTATTCAAATATTTTGGGGAAAAAAAAATTAGATGATTTTTTTTAAAATTTCTAAATGTTTCCTTTTGCACTGAAGAAGTTATTTGGACTCGTAAACGTTGCTGATTGAATTAATTATGTCGTTAAATCAAGGCTAGCGTGGTAATATTAGGAGAGCCATCGTTTTCTGATAATCTCCAATGTCACTTGGTGTTAGTCCTAATCGTCAATGCCATCGTATGCCTCCTATTTTTCAACAATTTAAACACATATTTTGTATTAGTTATTACTATCTTAAGTTTCGCGGTGGATTTTTTGTTCTTTTATAGAATTGAGCGTCAAGATTAAAAAAAAACACTAAATGTATAGATATTTTCAATTTTTCAGGTCTACAATATTTTAGCAACTGTTCAAAAAATCTTATTGGCATTTACTTTTTGACTTGCATAAAAAAATGAAACTATAATTTCATATGCCACTTACTTCATTGACATCCCTGACTTCAAGCACATCTCTGAAATCACTGACATCTCTGACATCCCTGACATCACCAACATCCCTGCCATTCATACAGGTTAACCACTTGCCTTGATCTCCTCTTCCATACATCGCCAACTACATGTATGAAATAACATTAGATTTTTAGTATATCAATTTAAACATAATGGAGATTGTCATATTTGTAGTAGATACATCTGAAAATAATGGACATTTTCATATTTGAAGTGGATCCATCTGAACCATATCATCCTTTATCACTACGCACACATTAATTTGACAGGCAAACTTTTAATACAAACACTGCCACCTAAATATCTCATGCACATTTTTTTTCGTATCACTTAAACTCCATCAATATAAAAATACACTAAACTCTATGTAATCATTTACCATGCAATCATTAAACAAGCGTTTTGAAATATAAATTAATATATATATTCGCCAGTTTGATTTTTTTTAAAGTAAGTAAAAAATTAAAACATTTAAACTATCCTGTACACTTTACACTAACACAGCAACTACTAACACAGTAACTACTAACACAGCAACTACTAGCACAGTAACTACTAACACAGTAACTACTAACACAGTAACTACTAACACAGTAACTACTAACACAGTAACTACTAACACAGCAACTACTAACACAGTAACTACTAACACAGTAACTACTAACACAGCAACTACTAACACAGTAACTACTAACACAGTAACTACTAACACAGTAACTACTAACACAGCAACTACTAACTCAGCAACTACTAACACAGTAACTACTAACACAGCAACTACTAACTCAGCAACTACTAACACAGTAACTACTAACACAGTAACTACTAACACAGTAACTACTAACACAGTAACTACTAACACAGCAACTACTAACACAGCAACTACTTACACAGTAACTACTAACACAGCAACTACTAACACAGCAACTACTAACACAGCAACTACTAACACAGCAACTACTAACACAGCAACTACTAACACAGCAACTACTAACACAGTAACTACTAACACAGCAACTACTAACACAGCAACTACTAACACAGTTACTACTACACAGTTACTACTAACACAGTACTACTAACTCAGCAACTATTAACACAGTAACTACTAACACAGCTACTACTAACTCAGCAACTACTAACACAGTAACTACTAACACAGTTACTACTAACACAGTAACTACTACACACAGTTACTACTAACACAGTTACTACTACAACAGTTACTACTACACAGTTACTACTACACAGCTACTACTACACAGTTACTACTACACAGTTACTACTACACACAGTTACTACTACACAGCTACTACTAACACAGCTACTACTAACACAGTTACTACTACACACAGTTACTACTACAACAGTAACTACTAACACAGCTACTACTAACACAGTTACTACTAACACAGTTACTACTACACAGTTACTACTACAACAGTTACTACTACAACAGTTACTACTACAACAGTTACTACTACACAGTTACTACTACACAGTTACTACTACAACAGTTACTACTAACACAGTTACTACTAAACCAGTTACTACTACACAGTTACTACTACAACAGTTACTACTACACAGTAACTACTAACACAGTAACTACTACACAGTTACTACTACACAGTTACTACTACAACAGTTACTACTACACAGTTACTACTACACAGTTACTACTACAACAGTAACTACTAACACAGTTACTACTACAACAGTTACTACTACACACAGTTACTACTACAACAGTTACTACTACAACAGTAACTACTACAACAGTTACTACTACACAGTAACTACTAACACAGTTACTACTACAACAGTAACTACTAACACAGTAACTACTAACACAGTTACTACTACAACAGTTACTACTACAACAGTTACTACCTACAACAGTTACTACCTACACAGCAACTACTAACACAGCAACTACTAACACAGCAACTACTAACACAGCAACTACTAACACAGCAACTACTAACACAGTAACTACTAACACAGTAACTACTAACACAGTTACTACTACACAGTTACTACTACAACAGTTACTACTAACACAGTAACTACTAACACAGTAACTACTAACACAGTAACTACTAACACAGTAACTACTAACACAGTAACTACTAACACAGTAACTACTAACACAGTAACTACTAACACAGTAACTACTAACACAGTAACTACTAACACAGCAACTACTAACACAGCAACTACTAACACAGTAACTACTAACACAGCTATGCATTTTGACATCAGTCAATCCATCTTTATCTAGAGCTGTTGATATCCTTTATATTTATCAAAATGATATTACAGGAATAAACCAAATACAATTTTCAGGTACAGATCAAAACAATATTTCTAAAGGGACAGTACTATTACAAACCTCTTGGAGCAACTTCCCGTCTCTTTTTCCAAACCATCCGCTAAACCAACCTCCGACAATATTTTTAATACAGCCGAACCAAGGGATCCCTTCAAGGCCCACCGCATTTTTCTGTAATAAATAAAGAAGCAATTTAATTGTCTCTAAAGCGTCAGACAACGTTAAAAGAATTCATTTTGTAAAGGAAAATCTCGAAACTGAACATTGTCTCGTAAAGCAAACACATGGTAGAAACTAACAGGAAATAAACATACAACTTCCCTTTGAAAATTACAAAACATCACTTTAAATTAATTTCATTGCGTCATTTATTACGATTACCATTAAGGAAGGGAAAGCTTGAATTCAAAACTACAAATAAAACATGCGTACCAATGAGCAATATTTGTATATTTTCAAATAAGAGACACATTTAAGCCATGTTGATGTATGCGGCTGTGTTGATCTTTTCCATTTTAATGTATGTATTTTACTTTTATTTGTTAAGACCTGAATACGTTCAACCGTTAAAAGACATTTATTTGTAAGCCCACATTTACTTACCAAGCAGTCCACCACAATATCCTTCCATTTGTTACAATCAAGCGATTTCAGTTTGTCCAATAAGTAGTTGACGACAAATCGCTTATTGATTTCCTGGCATTGTTAAACAACAGTTTATATTATATTATATTATACATATTATATTATATTATATTATATTATATGACATTATACTATATTATATTATATTATATGACATTATACTATATTATATTATATTATTTTATATTACATTATATTACATTATATTACATTATATTACATTATATTATATTATATTATATTATATTATATTATATTATTATATTATATTATATTAATTAAAAGACTTAATTGTGATTGTGGTAAGGGCCCCGGAATTCTGTCATAACTCAACAATATATTTAAAGAATGCACTAATTGCCTGTACATGGAAGGCACGTAAATACATTGACTCGATTCAATAAATTCTTGGCGCCTTCTGTTCCACAAAGACAACTCGCTGAACCTCAGAATAGATCACGAACAAGGAAGTTCATAGAATAGTTTGTAACTAAATATAATTAATTTAAAGTATGTATCTATTTCAGGGGAAAAATGTGGTTTTTGGGGAAGAGAGTGGGGGTCATATTAAATCATTTTTAAACGAACACTCATCCGGCTGGGCATGTTTTATACTATGGTAAATAAATGTCATTGAACAATGTTATAATGAATAATTTTTTAATGGACGTTTGTGTTATAAACGATACATGAATGCAGTATAATCTCGAAGCTACCTTTTCGTGCTCAATGTCCACTAGCTGTGAGCCATGTCCGTCTCTGGTACTGAGGGTGGTGTTTAGGTACGGTCTACACTTGTCCCAGTTGGCAAAATCCCTGATCTCAAATTCCGTGCCACTTGCCAGAATCAAGATGGCAGCCAGTGCTGACGTCAGCAGCAGGAACTTGACGCTCGTCATTCTCATCTTATGTTGTCATGGAAACCAAACATTGAGATTATCATAGTAAACAAAACAATGAGATTATCATAGTAACCAAACATTGAAGTTATCTTGGTAAAAAAAGCCATTGAGATTATCATAATTAGATTTTCGGTTTGTAAATTTGTATCAACTGCCGCAGCTACCGATGACATAATTACATTATTAGGAAACACAAAAACCAATTCAAATGAATTATTATTTTTTAATCGACACTTTTAACTGAGACAAAAAACAACTCTTTTAACAAACTTTGAGTGTACGCTTATAGTTGCCGTTATAGTTTGCCTTTATAGTTGCCTATTCAAATTTAACAGATGAAGTGGGAAAACACTGATAAACTATTTGAGAGTCCCCACTTTAAAACAGTAAGCTGTAATAAGTCATGAAATTACAAATATTTTTCAATATATGTATCATGGGTTCATTAAAGCTAAAGGGAATGATTCCTAGGTTAAAAGTAATAATAGTATTTTACACTACGGAAATGTGAAACATGGTAAGGACAATGAAAGCATGTTTATTCCCTATTGAACTAAAACTCTTATGGAGACATACATTTACTCACGTGTACTCTTTGATCTCTGCAGACAGACAGACCTCCTGGTGATGGGCACCGTACGTCAAACATTTTATAGGGGACCAGGTGTCGGGAAAGGTATCTGCTTTGGCGTGTACCCCATGATGAAAAGTAGCATATGACCGTGGTCATGTTACATCCATTGGCAATTGGACGCGTCAATGTGTGAAATGATTTGAACGACCAAATTAAACTCACGCATCAAATGGCCGTACTTATAAACCCGATCTTGGCGCCCGTACGAAACAATAAATACTTGTTGAAGAGGTTCTCACACCCTAATGCGAGGGGGTTGGTGCTAATCGGGGGAAAAAAACTAAAAACCAAAGCTTTGAATATAAATCCTTTATATATTAGATATAACTAAAAGTATGTTCTATATAATATGCACCGCGCAACAGACTAGCATAAACATTTACAGATAGGTAAAATATTATTAAGTTCAATATAAATCGCACCGCGCGACTGACTAACAATCATTTACATGCTAAATAGAGATAATCTAAAAATGCATTTATTTAATTACAGTACATTTGATCCATGTGAAGTTTTGCTAGATTATTTTTTATCGTCATCGCTAGTCTATTGCAACATTTCAGCTTGATAGTATACCGGGAAGTGGGTTAAAAATTGATCAAAAGTTTTTGTGACAAACAGACAATACGAGTTAATATAACAGATTTAATAACTTTGAGGTTTGGGTGATACAACTGAGGCTTAGAACACGAAACCTTAGAAAAATTAAACTTTTGGTAAATGATGTATTAAATTATTTATATGTTATACATGTGCATTTAAATCTATGGTGATATGTTTTTGTTTTAGACACACAAGAGAAGATACTATAAAAGATATACATGATGTTTTATATTCAGTAAAAGCAGCTAACAAAACTCACAGCATATAGTCAGTCACGGAAAATAACCTCAACACCAACCGGGAAGATGGCCTATGATGACGTAAGAGATCATTCATTCCTATGACCTAAGCTAATATGATAATCCAGACTTCATCATTTTAAACTATTTGCATACTCCTCACGGAGATCGCTTCTTTATTAAATAAATGGAAACACACCTGACTGAACAGGGGATTCGTTAACTTGTAAGCAACTGTCTTCTATGCATGACGTTTTACATATGCAAATGCAGTTCAATCATTCTCTCACTTATAGATCTCTCTTTAACTTTTATACCAAACACCCGCCCCACGTTTTTAGTCATATTACATGAAAGTACTTGAACTTAACTTATTTTCTTCTTTTTCGTACTCTTATAAAAACGTGTTTTTTTGAAAATCCTTTTTTCACCTCTATTTATTTTATTTTTTTAGTCCACTTATAAAAACCTGTTGGTTTTTTAAAATCTTTTTTTTACGTCTATTTTTTTTTAATACTAAACACCTCATAAGTGCTCGCCAAACGTTTTAATACAACTGTGATGTGATAACGGGGTGACAACAAGAGCAGACGGGTACAGATTCTTATTTAGAGATAAAATAAAAAATGCATTAATTTAATTACGGTATATTTGATCGATCTGAAATTTTAACACAATGCATTGTCAATAAAGATCTATCTGTGGCAAAATTTTGAGATCTCTAGGACTATCAGAAGTGGTTTAATTTTAAATTGGCAAATTAAAACAATTGCGGACAGACATGACGAAAGCAAGTTAATAAAAACAGGGTAAAAACGTAGCAATAAAATAGAGGTAAAAAAAGGATTTTTAAAAACTACGTTTTTATAAGTGGACTAAAAAGAAGAAAATAATTTAAAACTTATAAGTTCACGTACTGTAATTTAATATGACTAAAAACGTGGGACGGCGCTTAAGAGGTTTTACATATGCAGTTCACTCATTCTCTCACTTATAGATCTCTCTTTTTAAATCCCTTATATTAACTTCGCGGCCGTCTCATCATCTCATCATCTCTGTCTTGGGCTGGGCGGGCGGAAAAAGAAAAGTCGAAAATGACCCACTTCCAGTGATCCGATCGAGCTGAAATTTGGCGCACGGACCCAACTCACCTAACAATGCATCGTATCAAAATTTCAGATCGATCGATCGTACCGTAATTAAATTAATGCATTTTTAGTTTATCCTTATATGAGGTATGTAATTCAAATTCACGGTTTGTTATTGTTTTTTTCTTCCACTTCCACGTGAGTTTGAGTTGACGCCGACCGTCGTCCGACACCCCCTCACATCCCACTCCCATTTATTAAAGACAAGGGACATCACTCGGTGTCAGTCTGTACATGTTTGAAAATAATCAATACTGTTAGTTATGTCTCATATATAAGGGATTTATAGTCAAAAACTTTGTTTTTACGGGTTTGTTTTATTAAATCCCTTATATTAACTTCGCGGCCGTCTCTGTCGTCATCTCATTGGCTGGGCGGGGCGGGCGGAAAAACAAAAGTCAAACATGACCCACATCCCGTGATCGGATCGAGCTGAAATTTGGCACACGGACCCGTCTAACCTAACAATGCATCGTATCAAAATTTCAGATCGATCGAACGTACCGTAATTAAATTAATGCATTTTTAGTTTATCCTTATATGATGTATGTAATTCAAATTCACGGTTTGTTATTGTTTTTTTCTTCCACTTCCACGTGAGTTTGAGTTGACGCCGACCGTCGTGCCGACACCCCCTCACATCCCACTCCCATTTATTAAAGACAATTGATATCACTCGGTGTCAGTCTGTCAATGTTTGTAGCGTTTGAAAATAATCAATACTGTTAGTTATGTCTCATATATAAGGGATTTATAGTCAAAAACTTTGTTTTTACGGGTTTGTTTTATTCCTTCTAAAGTATGAATATTTAATTTTCATACCAAACACCTATCTTTGTGTTGTATTTCTAAATTAGAATGGAATTTTGAAGCAGCCACCCCACGTTTTTAGTCATATTAAATTAAATTACTTGAAATTATAAGTTTTAAATTATCGCTTTCTCTTTAGTCCTCTTATAAAAACGTGGTTTTTAAAAATCCCTTTTTACCTCTATTTATTTTACTCTTTTTAGTCCACTTATTAAAAAAAAACTGCTTTCTTATTCAATTTTCTTCACTGACTGTACTTCCCTTTTAAAAATATTTTTTTACCTCTATTTATTTTACCAAACACATCATTAGCGCCCGCCCAACGTTTTAATAGTACGGGGATGAGGTCACGGGGTGAACTCGGTTTTTCATGTGAATATGAAGCAGACGGATACAGATGCTTATCCGGAGATAAACTTAAAAATTCAATAATTTAATTACGGCACATTCGATCGATCTGAAATTTTGATACAATGCATTGTCACCAAAGATCTATCAGTGGTAAAATTTTGAGATCTCTAGGACTATCGAAAGTGGTTTAATTTTACGTTGGCAAATTTGGAAAATTGCGGACAGATGGACACGAAAGCAAGTTAATAAAAACGTGGTAAAACCGTGGTAAATTAAAGAACCCGTAAAAACAAAGTTTTTGACTATAAATCCCTTATGTTCAATATGTTCAATATAATACGCACCGCGCGACCTACTCCAGAGACATCGTGGGCTGGAGTGAACCTCCAGTGACCCGTGGAGGTCTACAATAGCAGACGGCTACTCATGCTACATAGAGATAAACTAAAAATTCATTAATGTAATTATATCATATTGGATCGATCTGAAATTTTGACACAATGCATTTTTAGGTGACACAAGTCTATGTGCAAAATTTCAACTCGATAGGGTCATAGGAAGTGGGCAATTTTTTACTTTTGTTTTTCCGCGGGCGGGACCATGACAGACAGAGAGACAAGACGGTGAAGTTAATATAAGGGATTTAAAAAACAAACCCGTAAAAACAAAGTTTTTGACTATAAATCCCTTATATATGAGACATAACTAACAGTATTGATTATTTTCAAACATTTACAGACTGAATCTGTCTTAACTCAAGTTTGCTTCATAACCCTAGGGGGGGAGGGGTGGGTGGGAGGGGGAGAGGGGAAAAGTCTGGTCACCGATTCGCTTGACCGAGCTCAGAGTGACACGTAAAATGTAAACAAAAGCGCCCCGTCGCTTCGTTGGGTCGCCTCAATGCGTCAGCTCAAAATTTCACGTGGCAAAAAAACAATAACAAATCGTGAATTTAAATTACATACCTCATATAAGGATAAACTAAAAATGCATTAATTTAATTACGGTACGTTCGATCGATCTGAAATTTTGATACGATGCATTGTTAGGTCAGAAGGGTCAGTGTGCCAAATTTCAGCTCGATCGAATTACATGAAGTGGGTCATTTTCGACTTTTGTTTTTCCGCCCGCCCATGAGATGATGAGACGGCCGCGAAGTTAATATAAGGGATTTTTTAAAAAACCCGTAAAAACAAAGTTTTCTACTATAAATCCCATATATATGAGACATAACTAACAGTATTGATTATTTTCAAACATTTACAGACTGAATCTGTCTTAACTCAACTTTGCATCATAACCCTAGTGGGTGGGAGGGGTGGGTGGGGGGGAGAGGGGAAAAGTCTGGTCACCGATTCGCTTGACCGAGCTCAGAGTGACACGTAAAATGTAAACAAAAGCGCCCCGTCGCTTCGTTGGGTCGCCTCAATGCGTCAGCTCAAAATTTCACGTGGGAAAAAAACAATAACAAACCGTGAATTTAAATTACATACCTCATATAAGGATAAACTAAAAATGCATTAATTTAATTACGGTACGTTCGATCGATCTGAAATTTTGATACGATGCATTGTTAGGTCAGAAAGGTCAGTGTGCCAAATTTAAGCTCGATCGAATCACGGGAAGTGGGTCATTTTCGACTTTGGTTTTTCCGCCCGCCCATGAGATGATGAGATGATGAGAGAGATGATGAGATGACGACAGAGACGGCCGCGAAGTTAATATAAGGGATTTAAAAAGGGCCTTTGGTTAACAATACAGACGCATTAAAAATTTGCGTCATTCATCGGTGTTTAAAGACCGGTTAAAACATCAGTATTTTAATTGATTTTAAAATACTAGAGACCACAAGTAGTCACAGTTACATGTCATTTTAAACAACATATTTAACATGTCAATGTGTTTTATAATTCAAATAGAAATTTTAGTTGTCTTTAAAAATAATTTCAAAGCAAAGAGAAACAAATGAAATACAGCTTTTCTAAATGTAAGTCTTGCTTCTTCAAAATTAAGATTCGATTCAGCAAAGATTAATATTTTCGTCGCAATGAGGGTGTATTCGGATGTTGCGAAAAATGTCATCCTTGGACTCAATTCGTCAAAACATAATCTCATCTTCACAAGGTGGTCGCATTCGGATACAACTCAGAATTGACATCCTTGGTATCGGCTGATGTTGAAATATGTGATTCTAAATGATTAAAATGTAAGAGACGAATTTAATGTTTTAAATTTAGAATTTATAATAATATCTCTTAGAAATACAAAACATTAGATTGTCATGATTTATTTTTAACAGAATCCTAAAAAATGGCTTTATGATTTAATAGTTTCAATTTAAAATATGAAACAAAATTAAAAAATCATAATAATAACAATAATAATTAAACATAAAAAAGAAGTAAAAGAACTAATAAGATGCTTTTGTATCTTTTAATAATTTTTTTCAGTTTTAAACACTAAAATTTATTTGAATTATTATTCAATGCCTTTTAACAGTTTAAAAACTCAATATTTAATGAACAAGCTAGCAATTTTAAGTATGCATTATTTATTTTTTATTATCTTGTCAGAAAAAAAAATCAGATTAGCAGAGATCTATACATTTGAAGTTAGTTTAAAATTGATTAAATAATTAATTTAATTAATATGTCACAGCAGACATTTGTTCAATTTTAAAAACAATTCTAAAACTTTTGTTGTTTGGAAATAAAAAAAGTATTACCAGTTGCTGCACTGTCTGTTGCTGTAAACAAAGGAAATAACAAAAAATGATTCTGAGAAAATTTCAAATGTAATTGTTGATATCTATGTTATGATAATTGATCATATCAAAGTCTTTGAAAGAACGTTCTATTTTAATTTTAACTTTGCCAGGACATTAAAACTATACTAGCAACAAAGCCCGTCCAAGGACGGGAATAAGTGTAGGGTGACCTGTGAAGTTCATGAAAGGACATCACTACAGTACCCACCCCCGTGTGTCAAGAGACCCTCCCTCCCCCACCGCGGTCTGTCCAGGGACCCTACCTCCCACCAACACCGCGGTCTGTCCAGAGACCCTACCTCCCACCAACACCGCGGTCGGTCTAGAGACCCTACCTCCCACCAACACCACGGTCTGTCCAGAGAACATACCCCCCCCCCAAAACCGCGGTCTGTCCCGAGACCCTACATCCCCTCCACCGCAGTTTCTCGACCGGCCATACATGTGTATCACGTCAAAAATACTATACATTATAGTTCTAACAACATTACCCACCCCCGTCTGTACAGAGACCCTACCTCCCCCCTACTGCCTGTCTGTCCAGAGTCCCTAACCCCCCCCCACACCGTGGTCTGTCAAGAGACCCTACCTCCCCCCACCCCTAACACACCACTGTGTGTCCAGATTTAAAATAAATAACCCATAAATAAAACGTTTTTTTAAAATTACAAATCCCAACGCGCACCGTTAAAAATACACTCTTGTGAAAAAAAAAGCATAAAAAATAACTCGTTTTGAACGTCGTTAAATATGTAAATGAGACATAATTTTTCTCCGCCAGGGATTGGCTGTAGAAGTCTGTAGGAGTTTTAGCGACCAATCACTATCGATGACCGCACAGAACATTGCCTTTTATTATATAGGATTTGTTGTCTACGGATATTTTGAAATAAAGCGTTAATAACTCATTGCCAATTTCTGAAATTAAAAATCTTTACTTGAGAAAGGCAAGTAAAACCTTTTTTCCTCCATTGATTTTATTATATTATTAATATTATTAAATAATAATTATTATTATTGTCATTAAAAATTCAATAACATTGAAATTGCGAAAAATTTCTACTAACTTTTTTTGTTGTTGCGATCACACATGTTAAAGGGATGTCACTTTGTATAACAATTATCTTGTTAAATGTAAAGGGCATTACCTTCCTCAAGTGCTGTACAAATTATAGCCATTGTAATGTTCAGAGGGTCGAACCACTTTTTTCGTTAGGTATGTCAGTATCTGGCTATAATGTCTCTTCTTTTAGTCCACACACACAGATACAATGATAAATGACGTCATACGCCTAGGGAGTTGGGGTGCCCACATTTGTGACGATGTGTGAGGGGGGAGGGGAGGGGGGAGTTTAAAAATTGTGATGTCACATCAAAACACGCTCCTTTAATTCAAAGTTCCACTTAAATATTCCATTTCTTACTATTTATTTTATGACAATTTTCATGGATTCATGCGAATTACGATATTAGAGTGCAGCCTTACAATAAATACATACTAAAATGACAATAAAGGGATTTGAAACATGCTCATTTTCAAATAGAAAATAAATCTTTTTTTCGGTGGGGGGGGGGTGAGTAGGGTCACAGCTTTGTGATGTCATATTAGAGGGGGGGGGTCAAAGTTTTTGTGACGAATTGCGACGAGGGGGGGGGGTGAAAATCGGCCAAAATCGCGTGACGTCATTTATTGACGGCCCTAATACATTTTTTTTAGATGCCGTTTTAGTTGAATGTGAGAACAATTTATTGTAATTAACTTTAAAATAATGTGACTAGTGATTATTTTTAATTTAATCAGTTTAAGGAGAATAATTTATGTATAGGGGCCGTCCATAAAGTACATCACGCTCCAGGGGGGGGGAGGGGTGTAAGAAAGTGTGACAGTTTGTGAAAGTGGGGAAGGGGGAGTCCCGCCATGTGTGACGTCACGCTGTTTAATATTAAATTTTGATTATTTTGTTAATAAAAAACAACATTTTTGTTCGAAAGTGTGACGTACTTTAAGGGGGGGGGTTCCGAGATTTGTGACAGATTGTAACAGGGGGTAAGGGGGGGGGGAAGTTTAAAATGGTCAAAAATAGCGTGACGTACTTTATGGACGGCCCCATAACGAAATTAAGTATGATAAAGAGAGTGAAAAATATAAACGTTTCGCAAAGCAAATCACTCAGCTGGATGTACAAGAAGAATTATATATTTAATTTGATTGAAATGAACTTATCTAAAATGGTAAATCCAAAAGAAAAACCATACAAGTTACGAAGTAAATAGAATGCTGGACGTAGTATGATTAAGTTTTTAATGTATCGTTAAATTTTATACATGTTGAAATTTTTTTTACAAAAAAACATAAATCATAACTATAGTTGATTTACCTTTGTCCATATAATAAGAATGTTTCTTGGTGGCTAAAGAAAAAAAAAGCTATTCATTTTCACAGTCCTTAAGTTGAGGACAATGGTAACTCATAATAAAAGATACACTAAGGAATATTGTTATCAAACAAAATAATAAATATCTATTTATTGACTGATATACAATTAAACGTTTCAGCTAATGCCTTCAGCAGTACAAATAAACATCACCTCGCCTGTCTTTGACTTGAGCAGACTTTGAGATTGTGGGTCACGTGGCCTTTTTATTTCTTCGTACAAATTTTTGATATCTTCCTTGTCGGCGGCAGATTGAATGCTTTTATGTGTTGGCGCAAAAATGTGCAGTCTTCCGGGCTGAGCTTCTGGCATTTCTGAAACATTGCAGTGTGTTAGGTCCTGGTGCGGCTTGGTTTCTCCGTCACGGGTTTCATTGTATTCCAGTGGGCCTCAAACCAATCTGCATTTATTTTTCCTTCTTTCTGTGGACGGCAAGAGAGGCGTTGTATATGGTGGCGCGAAGGTGGAGCCACGTCGCATCAATTATTTCTGTCGAAACCACTATTGCATCATAAGGTTTGGGGACGACTTTCTGCGTGGTATTTACCTTAAGAGTAAGAGCTGTCTCAAGCCTAATGTTAAATTGTGTCCTGATCTCAGAGCAGTTGATATGGCGTGTATTGCCTTTATATATTTAACAACGGCATTTGACCTAGTCAGCCTCAAGGGTCTGTTCCGTATATATTAGGGGGAAAAAAGGATTTCCGCCGTGGCTTCTCAACATCATAGAGTCTTTCCACACCAACATGCACAGCACAGTGCTCTTCGATGGCGCCACCTCAGAGCCCTTCCCAGTTTGTAGCGGAGTCAAACAGGGATGCGTACTGGCACCAACACTCTTTGGTATCTTTTTCAAGGTGCTACTGAGACATGCTTTCGTGGACTGCTCCGAGGGTGTGAACATTAATACCTGGGTGGATGGAAGCCTATATAAGATTAGCCGGCTCCGTGCGAGGAGCAAAGTGGAAACTGTATTAATCAGAGATTTGCGTTTTGTGGATGGCGCAGCTCTTACCTCACATACATAGATATGACAACTGGTAAATAAATTGTCAGAGGCATGCAAGGAATTCGGTCTATCGATAAGCCTTAAAAAGACCAATATTATGAAATGAGGTACAGCGTGCCTTCCAGCAATCTCTATTGAGGGAAATACTTTCGATGTTTTAGTGGATTACACCTACATCGGCAGTAACATTTCTGGCACACTGTCACTGGAAAAACAAATACAATCTATATTTGGTAAGACAGAATCCTTAATGTTCAAGGCTTAACAAAATAGTGGGAAAAAATGCCCGATTCACGGACAGGACACAAATATCTGTCTACCAGGCTTGGGTGCTCAGCACACTCATTTGTGGAGTGGAAAAGTGGGCGACCTAAGCAAAGCAGATAGAGCAGCTTAACAACTTCCTCGTGTAATGTTTACGTAAAATTATACACATCAAATGGCATAATAGAATCACATATGTGTGGGTGATCAGCAATAGCCGTATTTTGAGTAGGTACTCAACCCTTAGAGGCGCCTGCGGGAGCGAAGAGAGACGACCTAGGAGTAAGGCAGAGGAGAAGGGAAGACAACTCCATAGTACCTTGAGGATGGACGCGTGCCATGTATCTTATATAAGTGTTAATGTGTACACCTCAAGATGCTTAGAGGAAAAAAAATAGAAAAAAATCATACATAGATTCTTTTACTCACATTTAGTTGTGTTTTTGTTTGTTACATAATTTTTTAAAATTAATTTCTTAAAACATATTTTTAATTTAGTAATGCATTATTGATCTTACCAAGCGTTTTGCTAGTTTTGATTGAATCTGATCTCCATGCTTCACGGTATTGTGTTGCACCGTAAGTGTGGGTTACGACGTGAGTGAGGTATCCCTCTATTGCTGCTTCCACTGTTATGTTCAGCAAAAAGCTACACAAAGGTGGGTTGTGTCAGGGTATGAGAATCACTGCGAATGATTGTTGCGAATGATTGTTGTGAGATTGTTGTGAGCCAGTGTTGGAGTCGGGTCAAGGCGTTGTTTACGGGTATGAACTCCTATCACGGGAATAATGTCTAGTGATGTCTGAGTGAGCTTCTGGTCACACGGGATATTTCAGGGACATGACCAGAGGACACGCCAGGGTCAGTTGAGACCAGTTGGGGGGGGTTTATAAGAGAGTAGTCGAGACGAGGGCAGGGAGTGGCAGACATCTGGGTAGTTCGCACAGTGTTGTGCGGTCAGACCGGTCAGGATAGACCGGGGAGCTGCAGGGTAGCAGTAAAACAGAGTTGAGTTTAACGTCGCCCAGAAGCGGTCGGGTCGGACCGAGGGCATGCTGGAGCATACAGCCGTTATATATAGATGTATTTTATGTCAAGGCAAGACAGCCAGTTGTACAGTTGTTTATAGTAGAATAAACATTGCATCGTTACACAGACTTGTGTCATCTCTTGTGTATGTTGTGTGTAGCGGAGAGCAAGGTACAATCCACCTAAACATAGAGACTTAACATGGGGGCCCGAATTGTCTCTGGATTGCCTAGCACCGCCAAACACTACGAGAGATGGGACGGAACCACATCAGCACAGCGGTATGTGCGCCTGTACTTTTCAGTACAGCGCCTCTGATACAGACTACTGTATCCATCGTAGGGCAACGATCAACGTATCAGCGGATTTTCTGATAGACGAGGCCTAGCAAGTCCCAGTACGGAACATTACCAGCCAGAAGACCAACTACAAGAGATACCTCGAACCAGAACCAGCAAAACAACGACGTCGGAACCAGACGGTGCCAACTACGAGAGAAAACAATTACAAACTGTACCGGGAGGTCAAGTTGCAGAACCAACCATCCCGCCCCAGCTACAGTGGGACCCTGAGGAGCCGAGACGACCCACAGCACCACAGTTCAAATCGGGACAAGTTCGAGAAGATATTGAAGGTGGAGAAAAACATTACTAAGTGACAAGGAAACTGCAAAAAGTGTGACTTTGTGAACTTCTTACGAA
This sequence comes from Ampullaceana balthica, assembly GCA_944989445.1. NCBI lineage: Eukaryota > Metazoa > Mollusca > Gastropoda > Lymnaeidae > Ampullaceana > Ampullaceana balthica. The sequence continues at coordinate 604,759 of CALYLW010001097.1, forward strand.
TGGATATTTATTGTGTAATGGGACTTTCATTGTATATGGATATTATGTCTGAAATATAACCCACAGTAAGTACGTACTTAATTGCTTATAAAATAGTGTTAAATTGGGGAAGTGTGCTATAGCAAGATTGATCTGTTAGATAATATATATAGATATAGCATACCTGTCAGATATAAACGGACAAGTAAGGGGACTAGTTGGCCTAATAGCGTATTACAATAAATTTATACCTAATTTTTCAACGATAACAGCCCCATTGACGGACCTTACAAAGAAAGGTAAACCTAATAATATATGTTGGACTAAGGAATGCCAACAAGCATTGGATACAATCCAAAACTATTTAACAAATAACCCCATTTTGGTTCTGCCCGACATTAAGGAACCCTTTATAGTTCGTACAGATGCGTCAACGAAGGGATTGGGGGCATGTTTGATGCAGAAGAGAGACAATATGCTCCACCCGGTTAAATATATTAGTCGTAAACTGGTTGACAGGGAAACAAGATACTCAACAATAGAGAGGGAATGCTTGGCAATAATATGGGGAATTCAGAAATTATCCTACTATTTAATGGGGGCAAGATTTACGCTCCAGTGTGACCACCAAGCGTTAAAATATTTGAACACGACTAAATTTGAAAATTCAAGAGTTTCCAGGTGGTCTTTGATGTTACAGGAATACGATTTCAACGTGGAATACATTAAAGGTGAAGATAACATTATTGCAGATTTTTTATCTCGGCAATAAGCAGATATGGCAGCTAGATTGGTTAGATATTTACTTCAAAATTCGGTCGGGTTACGGCGACCAGGGGATACAGGGGGACTAATTTAAGTAGAAATTGAGGTCTGAGTCACCTCGGGCCAGTATTATTATTATATGAACATGATTGTAAAGTTTCATAACGATTATGTACTTAGGTTAGTTAGTACTTACGGATGGTTGTAAATAAATATGAGATGGTTGTATTTTCGTGCTGATGTTTTTATTATAATTTTTGGCTCCGGGTGACCTCGGGCAAAATTTCATTATAAGGAGATGTAATTATTTATATATATATATATATATTTATGAAATTATGAGATATGATAATGATTTTGTTCATGATTATGTGTATTATGATGAATTATGTTGATTACGACTACTAAATGCACATGATTGTTATATAATTGATTGTAATGGGTTAAATACAATCAGGCTGAAATGTCTATAGTCTGGATAAGTAGTTATCCCTATAACATTATCTCATGCTGGAGGTAATCCTGGAATAAATATCTTAAGGAATTTATATGAGGAACCAGTAGAGTCAGTTGGTAAATAGAAAACAATCTAGCGTAAAAATGGTCAATTGTTGGATACTAATATGTGAGGTGTTATGACCAGTAGTAGGTCGAAGGTTGGTTCTTTGAGAATTAAGATAATGATAACGTACGAGTTGCGGGTTAGTGAAGTCGTATAAAGGTACGACCAAGTGGATTTATGCTCTGTGTTGTATATACTAGTGTTTTTTTTTCATGCCATGTTGTGTATAAAATTATTTTGAAAGATATTATTTCATTATGTATTATATTATTGTAATTGTAATGTGCAGTGATTCCATGCCCTGACTTTGTTGTATTGTGAGATTCTACCGTAGGTAGAATCTAACGGAAGAGGGGGGATATGTCAGGGTATGAGAATCACTGCGAATGATTGTTGCGAATGATTGTTGTGAGATTGTTGTGAGCCAGTGTTGGAGTCGGGTCAAGGCGTTGTTTACGGGTATGAACTCCTATCACGGGAATAATGTCTAGTGATGTCTGAGTGAGCTTCTGGTCACACGGGATATTTCAGGGACATGACCAGAGGACACGCCAGGGTCAGTTGAGACCAGTTGGGGGGGTTTATAAGAGAGTAGTCGAGACGAGGGCAGGGGTGGCAGACATCTGGGTAGTTCGCACAGTGTTGTGCGGTCAGACCGGTCAGGATAGACCGGGGAGCTGCAGGGTAGCAGTAAAACAGAGTTGAGTTTAACGTCGCCCAGAAGCGGTCGGGTCGGACCGAGGGCATGCTGGAGCATACAGCCGTTATATATAGATGTATTTTATGTCAAGGCAAGACAGCCAGTTGTACAGTTGTTTATAGTAGAATAAACATTGCATCGTTACACAGACTTGTGTCATCTCTTGTGTATGTTGTGTGTAGCGGAGAGCAAGGTACAATCCACCTAAACATAGAGACTTAACAGGTTGTACTCTAAACAGTGGCATCCTGTCTCATTAATCCTTCCAAACCGCTGACCTTCCTCAACCTCGCAGGTCTTTAGAAGTAATAAATTTAATTTAAATAAAACAAACCCGTAAAAACAAAGTTTTTGACTATAAATCCCTTATATGTGAGACATAACTTACAGTATTGATTATTTTCAAACGCGACAAACATTTACAGACTGAATCTGTCTTAACTCAACTTTGCTTCATAACCCTGGGGGTGGGTGGGGGGAGAGGGGAAAAGTCTGGTCAACGATTCGCTTCATCGAGCTCAGCGTGACACGTAAAATGTAAACAAAAGCACGCCGGTACTTCGATGGGTCGCGTCAACGCGTCAACTCAAACTCTCACGTGGAAAAAAACACAATAACAAACAGTGATTTGAATTTTGATACGATGCATTTTTAGGTGAGACGGGTCCATGTGCCAAATTTCAGCTCGATCGGATCACGGGAAGTGGGTCATTTTTTACTTTTGTTTTTCCGCCCAACCGACGTACGAAGACAGACAAGATTTCGAAGTTAATATAAGGGATTTAAAAATGGACTTGAAAGCAGAAAGTAAAGCTTAAGTTGTCTGTCTCTTGGTCTAGGAATGGTTTTAACTGGAAGATATTTCGTAAAAAAATAAAATAACACAGTCTCTTACATGACTTAATTTAAAAAAATTTAAGGAACAAAAAAATTAAATTGTTGTTACTTGACAAACAATTTGAGGGGCCAGGCATTGCTCTTTACAGATTATCGTTTGGAGGTTAAAGGCGTGCGTTTGGAGCCTTAAAAATATACTTTTTTAAAATTTAAAAATAATTATTTTTAACACATAAATATTACATATTAACATACACATGCACGCACGCCCGCATACACACACACTACCACACACACACACACACAAGAATATATGTATGTTCGTGTGTGTGTTAGTGTGCAGCATTTCAAAGCTATCATAATACTATCATACCAAATGAATTTGACAAAAATTTAGTTGAAAGATTTTAAAAGATTGAACGATCAGACAATGGATGAAAACGAATATAGGAACAAGAAAAAATATTTGTTTAATGCAGTAGCCATTAAGACAATATTCTATTGCAACACTTACGTGCAATTTTATTTTCTCATGACCGAATATATAATATAACTCTATGATGCACCTTCGGTAGGTCTTGCCCCAGGGGGAGTAATCCAAATCAATAACCCTGAGTATTTTGTCAGTTTCGATTACATAACAGTAACATAAATCATCACACTGTTTGAGTCCGTCTCGAACTATTTGTGTAATAATCGCATCTCTGTTACCTTGTGCTGAAGTGGAAGCCACCATGAGTGATGCGAGAATGATGAAATGGTATTTCCATCCAGTATTTTGCATTTTTTAAAAATGTTTGTAATGATGTTCTTGTGTTTCAAATTCTTTTGGTTTGTTCTCATGTTGGAGGAATGTACCTTATAATTTGACTCCCTTATTAGTTATATCCTCTTGAATCCTTCATAACGTTCTGAAATATTTAAATATTTCAATTAATTTTTATTTGCTTTTGAGGGTTTGGGGGCCAGGGAAAAAGGATGGGGGGTTATTAAGAAAAATTAAGTGATGTGATCATATTATTATAGATGAATCGATATCTTATAAAAATTTTAAAATCTTATTTTTGTCATGCTTTAATGACACTAAAATACTTATTAGGACCATTACAAAAAGTTATAAACGATTCTGCTATCGTTCTCAGGGGTGCGGGGTTATTTTGAAAGTCAGTTTGAATAATAATGACTCGATGTTTCCTAAATCACAATTTATAGGACAATTACATTGTATCCTGATAGTAATTTTTTTTTCTTTTAATCAAAGGGGTTTAAGTTTCGGCCAATTACATCTAATTTTCGTCAAAATCTTGGACCTCAACATATTGCCTCTGCCACGCAACTGCTACTATATTTTTTTTAATGACATGACTGTTACCGTGTTGTGTATCACAGCGGTTATTACTGACGGGGTCTTTCCTGTCGATCCTTTATACACACCAAATTGGCTGATGTTACAACAAATATATAGTCTTTAATATTCTTTTCGCTAATAGCTCAGTGTAATCGCTTTGTCTGCTCCACAAATTGTTATTCTTAGAGTCCTACCTAAGGTAGATAGTGTGTGAAAGGCATAACAGTAATTTCACAGCCCTTTTATAGTTTGTTCATACTATTTGCGCTTTCAAATTTATCCTGTGAGTACCTGCTAAAGCACCTATTTCTATAATGTTTAAGTACATATCATAGAAGGAATCTTTAAAAATAAATGCTGGTTGACTAGGGATTACTCCAGTTAATTTGATAATACGAAGTTGACATTAGCACTTTATGAGATTGGAGTTGAATTAGGAATACACATTTAAATAAATTACAATTTTTGTGGTCTGTATGTGTACAAATCTGTTTTTTTTTAAAAATAATGTGAAACAAAGAAAATATCTACATTTTTTCAAATTTCTTATTTATACTTAACTTTTTAAGTCGTAATAAAAAATAATACATCCCATATTATTAAACAATATAATTTGCAATGTCTGTCCGTGATGCTACTTATTTTAGAAAGCAGGGAAAACCAAATCATTGCACCAATGCATCAAAAGGTGTGCAAGTTAAAGATGCGCTGTAAAAAATATTATATGACGTCATTGTTTTCGCTCATACATGTATTTTAATTTTCGAAAAGGGATCAATGTAAAAAAACAAACCTGTAAAAACAAAGTTTTTGACTATAAATCCCTTATATATGAGACATAACTAACAGTATTGATTATTTTCAAACATTTACAGACTGAATCTGTCTTAACTCAAGTTTGCTTCATAACCCTAGGGGGGGGAGGGGTGGGTGGGAGGGGGAGAGGGGAAAAGTCTGGTCACTGATTCGCTTGACCGAGCTCAGAGTGACACGTAAAATGTAAACAAAAGCGCCCCGTCGCTTCGTTGGGTCGCCTCAATGCGTCAGCTCAAACTTTCACGTGCCAAAAAAACAATAACAAACCGTGAATTTAAATTACATACCTCATATAAGGATAAACTAAAAATGCATTAATTTAATTACGGTACGTTCAATCGATCTGAAATTTTGATCGATCCATTGTTAGGTTAGACGGGTCCATGTGCCAAATTTCAGTTCGATCGGATCATGGGAAAAGGTTCATTTTTGACTTCTGTTTTTCCGCCCGCCCAAGACAGAGAGAGACGCCGGTGAAGTTAATATAAGGGATTTAATAAAACAAACCCGTAAAAACAAAGTTTTTGAATATAAATCCCTTATATATGAGACATAACTAACAGTATTGATTATTTTCAAACATTTACAGACTGAATCTGTCTTAACTCAACTTTGCATCATAACCCTAGTGGGGGGGGTTGGGGGGGGAGAGGGGAAAAGTCTGGTCACCGATTCGCTTGACCGAGCTCAGAGTGACACGTAAAATGTAAACAAAAGCGCCCGTCGCTTCGTTGGGTCGCCTCAATGCGTCAGCTCAAAATTTCACGTGGGAAAAAAACAATAACAAACCGTGAATTTAAATTACATACCTCATATAAGGATAAACTAAAAATGCATTAATTTAATTACGGTACGTTCGATCGATCTGAAACTTTGATACGATGCATTGTAAGGTTAGACGGGTCCGTGTGCCAAATTTCAGTTCGATCGGATCATGGGAAGTGGGTCATTTTTGACTTCTGTTTTTCCGCCCACCGAGCCCAAGACAAACAGAGATGATGAGATGACGACAGAGACGGCCGCGAAGTTAATATAAGGGATTTAATAAAACAAACCCGTAAAAACAAAGTTTTTGACTATAAATCCCTTATATATGAGACATAACTAACAGTATTGATTATTTTCAAACATTTACAGACTGAATCTGTCTTAACACAAGTTTGCTTCATAACCCTAGGGGGGGAGGGGTGGGGGGAGGGGTGGGTGGGAGGGGGAGAGGGTAAAAGTCTGGTCACCGATTCGCTTGACCGAGCTCAGAGTGACACGTAAAATGTAAACAAAAGCGCACCGTCGTTTCGTTGGGTCGCCTCAATGCTCAAACTTTCACGTGGCAAAAAAACAATAACAAATCGTGATTTTAAATTACATACCTCATATAAGGATAAACTAAAAATGCATTAATTTAATTACGGTACGTTCGATCGATCTGAAATTTTGATACGATGCATTGTTAGGTAAGACGGGTCCGTGTGCCAAATTTCAGTTCGATCGGATCATTGGAAGTGGGTCATTTTTGACTTCTGTTTTTCCTCCCGCCGAGCCCATGAGATGATGAGAGAGAGAGACGCTGGTGAAGTTAATATAAGGGATTTAATAAAACAAACCCGTAAAAACAAAGTTTTTGACTATAAATCCCTTATATATGAGACATAACTAACAGTATTGATTATTTTCAAACATTTACAGACTGAATCTGTCTTAACACAAGTTTGCTTCATAACCCTAGGGGGGGAGGGGTGGGGGGAGGGGGAGAGGGGAAAAGTCTGGTCACCGATTCGCTTGACCGAGCTCAGAGTGACACGTAAAATGTAAACAAAAGCGCACCGTCGTTTCGTTGGGTCGCCTCAATGCTCAAACTTTCACGTGGCAAAAAAACAATAACAAATCGTGATTTTAAATTACATACCTCATATAAGGATAAACTAAAAATGCATTAATTTAATTACGGTACGTTCGATCGATCTGAAATTTTGATACGATGCATTGTTAGGTAAGACGGGTCCGTGTGCCAAATTTCAGTTCGATCGGATCATTGGAAGTGGGTCATTTTTGACTTCTGTTTTTCCGCCCGCCGAGCCCATGAGATGATGAGAGAGAGACAGACAGAGAGAGACGGCCGCGAAGTTAATATAAGGGATTTAAAAAGAGGATTTGATGATGGTTAATTATAAAATCAAAAAACAAAGAGAGGGCGCCGTAGGCACCCTACATCCCCTATTATAAAATACTTTGTGTACATTTCAGAAAGTTTAATATTTCGTATTTATCAAACAAGTTAGTTGGGCTTTTGAAAAAGGTAGGCGCCCTAAAAAATGCATTTTTTATAAAATAAATAGATTTCAGCTGAAAAATTCCGTCATTTTTGACGGGTGATACGCTAGTTAAATAATAAAAGGCTATGGTCCGTGCGGTCATCGATAGCGATTGGTCCCTCAAACACATATGACTCCTACAGCCAATCATATTGAACGCGTTTACGCGGACATTCAAAACGAGTTATTTTTGGTGCAGTATTTCTTCCAAGACTTTATTTTGAGTTATGCGTGTTCGGATTTATAGTCAAAAGCTCTGTTTTTACGAGTTATTATTTTAACTATAACGAATAGTATTTTTGACGTGATGCACATGTATGGTCTGTCGAGACGGCTGTTGGAGGGGAGTTACAACATGCCACCGAACGGTGGCGGAACTTCATTGGATGGGCTTTGTTGCTCGTAATAAATAATAGCCCAAGTCACTCACTCACTGGCTCATTCCGTAACGCTATGAGGTGTGCAAAATAATTATAAATTAAAGACTCGTCGTAAAAAATATTATATGACGTCATTGTTTTAGCTTATATTTTAAATTTTGAAAAGGGAACGATGTAAAAAGAGGATTTGAGGATTTATAATTTTAAAATACTGTGTGTACATCTCAGGAAGTTTAACATTTCGTATTTATCAAACAAGGATAAGTTATTTGGGCTTTTGAAGAAAAAAGTTGGCGCCTTGGGCGCCCTACAACCCCTGGTATATACTTTTTAAAATCTATGTATTTTATTAGGTGTTATGATATAAACAACTTCATTAAATAAATAAATAAATGACAACCATGGCGCAAAATAACAATTAAATTTTATCATTTAGGAACCAAAAACCGTAAATGGACCGATACAAGCTCCGTCTATTATTGTTAGAAATAAGTTTGGACTATTATTGGAACTAATGTTTATATATTATGGTTAGAAAGGTGGTTGAACCTTTATCATTAGAAATAAGGTACATCTATTATTGTTAGAAAAATGGTTGGGCCATTCTTACAAACGCCTTACCTTTCTAAATGAATGGTGCTCACATGGTTAAAACGACGTCTGTGCAACAACATAAACTCTTGTCTTCACACACACTCGATGGAAACACAACATCATATTGCGAAGAGCACCAGAATTTAGCTATGGTCTCCAATGATATAAAAAAACAACAGGGCAGTGAAAAATTATCTTGTTGCCGCTCATTATTCTGTTCATTTCGCGCGCAAAAATCAAGACCTTACAGTCTTGTGCGCACCATGTCGCGGTGTGTATGCCGAGAAATAAACCAGCAGTCAAGAATATCTTCCACATCAGATCAGGAATCGATTGCTTTTTTTTTCATTAACTAGTATATTGCATGACATATATGGAAAATATAATAAATTTTTTTCGACTTATTTTTGTTTTGTTTTAAAGACAATTTTTTTTCCCCATACAGAGCAACTCATGCATCTGGAGAATATTCTTTACAAGAATGGCCCTCTGTCCCCAGAGAAAATGAAAGAATTATCTTCTTATTACAATGTACAGGATAGGGCCATAAGAGCCTGGATTCTAAATACCAGAGGTGATCTGAAATTCTGATCACAGAAAGAGATAGGCTCCTCGATGGCCCCACCTTTCGAATCTTTTTCTTTGGGGCAAACAGGTATGCGGACTGGAACCAACACTCTTTGGTATCTTCTTAACGGTCCTACTTCGACATGCTTTCGAGGGCTGCTCAGTGAGAGGGAGCATCCACACAACTCGTCAATAAATTCTCGGAGGCGTGAAAGGAATTCAGTCCAACAATAAGCCTAAAAGAGAACAACCTAATGATAAAAGGCAAAGCCTGCCTCTCAGTAATCTCAATTAAGGGAAGCACCTTGAATATTGTCGGGGATTACACCTACCTCAGCAGTAACATCCCGAATACATTCTCTCTGGAAAAAGAAATAGAGCCTCGAATTGGTAAGACAATATTGTAAATGACAAGTCTTAATTTGAACAGTGTGTAACAATACGCGGCTAACTGATAGGACGAAAAATCACTGTGTACGAGGCCTGCGTGCTAAGCACAATACTTTATGAAACTGCGTGCTCGATGACCTACGCCAATAAAATAGTGCAGCTGGACAGTTTCCATCGGCGATGTTAGTGATTGTACACATCAAATGGTGGGATAAAATGAAAACCTTGGAGGTGCTCGTGAGAAGCCATATGTTGAGTGTCTACTCATTCCTATGTGAGAGACGCCTGAGGTGGTTAGGCCATGTCCACTGTATGTGCTCGGAGCGTATCCAAAGAGCCCTTCTTTATAGAGAGCTGGCAATTTTTTTTCCTTATTTCTTGAACTTTGAAGCTAATCTGTTTAAGTGAGTTAAATGATAATTGCAGAATTTGCAATGTTTGTTTTTGTTTTTGTGTATGTTTATGGCTGAGCTAAAGAGAGGATCAAAGAGCTTTAGAGCTATCGTCACCACCATCCACAAAAATGAAATTTAAGAAAAATTAAATCTGTTTAAGTATTAAGATATAAAATATTGTTATAAAAATGTTTCTTTAAAGTTTTGAAAAATGGTTTTTACTCTTCCTCTTCCCCGTTTCTTTTTTTAAATTTTGAAGTATGGTGTCTACTTATCCTGATGCAGTTTTAATTATTTATTGATACATTTAGAAGGGATGGGGAGATTTAAGATGCATTTCTTTAATTAAATAAACGTTTTTCCTCTATTGATAAAATAATTAAAATTAAGAATTTTTATATACTTTTCAATTTTGTGGGGCACGGCGTTCGAGTGGCATGCACTCCACCCAGCTCCAAAAGGGTACCTAACACTATTTAGGGAAATAAAGGCGGCTGTGTCATGCATAGAACCCTATAGCCGTGGCCTTTTAACGCTGCATCACTTGGCTGTGAACGCAAAAATATTCTACATAGAAGGAGCGTCTGTATAGATAAGATATTTTTTTAAAAAGTCAATTTTGAATAAATTCAAGAACTATTTTGAATTACATATATTTACATAAATCTTCAAATCACATACGGAATTCGTAGTAAGAATGCTGTAATTTTTAAACTGTATCATATTGTTAAAGGGTCTTTTGATTGTTGCTGAGATTTTGTGTTATAAAATTCAAAACGTTTGTTAATGCATCAAGACATTACTTAATTAACGTTCTGGCTTGATCAATGTCAGATACTTTTGTATACTTTTTAAAGGAAATTTGAAAACGATGTAATAGTAATTAATTTCAATGTCAATAATAGGTTCCTTAAGGTACTTTATTTCTTTTTACCTATTTCTTTCCTTAAGACCTTACTTTTTTAAGTTCGAAATTATCTTTACATATTATAATAATAACCACTTTTCAGGCCATGACGTCCTTTGTGGCAAGTGAAGTAGCGTTCACAAGTTTCATTGAGCCACCACTAACGAGCTGGGGATTGTGTGGCTAGCACAATGCCCCGGGTGCCTTGCCAGAACATATTATCAATATAAATAATTTGCAATCTCTGTCACGTCTGTAGTGTCTGTCCGTGACGCTACTAATTTTAGAAAGCAGCGCACCAAATTACTGCACCAATGCATCAAAAGGTGTGCAAATTAAAGATGCGCTGTAAAAAAATATTATATGACGTCATTGTTTTCGTTGATATTTTAATTTTGGAAAGGGGAACAATGTAAAAAGAAGATTTGATGATGGTTAATTATAAAATCAAAAAACAAAGGGGGCGCCGTAGTCGCCGTACAACCCCTATTATAAAATACTTTGTGTACATTTCAGAAAGTTTAATATTTCGTATTTATCAAACAAGGACAAGTTAGTTGGGCTTTTAAAAAAGTGCATTTTTTCAAAATAAATAGATTTCAGCTGAAAACTTCCGTCATTTTTGACGGCTGATACGCTAGTTGATTTAATAATTTCATGCATTTAAGTGTATGTAGCGTAAAAATTAGATACTAACTTATATTTAATAGCAGCTTTTCTTTTTTTGCCATATTGAGAATAACCTTATTTCATTGTTAATTGGCTATTGAAAATTGATATTTGTTAAATCCCTTATATTAACTTTAAAATCTTGTCATCATCTCTTTCTGTCTGCTTGTCGTTCGCGGGCGGGCGGAAAACCAAAAGTAAAAAATAACACACTTCCCGTGATGCTATCCAGCTGAAATGTTGCACATAGACTCGTGTCACCTAACAATTCATCGTATCAAAATTTCAGATCGATCGAACGTACCGTAATTAAATTAATGCATTTTTAGTTTATCTCTATATAACTGTATGCAGCGCCGTGCTTTTGTTTACATTTTACGTGCCACGCTGAGTTCAGTCCAGCGATCGGTGACCAGACCTTTATCAATGTCAATGAAAGACATTTCATTCATAGAGGCTGAGGAACAAATATCAAGGTTAATGAAAGACCTTTCATTCATAGAGACGGGGGATCAATTTCTAGGATAATGAAAGACATCTCATTCAAAGAGGCTGGAAACCAAAATCAAGAATAATTAGAGACCTTTTAATCATAGAGGCTTGGGACCAATGTCAATGATAATGAAATAGTTTTCATTGATAGAGCCAGGGAACCAATCAACTGACGACTAATCATCGCAAATATTTAAAGAATGTATTTGATACTAGACTAATTCTATCGTTGCATCTTGCATCACAGCACTTAAAAGTATTCATGATCGTCTTGACCACCGATGATTGTTGTGTTGTTTATAGGTATGATCGTGCGCGTCTATAAGTGTGTGTGGTTAATGTAAGTGTATGTTTAGTGTGTACGGGCAGCGCACGGATGCGGTTCTGTGTGTGTGTGTGCTGGTGTTGAATTGAATGGTCTACTAAGACGTATTCGGATGCGCTTTTTTGTGAATGTGTGTGTGTGTGTGTGTGTGTTTGCAAATTGTTTTATAATTGGGTATTAAATATGTTTGGTCACTTACGAGCATTTTTGTCTTATAGTTTGTGTTAGCGTGTTAATATAGATGTTGTTGTGTATTAATGGAAGTTTGGTGTGAATTATTAAGGTTGTTAGTGTGTTTTTAGGGGGGTTTCTTAATGTGTATAAGTGATGGGTAGTGTGAATTTATGGGTAAGTTAGTTTGTATTAATGAGTATGATAGTGTATGTTAATTTTTTGTGTTAGTGTCTTTTAATGGGTATGTTATTGTGTGTATTGATTTGTGCGATTTTGTTGTTTTTTTGTGGTTTTTTTGCCTTATGTGATCTTTTGAAGTAACCATGGTAAATTGTGTGAGTGCTTTTATAGGATAATATATATTTCGTAGTACTTTTCAATGTTGATGCTATTTTGAAGATTGTAGACACTGCTGATATTTGAAATGCGATACATTTTTTTATTACTAGCTTCTCTTCATGACTCTACCAACACTACCATCTACACATGTATGTAGCTTCTCTTCACGACTCTACCAACACTACCATCTACACATGTATGTAGCTTCTCTTCACGACTCTACCAACACTACCATCTACACATGTATGTAGCTTCTCTTCACGACTCTACCAACACTACCATCTACACATGTATGTAGCTTCTCTTCACGACTCTACCAACACTACCATCTACACATGTATGTAGCTTCTCTTCACGACTCTACCAACACTACCATCTACACATGTATGTAGCTTCTCTTCACGACTCTACCAACACTACCATCTACACATGTATGTAGCTTCTCTTCACGACTCTACCAACACTACCATCTACACATGTATGTAGCTTCTCTTCACGACTCTACCAACACTACCATCTACACATGTATGTAGCTTCTCTTCACGACTCTACCAACACTACCATCTACACATGTATGTAGCTTCTCTTCACGACTCTACCAACACTACCATCTACACATGTATGTAGCTTCTCTTCACGACTCTACCAACACTACCATCTACACATGTATGTAGCTTCTCTTCACGACTCTACCAACACTACCATCTACACATGTATGTAGCTTCTCTTCACGACTCTACCAACACTACCATCTACACATGTATGTAGCTTCTCTTCACGACTCTACCAACACTACCATCTACACATGTATGTAGCTTCTCTTCACGACTCTACCAACACTACCATCTACACATGTATGTAGCTTCTCTTCACGACTCTACCAACACTACCATCTACACATGTATGTAGCTTCTCTTCACGACTCTACCAACACTACCATCTACACATGTATGTAGCTTCTCTTCACGACTCTACCAACACTACCATCTACACATGTATGTAGCTTCTCTTCACGACTCTACCAACACTACCATCTACACATGTATGTAGCTTCTCTTCACGACTCTACCAACACTACCATCTACACATGTATGTAGCTTCTCTTCACGACTCTACCAACACTACCATCTACACATGTATGTAGCTTCTCTTCACGACTCTACCAACACTACCATCTACACATGTATGTAGCTTCTCTTCACGACTCTACCAACACTACCATCTACACATGTATGTGTCGCTAAGTCGATTTATTCCTTTACAATAAATGGAGCCGAAAACTGTTGCTGAGAGATTAAGCGACTGTTTTAATGTATATTAATAATTTTAAAAGCACTCCTTATGATGTGGGAATGTTAACGGACGTAATGTTTATAAACCACGGCATAATTGCACTGAGATTAGCTGGTTTGCATTTATCAGATTTCCTGGATTTATTAAGAATTCGGGAGATATGGGTTGTTGAAAAAGATTTGCTGTTTTTTCTCTATATAAACTTTTTTTTGAAATCCTTTATATTAACTCGTGGTGTCTGTTTTGTTGCTTGTTTGTTTGTTTGTCGAAAAGACTTTGGATTGATTTTAACCCACTTTCTCGTAAGCTATCGAGCTGAAATTTTTCGGGCACTTTTGTGCCGATGATAAAAACGATGTATCAAAATTTCAGATTGATCGCATGTACTGTAATTAAATTATTGAATTTTTAGATTATTTTATTTATCTCTATGTATCATGTTATTTTTTTAGATAGAGTGTCGCGGTGCTTATTATATTGAACTAGCAAAATACCCGCGCTTTGCTGCGGTAAATTAGGATTTCAGTAAGCATTGAGAACCCGCGTAACACAAATTCAAAACTTAAATTGATTTCAAAATGGATCATGATGGATATAATACATATATTAACTTCACCGTCTTGTCTGTCTGTCTGTTGTAGTCCCGCAGAAAAACAAAAACGAAAAGTAAGAAAATGACACACTTCCCGTGATCATATCGAGCTGATAATTTAATTTTTTCCGTCTGCTACCATTGCGTGAGGGTACTTAACAACCGCCCAAAGTTTCATGCTTCCACCTACACGGGAAATAGGAGAATTAGTGATTTTCAGTTTTTATATAGCTCATATCAGAAAAAAAATTACATTTCGGACCCCGGCCCCCGTTATGTGATAATTTATATAATTGTTCCACCTGTTACCATCGCGGAATGTTATCCAACAACTACCCAAAGTTTCATGCTTCTACCTTCTCGGGAAATAGGAGAATAAGGGATTTTTAATTTTTATAAAGCCAGAATAAGGAAAAAAAACGTTTTTGGGCCCCCGGCCCCCATGAGTGTGAATTTCAAAATTCTTTTTCACCTGTTACCACTGCGGAAGTGTACTTAACAACTCTCCAAAGTTTCATGCTGCTACCAACATGAGAAATTGGAGAATTAGTGATGAGTCAGTTTTTTATATAAGAAGAAAACTACATTTTGGCCCCCGGCCCCCAGTAAGTGATAATCTATATAGTTTTTTAACCTGTTACCATCGCAGAATGTTACTTAACAACTACTCAAAGTTTCATGCTACTTCCTACACAGGAATTAGGAGAATTAGTGATTTTCAGTTTTTATACAACTCATATAAGGAAAAAACTACATTTTGGCCCCTGGGCCCCAGTAAGTGAAATTTTGAATATTTTTTCGCCTATTACCATCGCGGAAGTGTACTCAACAACTTCCCAAAGTTTCATGCTTCTACCTACTCGGGAAATAGGAGGATTAGTGATTTTCAAATGTTTATATAGCCAATGGAAGGGGGAAAAAAGATTTTGGGCCCCCGGCCTCCATGAAGCTGAATTTATAAATTCTTTTTCGCCATTTGTCGTCGAGAGAGGCTACTTGATAACTTCCCAAGGTTTCATGCTTCTACATACACGGGAAGTCCGAGAATTAGTGATGAGTCAGTTTTAATATATGAAAAGACTACATTTTGGCCCCCGGCCCCCAGTAAGTGATAATTTAAATATTGTTTTTACCTGTTACCATCGTGAAAGTGTACTTAAAACTACTCGGGAAACAGGAGAATTGTTGATTTTAAAATTTTATATAGGCCATATAAGGAAAAAAAACTTTTTTGTGCCCCCGGCCCCCATGAGTGTTAATTTAAAAATTCTTTTACGCCTATTTTCGTCGCGAGAGGCTACTCAACAACTTCCAAAGTTTCATGCTTCTACCTACGCGGTAAATCCGAGATTAGTGATGAGTCTGTTTTAATATAAGAAGAAACTACATTTGGGCCCCCGGCCCCCATATAGTGATAATTTAAATATTGTTTTTACCTGTTACCATCGTGGAAGTGTACTTAACAACTACCCCAAGTTTCATGCTTCTACCTACACGGGAAATAGGAGAATTTGTGATTTTTAGTTTTTGTATAGCTCATATAAGGAAAAAACTTCATTTGGGCCCCCGGCCCCCAGGAAGTGATAATTTAATTTTTCTTTTCTCCCGTCGCTATCGCTGGTTTTTACTCAACAACTTCCCAAAGTTTCATGCTTTTGCCTACTCGAGAAATGAGAAAATTAGTGATTTCATATTCTATATAGTCCATATTAGGAAAAAAATCGTTTTTGGGCCCCGGGCCCCCAACAGTGTGAATTTTAAAATTCTTATTCGCCAATTATCGTTGAGAGAGTGTACTCAGCAAGTTCCCAAAGTTTCATGCTAATACCTACACGGGAAGTTGGAGAATTAGTGATGAGTCAGTTTTTTTATATAAGAAAAAAACTACATTTGGGCCCCCGGACCCCATTAAGTGTTATTTTAAATATTGTTTTCGCTTGTTACCATCGCGGAAGTGTGCTTATCAACTACCCTAGTGTTTCATGCTTCTACCTACACGGGAAATAGGAGAATTAGTGATTTTTAGTTTTTATATAGCTCATATAAGGAAAAAACTTTATTTGGGCCCCCGGCCCCCAGGAAGTGATAATTTAATATTTTTTCTCCCGTTACCATCGCGGGTTTGTACTCAACAACTTCCCAAAGTTTCATGCTTCTGCCTACTCGGGAAATAGGAGAATTTGTGATTTTCAAATTTTATATAGGCCATATAAGGAAAAAAACGTTTTTGGGCCCCCGGCCCCCATGAGTGTAAATTTGTAAAATTCTTTTACGCCAATTTTCGTCTCGAGAGGCTACTCAACAACTTCCCAAAGTTTCATGCTTCTACCTACACGGGAAGTTGGAGAATTAGTGATGAGTCATTTTTTTATATAAGAAAAAAACTACATTTGGGCCCCCGGCCCCCATTCATTGATAATTTAAATATTTTTTTGCTTGTTACCTTCGCGGCAGTGAACTTAACAACCACCCAAGTTTCATGCTTCTATCTACACGGGAAATAGGAGAATTAGTGATTTTTAGTTTTTATATAGCTCATATAAGGAAAAAACTTCATTTGGGCCCCCGGCCCCCAGGAAGTGATAATTTAAATATTTTTTCTCCCGTTACCATCGCGGGGTTGTACTCAACAATTTCCCAAAGTTTTCATGCTTCTGCCTACTCGGGAAATGGGAGAATTGGTGATTTTCAAATTTTATATAGGCCATATAAGGAAAAAAAACGTTTTTGGGCCCCCGGCCCCCATGAGTGTTATTTTTAAAATTCTTTTACTCCAATTTTCGTCGCGAGAGGCTACTCGACAACTTCCCAAAGTTTCATGCTTCTACCTACACGGGAAGTTGGAGAATTAGTGATGAATCAGTCAGTGAGTGAGTCAGTGAGGGCTTTGCCTTTTATTAGTATAGAAGACCCTTTTAATACTCTCCTGTTGCGCGATTCGGTACGTATTATATGGACGATAATTTTAAAAAATATATTCCCGATCGGTGCGCATTATATTAAACATGTTTTACAAGACATAACTAAAATTTTGGATTTTTGGATTGTCGTGCGCTGCGTATTATAATGAACATTCTATTATTTATGTCTCGTATATATATTTATCTAAAGGATTTATCTATAGTCAAAACTTTTTTTTAAACCTAATCGAATTTTTTTTCTAAACAGAATTATGCGGCTTCTTAGTTTTTAGAATCTAATTAACACAATTTTGAGGATATGGTGTTATTAAAACGTAAAATTAACGTTGTGATAATCATCTTATGTTTGATTTTAATTCGCATGGAAATATTGCATCATCTTTTTCTGCCTCAGGCGACAAAGAAGTTTTAATAAATTTAAATAAAATGGAAGAAATAGGTAACATAACTGTAGATGAGATAGGTATACAGTTTATTTTTACGTTTTTTAAGGTTAACGCAGGAGTTCCACAAGGAACTGTGCTAGGTCCCTTACTCTTTTTAATTTATATAAATGATTTACCCAACAACATCTCAACAGGTACAAAAGTTAGGTTATTTGCTGATGATTGTATAATCTATAGAACAATTAAATCAGAACAAGATAGCAAAATTTTACAAAAAGACTTAGATGAATTGATAAAATGGGAAACTAACTGGAGTATGTCTTTCCACCCAGAAAAGTGTCAACTGTTATGAGTAACAAAGAAAAAGAAACAAATAAATTCAAAATATTACATTCATGGAAAAGAACTGACCCAAACTAAAGATGCAAAATACTTAGGAGTCTTAATAAATGAGAAACTATCATGGAATCCCCATGTCAATGATGTTATTAAAAAATCAAACAAAACCTTAGGCTTTATAAAAAGGAACTTTAACAAATGTAATAGAGATATAAAACTAAAATGCTACCTCACTTTGGTGAGACCTGTACTAGAATATGCATCTTCTGTATGGGACCCATCCACCAAAGAAAACATTGATAAACTAGAACAAATTCAAAAAAGAGCTGCCAGATTCATTACTGGAGAATATTCGAAACTGACAAGAATAACACCATTAGTTAAATCATTAAACCTTGAAACACTAGAGGATAGAAGAACCAAGAGCAAAGTAGTAATCATACATAAAGCAATTAATTCTAATTTAGAAATACAACACAAAGATAACTTAATACAACCCTCAGATAGACATAAGGATAAAAACACCTTTCTTATTCCGTATGCAAGAACAAACACATACAAGTTTTCCTTCTTCCCGTCCGGAATTCGGGCGTGGAATGGGTTGCCTGAAGAATCCAGGAAAACCAACACTTTATCAACATTTAAATCTCTAATAAAAATGCAGGACTAAACACAAACCATAGATAAGCGTAGGACGCAATAATCTTCTGTATAGAAGGAGCGTCTGTAAACAGATAAGATAAGATAAGATTGCTATCTGTCTATATATATCTTAAATATGTAAATATTTCTCTGGTAGATTATATAAATTTCAGGGTGTTGTTTTTATGGCTAGCGTACACACTTTACTCTGATTTATGGTATGCGAACTAGAATAGTCTCATTATTATCCTGATATATCATATGAAATAACCATGTAATATGTCCATCCTTTTGTCCGAAGCAGACCCTATCATTACACTAAATAAGTGGAACTCTTTAGTAGCTCACATTAACAACTGAAAAAATAGAAAACCTCAAAAGAAAATGTCAAGACGTTTATATCAAGAATCAAGGCATCTTTATGTGATGTAACGGGTGATCATTTGGGTGATCACTTTCCCCCATTCACCTTGATTGAAGGGGAAGCTATTATAAAAAAAATGTTTTTTAATTTATAAACTGTTATCTCCCCTATGCCCTGTTTAAAATTTCGAAATCTCCATTTGATTGGTGAAAGGTTACAGCTCCAAATTTTCTTCAATGTTTA